>JAWPHD010001109.1:0-356872 GCA_037043455.1 Cyrtodaria siliqua | reverse complement strand
GGTGATTCCTATCAAATTTTGAGTTGTATATAATATCTACAGTTGTGATGTTAAAGCTGATTCAAATGAATTGCGCGAAAGTAAAGTACCGTGTTCTGCGCCTTGAATATTTTCATAGGATCCCTGTACTTCATGTAGACAACCTGAAAGATAAAAATATATTTTTGTCATCCAGAAAATGTAAAAACAACATGAAACACAACTTCATGAGATATTCAACATGAAGGGGCTAGAGATGATCTGGATTTAGTGTGATTGGTGAATATAGCACCATTCGTTTTAAAAGCTCAATGCAACGTAAATGGGACAAAATGGAAAGCAAAAGCCTCTCCACCAAAACTGTCCGAAGTTCATCACAAATGACTTTGCATAACATTTTCAAATGGGAACCGTCCAAATTTAATCATAAATGATTTTGCATGAATAATTTGCATACCAGATAATCATGTTTACATCTATACTATTTTTAACTTTACTATTTTTAACTTTCTTCAAGGCCAAATCAATAATAAATACGCAACAATTCATGTACACTTTGAGCACATTCTACAATACATGTACATGGGATAGTTGTACACATTATAAAAAAGATAATTTAGAAAAAATACAATATGAAGCCGCGCGAATAGTTACTGGCCTGACTCCTTCTGTCTCTATACAAACATTGTTAACTGAAATTGGTTGGGTCTCTCTGTCCGATAGAAGACACATCCAAACGTTGATATTACCTATAAGTTTAAAAATGGAGATTTACCGAGTTACTTGAATGAATATTCCCTGCAACTGTTTCGGAATCGAATCCCTACAACTTAAGAAACAGTACCAACTTCATTACTTTACCTAGAAGAACAGAACTGTTTTCTAGATCAGTCTTACCGTCATCTCTAAAACATTGGAACAAACTTAATATTACTATTCGTGAAGCACCACCCCTTTCGAGTTTTAACACTAGACTTAAAAATACTTAAACCACCGATAGTACCCCAATACTACATATTTGCGAAACAATTGCAGCACATATGAGGGATAAACCCAATTATATATGTGGTGATGGCGTTGAAGATGTTGAGCATTATTTGTTTAGATTGTAATTTTCAGAAATGAAAGGCGGCAATTATTTTTAGACACTCGTATATTTCATCCTTTAAATACCTACAAACTTGTATACGGCATCGACCAACTAACAGACGAGGAAAATCAGATTCTATATACTCAAGTTCAAAACTATATTAAAAACACTAAACGATTCCATAATCCTTAACTTTGTATCAATATAACTATTGTCTATATCAACTGTCGCTCTGTTTCTATCAGCCTGAACGGGGATATGGGGTGTTATTTCGGTGAAGATTGCGTGGGGGTTGAATGACACGGCAGAGTTTAAATTTTTGGATTTTCTGTTCTTCGTTTTTCTTTATCAAGTTCATATTTAAATGTATTTATACAATTTCAAACAGATAATCACGTACACCTTTTCAGCCATAATGGGGAAAATCTAAATATTAGACCATAGTTTAAATTAAATGTATACATATTGGTGTTTTAAAATCAGAAAGCACCAACAGAAGATACATTGATGTACACAAAAAATAAAGCTTTTACTATAATTATCGCTACACATTAGTTTTATAAAGGGCTAAAGTCAGTTGAGCATCAACGATAAACACCGAGTTTACCCCCTACCAGAATGTGAAGGGTTTTTATTTTGTTGATCACTGATTGGTCAACTATTTTGATGATGTCATGTGAAAGTTACAAATGGCTTATTATTTAGGAATTTCTATTCAACGTTTATAAACACATATGTAGCCTGCCGACCTATCCTATTTTTTTAAAGCATGCAATAGGAAACTTACATATTTTTTCTTTTTGGCCTTGAGTATTTTGTTCCCTGCTGTTTGACATTCATCGCATTGACTTGAATTTCATGGCATTTAGTAGTGTTTTAACATTTTTTGATTTTTCACTACTGTAACAAGCCATAAATCTCTGTTCGTTAAGATGTGCGTATATTCATCCACTGACGTCCATGGTTACAACTAACTCTTACCATATTTATTCATTTAACTAGCACGTTTAGACAATTCTGTTACAAGTTGTATGTAAAAATAAGTGTTATTTGCATGACATAGATACTACTTTTACCACTGCGTAACTGCACGGGGAAATGAGGTAAATTTGAATTGTATAGCTGCACAACTATTGCCAGATAATTGATAAATAGACGATCTTACATGAGTACTCATTCATTATTGAATTTATTAAATGAGTTGGCAAAATGATATAATGCGAGGCTCTTACCGAGCATTATATCATTTTTGCTAACGAGTTTAATAAATTCAATAATGAATGAGAACGAATGCTCGATTCTATTTATTACATAACTCACATATCGACTTTTATTGCATTTTGCCTGTCGCGTTAACACGTGAAACCGACATAAACTGTGGGATTTTGGATCCTAGTCATTATCGATTTTTTTTGCATACTTATATAACTAGTGGTATATCGAAAATATAGAATGGTGTTATTCCACTCTCACGCCGTAAGTTATGTGATAAATACATTTACCTGTGGATTAATTTACCTGTTTAAAGTTTTCTACGTCATCAAATAAAATCTTATTCTCGCTTTTCAGATATTGCTTTGTGTGAATTGTATATATCTATTGCTGTGTATTGATTTCGATTGGATTAAATTTAAACATTTTCATGTAACAAAACATGGCCGGAGAACTTAGGTGATGCATTTTGGGAGATTTCCCTAAAATAAAAATGAAACATTTATGAATTAGTCTGAATATTTGTTAATGGAAAACTAAATAAAAAAAGACGTTCCCTTATAACTTTTTCCAACCTAGTTTTATTGCAATTATGGACTTAAACTTTAAACTTAAATCTATTAAGCATGTTGTTTAATATATAATGTGGATGTTGACGAGTGTATCTCTTTTAGGTACTGAGCAACTTGCCACTAAGCAAAGTTTTATGTTTACTACGCTTGTTGTATATTCTCCGAGGGAGCGTCGGGGCATTACCCGAGGAACGAATTTCTGTTAGGCAGGGATGGGTTATTCCAGATAATATCCGTAATCACCATTCATGTCCACGCTTCAAGAAATGTATTGTTAAGCCCAAAATACACCCCTAGTTTACAAAAAAAAAAAAAAAAAAAACAGCAACGACAACAAAAATACAATAGAAAAGCGTCTCTTCAGACCCTGCCGCGGTGCCACCTTAAAAATCTACAAATTGAGATCCTATATCCCCTGAAAATCCATTTCTTACCTCGTCTCCAAAAAACAATCTGCAAAATGCACACACCTCCGCATAAAAAAGTGTCCCCTTAAAATACATGGCTTACCACCTCCTAATAAAAATATAGGGGAAAAAAACTAGAAAAAATCTTTCCCCCCCCCCCCCCCCCCACCCGCCCCCTCCTCCCAGCCCACTCCGACACACACAAACACTTCAATTTATCATGCAGATATGCACTTTTATGCCTAATAAAGGGGTGACCTAATACATTTTGCTTGATTAGACACTGACCAAAAAAGCAAACCAATGCGGAATCCCTCGGCGTTTATGGTACGTATCGTTATCTGACGTCATGTAGGTAACGTTATATGACGTCATAAAACAAACATGAAACAACAACATGGCGGCGTCCTCGATGAGTTAAAAATAAGAAATTCATATTAAATTTACTTGAAAATATGTTTTTCTGAAAGTCTCGTAGAATCTGTCCAAATCGCCCCAACGTGAGGGCGATTTCAAACGTTATATTTTCTTCCAGGCCCTGGTTAGGGTGCACCAAACTTCATTCTTACCCTATTGTCATCCCAATAAACATGACAGTGTAAATAAAGATGTTCACTTACAGAAAATACATAAAATGGATCCAGTATTTCTTTAAAATCCGATATACGAACAAAATCCAAATAATATTAGCAAGTGTCCCTTTAATCTGTAATCTGAACTGTTAAGAATTGTTAATAGAATTTGTCCCTTTAATCCAATCTCACTTCAAGTCTTTCCTGTTTTTTTAATTCACAATAGTCCAATTGTCCAAATAAACCAATAATCCAATAATCCAATGTCACTATATGAGCACAATATTTTGTATATCCTCTCACATTATATTTTATTTTACCGCATCCAATAGTTTGTATATTCTCAATTAAAATAATGAACCAGATACTCCACTTTCAATATTAATACTGAAAACAAACAACAACCCCAAACGACTGTATTTATACTAGCATGGAACATTCTACAATAAAGAATGCTCTGTAACAATCTACAAATCTCAGTATGTAAACAATAGTTTAGAAATTACTAGAATATTATATGAACACTGGATGTCAATTCAAAAATGTCCGGTCTAAATATATCAAGCTATTTATATATGTGCTATTAATAGAAACAATCTGACAGCTGGGTCAATAAACATTACTCGTATATTATATACATGGGGGTAACAGACTACTTTATTGAAGTGTTAGAGGATATGATATGAATACATGTAGGGGACCAGTTAGATAAATGATAATTGGCCCAAGTATCTATGCGAAATGTTTAAAAAATAAGTCGGGTCAATCGGCAAGTTGAATAGGATTATTTTGGAAAATAATAATTGCAAGAAATAAGTTTAATATTATGTTTAATCCATAAATACGCTTTATATAAGGTCCATTATCATACTATTTTATATATTGCTAGAGGTGAATATGTATGGAGTTAACAGCATATAATTTCTTTATTAGTTTGATGATAGATACTGATCATATTTACGTATGGATTTTCATCATTGAATTTATAAGCTTCCATGCATATGAATATCTGGTTTGATATCACAGTCTCTTTTAAAAAAACAAAACGATTTAGTACCAGAATATGCGACATCATGTGACGTGTATTTTTACTTGAAAACGTTTATCTTGATATTAAACTAGAAACACTATATTATTAATATAGGTGGTGCATTATTAATTAAAGGGAGCCAAACCATCTGTATTATTGAGAGTTCTGAAATACTTGAATAAGGGTGAAGAATTATCAAAATCGGTTGATATACAAAGAAGATATGATCATTTGAAATTTCTGTTGAAACGGATATGGAAGCGGCCATTCGTTTTAGAACAACCTTTAAATGGTCATATCTTTTTTGTTTATCATCCGATTTTGATAATTCTTTCACCTTTGTCCAAGTTTTTCAGAACTCTCAACGACAGAACTTTAGCTGTGTCGCTATACATATATTTAAGTGAAATATCCTCAAAAATAGGTGCCAAATTAATATCAAAGTAATACATACTATTATTATACCTCACACAAAACGCCCATGCTAAATCTCAATAGACAACAATGAGTAATTTCTATCTGACTCGAGGATGACAGTACAGGGTCATAGTAAATCGCAGGGTGATAGAAAACAAATTATCGCTTGTGCATTTTTCTGCGTACTGTTTCGGTGACGTCATTGGCTCAGCATGGCGAAATTGCTATTTCTTCAACTTATTATATCCTCAAAAATACTTTACCGATTTCAATAACTACCACACGCTTTCTTAGTCAAACGATATAACTTTCATAGCAAACTTTTTTAAAATGTTGTTTTTGAAAAAAAAAATCATGCAAAGAGAAATCTGTACTGAAAATGCACTTAGTTTTGGCAAAAGGGCATTTTCACATTCATGAGAGGGTGATAGTAAGACTTTTCACCATTCAGATATTGTTATCTCGCTCTCATGAATGTGATATTTATATATTATTATACCTCACATAAAACGCCCATGCTAAATCCCCATAGACAACAATGTGTAATTTCTTACTATCTTACGCGAGGGTGATAGTACAGGGTGATAGTAAATCGCAGGGTGATAGTAAAAAAATTATCACGTCATCGGCTCAGTATAGTGAAATTGCTCTTTTTAACTCATCATAACTTCAAAAGTACTTGACCGATTTCAATAAACTGCCACTCATTTTCTTAGTTATGTTATTTCCAATCCAACAATATAACTGTCATAGCAACTGAACAAAAAATGATTTCACTCAAACAAGCAATGGATCAGTCTATCAGGCAAAGTAACATCTGTACTGCAAATGAATCTTATTTTCGCCTGAGGGGTTTGAGTATAATAAAATAAATATCACATTCATGAGAGGGTGATTGTAAGAATGTTCACCCTTCGGATATTGATTATCACCCTCGGCTTCGCCTCGGGCGATAATCATATCCTCAGGATGAGCATTCTTACCCTCTCATGAATGTGATATTTATATATTGTTAGAACTTGTAGCTCAACCATTTTACGATTATATATTGGCAATAAAATATGTTTAAATCATAGGATAAAAATCCTCGAAATGGAAAACCCCAATACAAGGGAAAACATGCCACCACCACGGGTTATCTCGTCTACCGGGTTCTTGTTCGTTCACAAGGAGGGTTAGGTGGTGGTGTTTCTGAACGTATTCGTGTTTAGCTCTACTGGTGTAGAGTTGTCCGTCGTCCGTCGTCCGTCGTCCGTCCGTCGTCCTTTACTGTTTGCCTTGTGAACACTCTAGGGCATTCATTATTAATTGAATCTGTACGAACCCGTGTCTTTATATCAACGACAGATTGAACAAGTTTCAACACCAGCCAGATCGGATTAATTTCACCGGAGTTATGGCCCTTGTTTTGCTGAAAAATGCCATATTAAGCCTTGTGAACACTCTAGCAACTTCATTTATTATTTGAACTTTACCAAACTGGCAAAGATTGTTAATATCAATAAAAGCTCGGATAAGTTCGAAAACCAGCTGAATTGGATCGGTAACACCGGAGTTATGGCCCTTGATTTTTCTGAAAAATGCTATTGTTTGCCTTGTGAACACTCTAGGGCCTTCAATATTAATCGGATCTCTACTAAACTTTCGAAAATCGGCAAAATCGGAATAATTTCACCAGAGTTATGGACCTTGTTTTGCTGAAAAATGCCATAGTAAGCCTTGTGAACTCTCTAGCACCTTCATTTATTATTTTATCTTTATCAAACTTGCATAGATTGTTTATATCAATGAAAGCTCAAAAATGTTTGAAAATGCTGTTATTTGCCTCGTTAAGACGATAGGGACTTCATCTTTCATCCGATCTTTAAGACACTTTACCAGATTGTTTATATAAATGAAAGCTCGGACAAGTTCGAAATAAAAATGCTATATGTTGCCTCGTTAATTCGATAGGGCCTTCAACTTTCATCCGATCTTTATAAAGCTTTACCTGATTGTTTATATCAATAACAGCTCAGATAAGTTCGAAAACCAGCCAGATCGGACTATTAACAGAAACGTGATGGCCCTTGATTTAGTTAAAAATGCTATATTTTGCCTCGTTAAGATGATAGGGCCTTCAATTTTCATGCGATCTTTAGGAAACTTTACCAGATTGTTAATATCAATGACAGCACGGAAAAGTTCGAAAACCAGCCAGATCGAAACAGTAACCAGCCAGATCGGACTATTAACAGAAGAGTTATGACCCTTGATTTAGTTAAAAATCCTATATTTTGCCTCTTTAAGACGATAGGGCCTTCATCTTTCATCCAATATTTAAGAAACTTTACCAGATTGTTAATATCAATGAAAGCTTGGACAAGTTCGAATACCAGCCAGATTGGACCATTTACATCGGAGGCATGGCCCTTGATTTTCTGAAATATGCAATATATTGGCCTCATTAAGACGAAAGGGCCTTCATTTGGCCGGATTCCATTGAAACTTTGTAGGTATGATCAGAACCAAGCCTAGTTGTACATAGTTACCGTGTTCCAGTTGAATGATTTTGACGGAGTTATAGACCTTTAAAGGTTGTAATACTCAAAAGTTGTTCTGACTAGTTTTCCTGAACCCCTGGCAGGATGTAAACGAAGCTTTTTAGGGATGATCAATTCCATGTCTAGTTGTGCATATCATTGCCGTATTCCGGTTGAATGATTTTTTGGCAGAATTATGGCCCTTTAAAGGTTTTAATACACAAACTTTGTCTGATCTACTTCTCCTGAACCCCTCGCCAGATGTCAATGAATCTTTACAGGGATGATCAGCACCAAGCCTAAATGTGTATGTCATCGCTGCGTTCAGGTTTACAGATATTTGGCAGATTTATGGCCCTTTAAAAGATTTTCATACCACATTTTTTTCCGGGCTAGTTCTCCTGAACCCCTGGCTGGATATAGACGAACTTGATAAGGATGATCAGTATCAGGCCTAGTTGTGCATATCATCGCCATATTTTGGTTTCAGCTAATCTTGGCGAGGATGATCAGTACTAAGCCTAGTTGCACATGTCATTGCCATGTTCTGGTTGAATGAATTTTGGAAGAGTTATGAGCCAATAAAGGTTTTAATACAATAAGAATACTAGAGAATATAGGGGAGTTAGATATGTGCATCAGACAGTATGATTGTATGTAGGTACGTTGGAAAGTGTTAGCGTTTAGCTTTGTTTGCTTGTTTGTGTATTTTGTTATTATTGTTTTTTTAATTTATTTATTTTTGTTTGTTTATCTGTGTTTCTTTGAGTATTTTGAAATCTAATGTTTAAGCAGGCCTGTGTACAGAAGCTGAAGGAGGGTGGCTGTGTATACAAGGGTGTGTGAGGCTGGCTGCTGATATTTTCTTATTCTCTTATTCATTATGTTTAACCAATTTACCAATAAGTATTGTAAATGTGTAAATAATAGAGGGCCAAATGGAAGATTAGTTTTGTAACTAAATGTGTATTACCCTCTGTAAATAAATTATATTATTATTATTAGTATCATTATTATTATTATAGGACGGTAGCGTTTGTTTTTTGTCTTAAAACTTGCCTTGGCATACCCTTAATGCTTTGTTCTGTTGCTGCTCTGGCTTCTGATAAGTCACTGAGTACATGCTAGTTTTTGTTTTTATATTAATGTATACATGATCACTTATGTGTTATACTTACTATTAATTCACAATTGCGCCAAACCCTTTAGTAACGTCTGTATATTTTCAGATATCTCTTTCTTTTATCAATTTTTGCTCCCAAAATATCTCGCTTTCGTCTGAAATCTCGTTCCGTATTTGCGAACTAAGTTTTATGTATGTAAGTGTGGTATTTAATGTTTAGTCAATTACCTCCATGGACTAACCAATCTGCTTGAGGTGTTTCTAATTATGTTTTGTTTTTCATATATATCTTTACCATTACATATACGTCTATCGTTTCCTAATTTCTCTGGATGTAGACTTTATTGTTAGAGATTTCCTGTTGGTGAGATGTACTTTTATTTACACTGTCTTGTCAATTTTAAGACAGGATAATAGCGAGGTTGTGTACACTTAGAATCGATTTAAGCTAACCATTAGGCCTTATTGCCTACTGACCGTTCCAAGTCGGAACCCTGTCTTCACTACTCTTTCTGGTGTGTATTGTCTTTTTCATTGTATACTTAATTTGCTCTTTGTTAGTGGTACAGTGCGGATCTACGGTACCATTGCGTTTGGGTTCTGTGGATTCTAATGGACCATTTGTCTCATTTATTTCTTTTATATATTTTAGAATATGGCCTCTGAAAAAATGAACGACTGGAGAATCAGGAAGACCTCAGGTGAATGCCTCAAGTACCTCCATGCTGAGAACAAGTTTGCAGACGTAACATTCAGGTTTAAGCAACAAGACAGCTGCAAACTACATGCCCACAAACTTATATTGGCCATGAGGAGTCCTGTTTTTGAAGCCATGTTTTATGGTCCATTGGCAAACGCAGAGAGTGATATTTTGCTGAAAGAAGATGATTCGAAGACATTCAGACTGATACTTGGGTAAGATATGTGGATTTATTGACATTCAGATTGATACTTGGGTAAGATATGTGCATTTATTGACATTCAGATTGGTACTTGGGTAAGATATGTGCATTTATTAACATTTAGATTGATATTTGGGTATTTATTTAAGGTCATAGGAGCATTTAATCACGTATTTAAACGTGTTTGGACAATCGGGACAGCATTTAAGGTAAATGCTTTTCGGGTTAGAGATATTAAATATTATCTACTTACTCTTATCATTAAACTGGAGTTTAAACTCTCATAATAAATGTAAAACTGTTAACACTGTTTCCACAATAACCTCCTGTCTCATTTATGTACTGCAATGATTGCTGATTTTTCTTTCAAATGTTTCTAGTGTTTTCACTGTTACCTGTGATACGCAGGTTTCATAACCTCTGCTCCCAACTAAATTCCATTTTGTTTATTTCGCCCATTGTATGTTTTTTCGTTTAGGGCAAAACAGTTTGTTAGAAACTGGGACCATACGCCCCTGTCGATAGAATAGTGTGAAGATACCTCATTGAAGGTTCCATGTTCGCCGTCATATGCATACCATCTTCGGGACGGCTCAAAACTATGCACTATTGACATTTTAAATATTGAGTAATGCCCAATCCGGGACTAGAGGACGTAAACGGTAGCAGGCACTTTTCACTAGTCTCAAACAAACCGAGATTGCAATACATGTATATTTTGTATAAATCGTGTTCGGCGATTTCAAGATTTCCAAATTTCTCCTTTATTACTTGTCCTACTTTAGGACATTTTAAATGGTTTGAAAAATAATCATTATTTGAAAATCTAACACCGACAGTAGCACGTGGTATGATTTCCCAAATGGTTACAGAACTGGAATTGTGTGGCAGCATTAACATAACTTGCGGAATCTCGTAATAAATGAAATAATGTACGTTCTGTAAAATAAGTCTGGATTCTGGATAGGTTATATACGGAAGTTACAAACATAGTATATTAATCTTCCCATTACAAACAACGGTGTCGGACACATCTTTTTGCCAAGGCTGAAAATTATAACAGTAATGGTTGTTGGTAATGGTTGTTTGTACATCGTCCCGTGCGGCAATCATTTGATGCGATTGTAAAGTATGCAGTAAAGTGCATCATGTTTACGGATATATGGAAAGGTTTCATATTTGAAATACTATTTGACTTGACATAAACTAAAGGCTGTCGTGGTCCAGTGGATATACGGCACAAACTGAGTCTCACCTGCGACACTGCAGTTCGTCGGTCGATTTGTTCTTGGGCAAAATGATATATAGGGTCCTATAGAAACCACAGCGTCCGAACGTAGGTGGCATCGTAGGTCCGCACTGTACTGCAAACAAGGACTTGAAACTACAATGAAAGAGACAAAAAACAACAGAAAGGGTGGTGAAGACAGGGTTACCGACTTGGAACGGTCAGTAGGCAATAAGGCCTACTGGTTAGCTTGAATCGATTTTATATGCGCACAATCCTCGCTATTATCCTGTCTTCAGCGCCCAAATAGACAAGACAGTGTACACAAAACTACATCCCATCAAAAGGAAATCTCCAACAATAAAGTCCACATCCAGAGAAACTAACTAAAGATATACATACAAAATAATAAACATCTCAGGATGTATCCAGAATCGTACTGAGCAACCATAGTAGTTGCAGCTAAAGAGAAAACCAATCTAGGGTACGACCAGAAAACTCGAGGGACGAAAGCTCATGCACCCACCTCCAAGATACGTTATATTGTCCCGTCCGTTGGATAGGAAAGTAAACCTGGAGGCACTGCGAATTGAGGTCTATCCTCTGAGCACGTTAAAAAGCCATAGGAATATATTCGTTAGTAAGAGTAGAACAGATTCCTAGATTCCTATGCATCCTTCCTCTGTCCCTCTTTCTCTCTCTCTCTCTCTCTCTCTCTGGGGAGGCTCTAAGTAACATATACTGTCTTGATTAGCTTTTACATTTTAAACAAAATTCAATTGCCATAAATGAATGATTTTACCTACTGAAATATCATTGCAGATACATCTACACAGATGAAGTTAAACTGAATGGTGATATTGTTCTTAAATGTCTTTATACTGCGAAAAAATATTGTCTAGATGGATTGGTAAGCAAATGCTCAGACTTCCTCGAGCAATCTATAACCGCCGAGAACGTCCTCACACTTCTGGAACAGGCCAAGTTTTATGACATGGAGGGCTTACAAGAAGAATGCGTCGACTTCATTTTTGATAATTCGAACGATGTCTTCGCATCTACAGACTTTCTTGAAGTATCTAGACAGACACTCATAAGGATTCTATCAAATAACAGGTTAGGAAGTGACGAATATGCTATCTTTCTTGCTGCGCTTCGGTGGTCTACATATCAGTGTCAGAAGAAAAATTCCAACATTAAGCCGTCTGTCATTTCTGTCCGCGAACACCTCGGTGATGCCCTCTACCATATACGATTCCCATTGATGCCTATTGATGTTTTTGCTCGGGAGGTCGCCCAGACGGAAATTTTGACTAACGAAGAACAATTATCAATTTACAGATACAATGCTACGAAGGAGTCGCCTGATAGAAAGCTTGCCGACAAGTTTTTGTCAAGTGAACGAGGTGAATCCAGAGTAATTATTGAATTACCAAAGATCGATAAACTGATAAACACATTTGGCTTAGGAAACATAGACAGAGAATTCGGAAGCACAGGCACAGCAGCGATAGTAATGCTGACAACGGCAGACATCAAACTATATAGAATTACGGGTGAATTGCTCAGAAATGTTAATTCCGTAACAATTGCACAGCACGTACGCCGCCGCTTGAATGTCGCACAAAATCCACTGATTCTTGGACATGACGATTGGAAAATAAAGAATATGTCCATACAATTTAAGTCTCCTATCATCTTAAAGGGAAATTGCCAAACAACCATTTCCTTAGATGTTGTTCCACCAGTGAAAACAGAACTTGTCAACATCAATACCACATATAAAGTAAAGGATACATCTGTCACTGTTATGCAAATTCCAAATGGCTTAGAGGAAATGAGTGTATCAAAGTAACGCGATGCATAAGTATGGTGGTATAATAATGGAGTGTCAACTGTTTCTAAAATAGGCTTGACATAATGACCAAGGAAATGAAAGGTCTTCCAGCTGTACTAACGCAAAAGGTACTTTTCGACAATTAAAAGTCGTACTTTAAATTAGCATGTAAACAAACGAGCTTTAAGAAAACAATATGTGGACGTAAATTATTAGCAGCTGGTAAGACCCTTGTCAGTGATAATTATATGCAAGCAGTTTTAAAGTAAAAATGATAATAGATTAATACATCAAGACGCTAGTTATAATGCTTGATAACAACTTCAAGATTGCTGTGTGTCCCTTTAATTAAATTCTTAATTCATTTGACGCATATTCAATTCTGTTTTTCATCTTTATCAAACTTTACCAGTTTGTTGATATCAATGAAAGCTCAGACAAGTTCGAACACCAGCCAGATCGGACCAGAAACACCGGAGTTTTGGACCTTGATTTAGTTAAAACTGCTATATTTTGTCTCGTTAAGATCATAGGGCCTTCATTTTTCATCGAATTTTTACCAAACTCTATTGAATTGTTAATATTAATGTAAGATCGGAGACGTTAAAAAATCAGTCAGATCTGACCAGTAACACCGGAGTTATGGCCCTTGATTTTGTTACAATGCTGTATTTTGACTCCTTAAGACGATATGGCCTTTGTTTTTTATCTGATATATACCAAACTTTAACCGATTGTTAATATCAATAAAACTTCAGACAAATTCAAAAACAAGTCATATCAGACCAATAACACCGGAGTTGGCCCTTGATTTTGTTAATAATGCTATATTTTGCCTCGTTCGTTTTTCATGCGATCTTTACCAAACTTTATGCTGTTCATCAGTCCGTCTGTAATGGCCGCCATTTCTAAACGATAGCAAATGGGTTTTTTCATGTTTTGTATATATAATACATATGACTGAAAAGGGTGCAGCAAGGTCTCGGATTTTGGCGCCATCTGCCGGTCCCCATAGGTGTGTAATAGGGTCAGAAATCACTCAAAAATGCATCTTTTCCAAATGTGAATGGAGTTGATTCTAATTTTGTTTAGTCATGTAGGGAATCGAAGCACAACATATATAAAATGGGTTTTGAACTACTACATAAAGGGGTCACTTTACAGGGAAACAACTTGGGAAATTTACAGTAATTTACTATTATGGCCTTTTGGCCTTGTGACGCTAACTCCTTGTTTAGCTTTTGAGATGTCATGTTTATGTGTGGTGTATTTCTTAGTTAAGGATGTTTAGATGCGCAATAAGTTTGGTCATTATATAAAGTGGGATTTGTCCTATGTAAACGGGCCCATCTACAGCGGTAAACCTTGTTTATCTTGACCATTCTTGTTCAGAATGTTAATACCAATAAAGTCATGTGACCTTGACCATTGGTAGCTCGACATGTAAGTGAGAGTGTCGATTCTTACGGATTGCAGGGGTGTACAGTACTGGTTCCACCCAGGATAAGTGGACCGTCATATATAACCTTACGTGTGTTAAAAATGACATGAAACACCATTCAAACAAACAACAAAAATAACTATTTGTCCTATTCATTTCACTTTTTTTAATATTGTAATATTTGATTCTTTGTGCCACAAGTAGTCTATTCGTATTGCATAAATGTTTTATAATAACGGTGCGAGATGCAAGTCTCTCTTTGTGTTTTAAATACGTGAAGAGTGGGACTTTCCGTTTTTATAAATATTTGCCGTGTTCATGTTCACTTTTATAAAACGTATTATGTATTATTCTTTGTGCCACAAGTAGACATTCGTATTACATAAATAGTTTTATAATAACGGTGCAAGACACAAGTCTTTCTTTATGTTTGTTGAGCATTTTCCCTTTTTATATATATGTGTCTTATTTATTTTCACTTTTTTTAATATTATGATATTTGATTCTTTGTGCCACAAGTAGTCCATTCGTATTGCATACATGTTTCATAATTGTATAATAACGGTGCGAGATGCAAGTCTCTCCTTATGTTTTAAATACGTGAAGACTGGCAATTTCCCTTTTTATAAATATTTGTCCTGTTTATGTTTACTTTTATAACGCGTATTATGTTTTATTCTTTGTACCACAAGTAGTGAATTTGTATTACATCAATTGTTTTATAATCACTGTGTGAGACGCAAGTCTCTATGTTTATGTGAAAACTGGCACTTTCCATTTCACCTTTATTGAAGTAAAATTCAAACAGGTGTTGCTTTTCCGGCAAAGGCGTCAAAATGAAAGTTTTGCATTTAGATCACTTTCCAATAAACTCTATGCACTAAGCCTTTCAAATGTTGTACATCGCAATGCAACACAGGAAATATGGGTATAATCTTCACCCTCCAAGCAAAGGGCAGATAACTTAATATTTGTAATGCCTCTGAAACAAAGTTCATCTGTACGTCCATGCATCCAAAAACGTTGTCGCACTCTAACTTGGGTAATTGTTATCCAATCCTCTCCAAACTTGGTCAAATTGTACATGGTCACATTGTCCGATAGCCGCAGTGCTTCCAGAGTTAATGCCCCTTGGAATGGTAAAGAAATCATGAAACAAATGTTGTCCGGAGTCTTACTTTGTTAATTGATATCTACTTTTCTCCAAACTTGGTGAAATTGTATATGGGCCAAATATCTCCGCCAAGTTTGATTTTCAACCTGATCGCCCCAGTAGTTCTAGAGTTGTATCCCTGGCAATTGTAACCATTCACAAATAAATGTTGTCTGGGCTCTAACTTGGGTAATTGTCAAATTGTATATGGTCACAATGTCGCGGCCAGGTTTAATTTCAGACGGAAAGTTCCTATAGTTCCAGAGTTATGCCCCTTGTAATAGTGAAAACTCGTGAAATAAATACCTCCTGCAAACAAAGCTTAATGACCAATTTTTCGCGTAGTTAGGCACTGAAGATTTCGAATCTCCACTTAAATCCTCCTACTTCTTTCATTCGATTTTCATGAAACTGTATCGGTAGGATCAATATCATATCAAGTTTAGTAGTTCATGCTGTCAGGATTTTACGCTTAGCTGATTTTAACGGAGTTATGGAACTTTGATTTTTTTAATCTACAGCTTGTCCAGTCAACTACTCCGAAATTTTTCATACAATTTTCATGCAACTTTACAGATACTATCTATATAATGTTTAGTGGCGCGTATTGTCAGGATATTTCAGTTGAACGAATTGTTGTACTGTTATGGAACTTTGAAATATTTCGCAATTAAATCTTGTCCACTCAACTTCTACGTTTTTCATCCGATTTAATGAAACTTTACAGAAAGGATCAGTATGACGTATAGTAGGATATATTCACATGACATTCTGTTTGAATGATTTTTAGCAAAGTTGCGAGACTTTGAAGTATTTTAATATAAAGTTTGACCGCTTTACTCCTAAGTTTTTCATCCATTTTCATGAAACTGTATACGAAGTGTCAGTAAGATTTTAGTAGCGCATACTGTCATGATGTCATAGTTAAATGTTTTTGGTGGAGTTGCTAACTTTTATTTGTTTTATGAAATACAAATTTGGACATCAATTTATTGTTTATGCTCACGCCATTTCCCACTTCAACCCAATATGATCTCGCCTATTACATGATTGTACACACCGTTCATCCATCCATTTTATCTCGACTATTACTATTGTCATCATGTAATCGTCGTCGTCTTCTGCTTAAAGTTTTTATGAAAGCTTGTATCTCTGTAACTACAGATTGGATTTAAACTTCACACACGTAAATGGTATTCTACTTCAAAAATAAGTATAAAAGTCGAACAGGAAATGAGCTTTCACAGAACAGAGTAAACCCAAAAACACTCAAAAAGGCAGACATGAATGCAATGTTAATAGCGAATAAAGGCAAAAGACGTCAAAACACAAAAAGTGTTGACAATAGGGCTACCGCATTGGAACGGTCAGTTGCAAAAAAGGCCGCTGGGGGGTTTAAACCAGGTTCTAGGGTACACCAAACCCCACACTTACCCAACTTTATCCCAATAAAACGGGACAGTGTAAATAAAGAAATCCTCGCCATAAACTATTCTCTGACCAACAAAGCACAATAAATAGGAAATATAAGTAAAACACAAAGATGCTCCTGTACATATAAATACAAGAAACAATAGCCTACAAAGTCGCATAGAAGGTACTCAGTGACTTGGCAGAAGCCAGAGCAACAAGAGAATAAACCATTTAGGGCACAACAAGAAGCCATATATATTGGGCTCGATGATCCCAAAGACCATACACAAATTAAATCTGATGAAATTATTTGCTAAGTTAATTTCACAAACAAGCTGAAATATGCTTATTTTACGTGGATCAAGGGCAAGAACTATGTCACGCATGTTTCCATTTAATACGTATAAACCCCCATTGCTAATGCCAGTAGAAGTAAACGTGCACATGGCTAGAATCAAAAGGTTCTGACTGGGTTATTGTAAGGTTTACAGTAGCGTCAATGTTGATGCTTGGATTTCAAAATATATTCTGAGTTGAGGACTGTGGTTGTGATTAATAAAGATGCAAATGCAAAATACGATTGCAATTGATACGGGAAAAGGTGCGAACTCAACGTTTGACAACCATTTCAGCATGGTGTTTCAATCAACATTGAGTATCTATAACCTATGTGTGAGTTTCATACAACATTATAATGTTAATATATTAGATTTTGAGTGTAGCATTAAATTCTATTTTATCATGTCGATCTATATAATTCTGCCGAGAAACAAGGTGCCTGAGATAAAATCCTATATCGGCAGTTACTTTCCTATCTCGTCAGGTGCACCTCTTTTGATGACGTCAGCACCAATTTTGATGACATCACGGTATATTTGATGATGAACTGACAAAATGTGAAAAAAAAGGTAAATTAAATGATTTTAAACGATCAACATGATAAATAGAATATCATGTTAGTGTCTGATCGTATCCAGTTTATCAGGTTCGGCACGACAGGCTCGGGCTTCAGTTTTTCTCAGCCTCACCTGATAAACTGGATAAGATCAGGCACTAACATACTAACATGATATTCTCTATGTCCTTCCGTCTTTCAGGGCTCAATAAAGTGTCCTGTTGTTATCCCTTTTAGTGTTGTGTTGTCGGATACTTTGCTTCTATGTGTCCGTATTTTAGGATGGCTGAATTCTGTAAGATCTGCCTTTCCTGTCCGTCTTTGGTATCACATGTTGCAACCAAACCCAACGGTTCTAGTTTAGGTTTTCACATAAATTAGAATACAATTTACATCTAGGTGGTTAAGGGATACGTAAACTTGAAATTAATACGTGTAAAAAGTGTTATCACAGATGTCCCCAATACATTCCAAAACGAGACGTGCAGCTACGGTAGTGAGTGCTGATATATTTGCCCTGCGACAGATTCACTGTGAACACGCTGTTATGTGTTTAAAGATGATATTCTACTTTTTGCCGACCTTTTCCGTATCCGTTATTTCGTGCATTAGATCGAAGTACGTTTCTTCATTCACAATGACAAAACTCTTTTGCTTTTTGCTGTATAAGTACACGTTTGCACTATATACGTCGTACCATAGTGCGTGTAAGAACAGATCGCCGGAGGATAGTCGCTCTTGGAGGAACGGGTAGGCAGCAATGTTTTCTAGTTGCTGGACACAATTAACCTGCGAATGAAAGTGGTCAATTCTGGTTTAAAAATAAATCATCACATATGTGAACAATAATATATTAATCATAAACATTTCCAGAAGGCGAAGGGAATGGTTTAATCTAATGTTGGTCGAACTTTTACACGACCTGTTTGTCATTATAGCTGTTTCTATCCTATATAACTTGTTACATGACCTGTTTGTCATTATAGCTGTTTCTATCCTATATAACTTGTTACACGACCTGTTTGTCATTATAGCTGTTTGTATCCTATATAACTTGTTACACGACCTGTTTGTCATTATAGCTGTTTCTATTCTATATAACTTGTAACACGACCTGTTTGTCATTATAGCTGTTTCTATTCTATATAACTTGTTACACGACCTGTTTGTCATTATACCTGCTTCTATCCTATATAACTTGTTATACGACCTGTTGTTTCTATCCTATATAACTTGTTACACGACCTGTTTGTCATTATAGCTGTTTCTATCCTTTATAACTTGTTACACGACCTGTTTGTCATTATAGCTGTTTCTATCCTATATAACTTGTTACACGACCTGTTTGTCATTATAGCTGTTGCTATCCTATATAACTTGTTACAAGACCTGTTTGTCTTTATAGCTGTTTCTATCCTATATATGTTGTTATACCACAATAGCCTAAATACACACTATGCATCGATACCACAATAACTAACATATGCTGTGTATATCCTCGGGTATTACACGATGCATAGTGTGTATTTAGGCTATTGTGGTATAAAGTAATATTCCGGACAACATTAATTTCGTGAGGATTTTTTACTATTCCAAGGGCAATAAATCTGGAATTAACGGGGCGATGGAGACAATTTGATTGAGTTGGAAGAAGATTTGATAAGAATTACCCATGTAGAGTCTGGAAAACATTAATTAACGGGAAATCTTATTATTCTAAGAATCATAACTGAGGCGATGAGGCCGATTATCGCACTCGGCCGAGACAATGTACCCATATGAAATTTAACCAAATTTGGGAAAGACTGGATAAAAATTACCCTAGTTAGAGTCCGGAGAACGTTAATTTCGTGAGTTGTTTCTATTCCAAAGAGCATAACTCTAGAATTACTAGAGCTATGGGCCGATTATAAAACCTGTGCCCATAAATAATTATCCAAGTTAAAGCCCGGACAACATTTTCGACACGGACGTACGGATGAACAGGGGTGACAATTTCAAATGACGGGTGCACAAAAAGGAAGACGAACAGCTATGTACACAATTACACTCTGTGTACTGTTATAAACTGGTATCAATTACAATCTGTGTACTGTTATAAACTGGTATCATACTATAATATAAAGCATTACAATGAACTGTAAATGATGTAAATAGAAATACCTGTGATAACTTATCCACCAGTTTGTGTTTACCTTCAGGGTCTACGTGCAGTTCAAACGATTGCCCGTCATATTTCTGTGCGAACGATACAGGTCCTTTAAAGTCATTTTCTTCTGTCAGAGTGTTGAATTTGTGTATGGTTCTCCCTCCATATTTCTTTAGAAATAGTTCTAGAGGTGAACCAGGAGTACTTTGGTCATCAATACCGTCTCGTAACTCGTACAGCAACTTCATTGCCTAAAACGATAAGTTATGGTAAAAAACATAAAAAATTAATCTGTCGATATTTGTAGTTTGTTTGATTGAGATTTACAATATGACATAAAAGGGTTGACAATAAGGCTATCGCCTTGCAACGGTCAGTGGCAAAAAAAAGGCCTCTGCGGGTTTAAATCCGCCACACCTCACGCTTACCCTACTGTTATGCCAATAAAACGGGACAATGTAAATAAAGACATTCCCACCAGACTATACTCTCTAACAGACAAGGCAGTATTAATAGGCAATATAAACATATAGTATTAATAGGCAATATAAACATATAAACGATTATGTATATATACTCTCTAACAGACAAGGCAGTATTAATAGGCAATATAAACACATAAATGATTATGTATATATACTCTCTAACAGACAAGGCAGTATTAATAGGCAATATAAACATATAAACGATTTATACATAAAAATAACAAGGTTGGAATTCGTTAAGGACACACTTGACAACGCGAAGTTTCAGGAAGATCCTATCAGTTGTTCCGGTGAACGAGCGTTTTAAACGGAGCTTAGATGCGCCCCAGCGGCCTTTTGCCACTGAGAGTTCCAAGGCGGTATCCATAGTATCCACCCATTAATGTTTATGATGTATGTCACGTTTATCCCTGTAATTGTTATGAATTGAAATGAATTGAGTTTTACGGCGCGCCAACACATGAAAGGTGATATGGCGCCTAACAGGAATGAACATGTCAGGCTCTTCGTTCATTTACATCAAGATAAAATATGGAGAATTGGCCTAGAACCTTCTTACCTGCAGAACTGCAGAGTGGCTGCAAATTCTATAGTAAACACTCCATATACGATGAAGGCACGTGACTACGTTTGCATACGCGATGCCATGATGAAGACATTGAACGAGCATGATCAAAAATTACAAAATAAACATGAATGGAGGATCCAATCCCTCTGCCTCTAGGACGAGTTACAGTGCTTTTATTCTACCCCGGCGCCAACACGGAGAATTTGTTGTTATGAAAGTAAATTTACTTCAGTGTACTGCATTTATACTACATCATATTATTTCTATATTATTATTATTCGCTGCCGGAACGGCACAGCGACTCGTACATTGTTCTAGTAATTGCACATGGTAAGGTAGTAATGAATAGTTTCTTTGAGTTTTTTTACTTTGATAACGCAATCTTATAATTACACATGGTAGCAATGAACAGTTTATCTGTGTTGTAATGCACGCTAACGCAAACGCATCCCATACATGTGAGTAATTCTATTTCTGTGCTGATGTGTACTTTAGCCCGTCGTGCTACAAAGGTCAATATGTAATCAATTTGTAAGGCATGTCAAGGATTCGCGTAGCACAAATTGGGAAGAAAGTGTCTGGTAAAAAAAACGGTAATGGCGTGTTTACGTCTCCGTGACAACTTTTTTTTTGGAATATTGTTTTAACACCCGTGACTTGGTCTGTTATTATGTTAAACTTTGTTACCAGAAAAAATGCTATTTTCTCTCGGCAGCTATTTTACGCTTGCGTAAAACCTTGCTTGTTATTATTATTATTATTATGTTTGGTACGAATGCAGATGTTGCATTCGCTCAAGCTACTTTAGTTAATTAAAATAAATCATTTGTGAATAAAAAAATGGGTTTGATTTAGGCGAAATTTATTGTTGACCAATAAGACATCATGACTATCGACGTAGTTGTGTTTAGTGTAGTTTTAGCCTTGACGTTCATTTTCAATTTTGCAGGAAGCAATGCATCTGTATAGTTTGAAGACGAGTTCGAAGAAAAATGGAAATCAAAAGAATCTCCTATTATATAAATGCAAATAAAGAAGGGTGACTTTGATTTTGGAAGTTTTAAACCAGCTATATGTCATGCCGATCACTTTCGAAACGTATTATTAATATATGTTGCAGTTCTAGACTATTGCTGTAGGATAATGCACAATTTCATCAGTTTAATCTATTTATAGACGTTGCGGCCATCTTGGATTTCGCAGGAAGATAACTGGCACAAGTATTCCGTTTAAGTGAAAATATCAGGCTTTTCGCTGGAGTCTAGGTGTCCAACTTCAAATTGATATTTTCTATTCTAAAGGGTCGAAACATATTGTTTGGGCCTAAACCGACTCATTGTGTACACGGAAATGTATTCTGTAAAGTAATATGCGCCATCCTGGGTTACGCACCCAGGTTAAAGAAACTAAGCCGCCAAATAACAAAAGATTACACTATAAAACCGTTCATCAAAACTATATTCATGTGTTCAGGTCATATAGTAATATGTGCCTATTAAGAGTATAGGTTTATTAACGGGTTCTTAAAATACCCGAGATTGAATATGCGCAAAATGCATTATAAGTTGGGGTAACTCTTAATTCGACTCTCAGCTTTGGGGTTTGGCCTGGATAATTATGGAGTTTATATTGTGTCTATAGATTCTCAAAATAAGTTATATATATACCTCGTCGTCAGTAGGTCTAGAACCGACGGTGTACATATATTGTAAAATGCGGGCTGTTATTGGCGGGATAGCTCCTTTAATTTAAACATGTTACGGCTGATTGCATTCAAAAGCTCTGGTAACCTGAACCATGCGGTTCAAACTTTATATTTGGTTGATATGAAAGTTTTATCTGGAATTGGAACATATTTTTTTAAAGTGAACTTGTGTCCTTTCAACGTACGTAAACAATTCAAACGGTTTAAAGGAACTAACCGCCAAATAAAGGAAAAATTACACTGCAAACCCGTACATAATAATATAGTTGTGCCAATTAAAAGTATAGGTTCATTCACGGGGTTTTAAAATATGTGATCGAATATGCGTAAAAGAAATTATGAGCTGGTTACTTTTAATTCAAAACTTCAGTTTTGGGGTTTGGGCTAGCTAGTTAAAGCCGTTTAAATTGTGTCTACAGAATTTGGGTTCTCAAAATATATACGGTGTACAATATGTTGTAAAATTTTCATTTAATGGTGGGATAGGGATTAAATGTTTAGTTACCTTACAATCGGAGTGTCCGGACACTATCACGTGTCTTACTTTGTTTCTCACACATGTCAGTTCGAGAGCAGCAGCAGCCGATGACGCGTTGGCAATCATCTCCAGGTGGTCGGGGTATGGTACAAAGTTTCCCGCATTCTTAAAGATATAGTTGTCACCTATTTCACTCCCTGTAAATCGTGATGAGATTACACGTGCGTCCATGCACGAGAACATCAATGACAGTGGCTGAAACCATTACAAAGAAAGCAATGCTTTAAGAATGTGGACGTTGTTGGGTGCATATAATTAGATAAGTCTATAAACAATGTTCAATGTTAGGAATCGGATCAGAAACAAAAATAGATTTTGCTTGGGGTTAAAAGCCTAAACCCTCATCATTGTGGTCTTATTATACCCTAATTATATGCCTTTAGGAGGGGTGATTCGTCAATCTAGCATAGTTCCTTAAAATACTCAGTGATGATTGGTTATTGGGGTAGATTTAAAATTCGTTTCAAGACCTTTAAAGTTACGTCGTTCAACCACTAGCATACCGAGAGGTGTTATCAACGGCTTCGATGACATCTGCCTGCACAGTTCGTACCTATTCGAATATCAAAAATATGTCTATGGATACAATGAAAACATCGCCCTTTTGGCATTAGCTCAATCATCGGTGCAAATGTGTTATTGAAGCAAGTAGCAACATGACAGAAACACTACTCTTACATGAAAACACTACTCTTACATGAAAACACTACTCCTACATGAAAACACTACCTCTTATCGTATGATATTAAAGCAGCTGCATGAATCGGAAGTGGTTTTTCCCTCTCGTGTACTATAACTAATATTAACATAAACGTACTTGTGTGTGACAGCAGTGTAATTTTGTTAAGTATAATTTGACATTTACACCAGCGTTTGCTTAGTGTTGTGTGGCGGCTGTACGGTTCAGTAGCGTACTGGTCATTTGGGAACATCAAACCCACTATTTGTGGGGTTAAAGTAGAATATCGTTTACGCTGAGCTGGTGCTTGTGGGCGTGAGAGGTGTTACAAAATATATATTACCGACTCAATAAACCGAGTCTTCTATTTCTCTCTCTCTTGTTTGTGTTTGTTGCTTCAAAGGGATCCGGTTTTTTGTGTTGGTTGCTTCTGGCACAAGGGATCACTGTTCAGTATTTATTATTCTCAGAAGGCCGTTTAGGTCTATTTCATTACTTTTCAAGTTAAAATTCTGGAGGCAAACCAGTCTAATTAATAGTACTGACCTACAAAGAAAACGTGAAGAAAATAAATATTTCGCATTAGAACAAGTCTCATTTACAAAATGTATTGGGAGTCACCAATGTGTCTGTTCTAAACGTGTTTTTAAAACTGCATTGATAAAACATATTAGGCTACCAAGACCAGTCACTTCATTTGGATTGCATTCAGACTAGAGCCACAGATACATGACGTACGCCTTTTAACGTACGAAGGTTATTTGGAAAGGTGAAGGTGTATGTAATGTGACATTTAAGTAAAGCGTTTTATATGGATTAAAATCAAAATATAAATAAATTACTTACATCCGGGTTTTCTCCTTTATTTCTCAACTGAAACAGTGTATACTGTTTTTCACATAACGTATATTTAACAATTCCCTGTAAGATTTTTTCAAAACCTTTCATTGTGATGTCGTCTGCCGATCAATACACAGTAAAACAGCAGTTGTTTACTAAATATATGGTTACAAATGTTCAAATGTTCAAACGTGCGTTACTACACATAGTTTACTGATTATTGTATTGATAGAGGGTCGACTTCGTGTGCCTTTTAAATCAATATTTATACGGTTTAAAGGGACACATAGTAATCTTGACTTTTTTAAAAACTCAAGGCGTCCCGTTAGTTTTTCTCTTAACTTGCATTTGTTCAATGATTAATGTTAATTATTAGAAAAGTTAAAAGCAATTTGTTTTACCGATTACTACCTTTTTATATTGCACCAATAATATATTTATAAAAAATGGTAAAATAACAAAGAATATTGAAATCTTGTTTTTTTATTTAATTATATGCAAGAAGTTTTAAAGTCAAAATGAAGCAGTGTAAGTAAATCGAGGAGCAGTTTTTAAATGTTTGAATAAAACTCAAGATTGCCATGTGTCCCTTTAAATTGAGAAGCGAGTTTTGACCAGTTTTTATCTAAGCATATTCATTCGGTCAAAACTATACAAAAACATGTTACGGTAGAAAGGTAACCAGCATCATAGATAGTAGTAATATTTATTTATTTATTCAAACCAGTTTTTCTCTGTATCTTAAAGGGACACACGGCAATCCTGAAGTTTTTATCAAGCATTAAACTCTCGATGTATTTATCCAGTATCATTTTAACGTTAAATCTGATAATATATTCATATATTTAAATACAATTTTTCAACTTTTCTCTTTTATTCTAATGTAGGTTTGAATATATTATTGGTGAAATGTAATCACCAGTTAGTAATATGCAAAAACAATTAGATTTATACTGTTGTTATAAATAATATTAATGACTGAACAGATTCAATGTATGTAGTAAAACTAACTGGACGCCGGGCGTTTTTAAAAAATCAAGATTGCCATGTGTCCCTTTAAGTTCATTTTTAAATGTGCATTTTAGCATATACCGTAAAACACAATAATAGAGAATGGTGTTATTTGCACGATGACATAGTACTTGCTGCCCTTTAGTGATAAAGCAGTTCATATTATAACTAATATTGTAATAACTTGTAGTTCAATCCATTTGCATATGTTGATATGAATAATGTGTAGTTGAATTGATGTATTGTAACATTTCTGTAATAATAAGAAGTTCATATTGAGAGTAAATGACATTGACTTGTGTGCCATTCTGACATTTAAAGGGACAGATGGCAATCTTGATTCTTTTTAAAAACTCACGGCGTCCCGTTAGTCTTTCTTCATAACTTGCATTTGTTCAATCATTAATATCAGTACTATCTAAATTATTTGGTTATTATTAACTGTTGATTATTAACTGTTGATTATTAACTGTTGATAATATTGCGCCAATAATAAATGTAAACCTTTGTTTGAATAAGACGACAAAAGTAAGTCTGCATTCCAAGATGCGGATACAGTTATGACTTTTCAAGATTCGCATATCGTTATGGCAATCCAAGATGCGTATATCATTATGGCATTCCAAGATGCGCATGTCGTTACGGCATTCCAGATTTGCATATTGTTACGGCATTACAAGATGCGCATATCGTTATGGCATTCCAAGATGCGGATACATTTACAGCGTTCCAAGATGTGCATTGCAAGATGCGGATACAGTTATGGCTTTTCAAGATGCGCATATCGTTATGGTATTCCAAGATGCGGATACAGATGCACATATCGTTACGGCATTCCAAGATGCGCTTATCGTTACGGCGTTCCAAAATGTGCATTCCAAGATGCGGATACAGTTATGGCTTTTCAGATACACATATCGTTACGGCATTCCAAGATGCGAATATCCTTATGGCGTACCAAGATGCGCATACTATTATCATCTCAACTTAATTGTATTGGGGGAATATGTACATATGTTTCAATATTAGGAACACATAATGACAGTAGATTTGTGTTTGTTTTTTATTTGTGTAAAACTACTCATTGCACCGTTACGTGTTTATAGACATACTGAAGCAAGTAAAATACTATCAACAACAACAGATATAATTATATGATAGATAAAGGTATTACATGTCTATTGGTGAACGAATTGGATTTCTCAAATTCAATTAATCTCTAATATCAATATCTTACTCCGGGCACAAACTTGTGAAACCGAGTCAAGACGTTGATCAAGCTTTGAGAACATTTGAACGTCGACGTCATTTGTTGAAAACGTTCATCAAAGTGAAAAGCATACACAAACTGATTTGAAATTTAATAAACATATTATTTAACTGCTGTGTTCGATTATATACGGAAAAAATACACTCGATGGTAGTCGTGTTTTAAACCAAACGTTTAACATCTCAAGAAGAATGTCCCTATAATCGAACCCGGCAGTTAAAGGGACCGTAGCCGATTGTCCCTATATTCAAACCCAGCAATTGAAGGGATCGTAGCCGATTGTTCCTAAAATCGAACCCAGCAGTTAAAGGGACCGTAGCCGATTGTTCCTAAAATCGAACCCAGCAGTTAAAGGGACCGTAGCCGATTGTCCCTAAAATCGAACCCAGCAGTTAAAGGGACCGTAGCCGATTGTCCCTAAAATCGAACCCAGCAGTTAAAGGGACCGTAGCCGATTGTTCCTATAACCGAACCCAGCAGTAAAAGGGATCGTAGCCGATTGTCCCTAAAATCGAACCCAGCAGTTAAAGGGACCGTAGCCGATTGTTCCTATAACCGAACCCAGCAGTAAAAGGGATCGTAGCCGATTGTCCCTATATTCAAACCCAGCAATTGAAGGGACCGTAGCCGATTGTTCCTATAACCGAACCCAGCAGTCAAAGGGACCATAGTCGATTGTCAGTATAATCGAAACCAGCAGTAAAAGGGACCGTATTCGATTGTCAGTATAATCGAACCCAGCAGTAAAAGGGACCGTAGTCGATTGTCAGTAAAATCGAACCCAGCAGTAAAAGGGACCGTAACCAATTGTCCCTATAATCAAACCCAGCAGTAAAAGGGACCGTAGTCGATTGTCCCTATAATCGAACCCATCAGTTAAAGGGGCCGAAGCCGATTGTCCCTATAATCCAACTCAGCAGTAAAATGGACCATAGTCGATTGTCAGTATAATCGAACCCAGCAGTAAAAGGGACCGTAGTCGATTGTCAGTATAATCGAACCCAGCAGTAAAATGGACCGTAGTCGATTGTCAGTATAATCAAACCCAGCAGTAAAAGGGACCGTAGTCGATTGTCAGTATAATCGAACCCAGCAGTAAAAGGGACCGTAGCCGATTGTTCCTATAATCGAACCCAGCAGTTAAAGGCACCGTAGCCGATTGTCCCTATAAAAAAACAGCAGTTAAAGGGGTCGTAGCCGATTGTCCCTATAATTGAACCCAGCATTTAAAAGGGGCCGTAGCCGACTGTCCCTATGATCGAACCAAACAGTTAAAGGGGCCTTGGCCGATTGTCCCTAAAATCTAATCAGTTAAAGGGACCGTAGCCGATTGTTCCTAGAATCGAACCCTACAATTAAAGGGACCGTAGCCGATTGTCCCTATAATCGAACCCAGTAGTTAAAGGGACCGTAGCCGATTGTTCTAATACAACCCAGCAGTAAAAGGGACCGTAGCCGATTGTCCCTATAATCCAACCCAGCAGTAAAAGGGACCGTAGTCGATTGTCCCTATAATCCAACCCAGCAGTAAAAGGGACTGTAGCCGATTGTCCCTATAATCCAACCCAGCAGTAAAAGGGACCGTAGCCGATTGTCCCTATAATCCAACCCAGTAGTTAAAGGGACCGTAGCCGATTGTCCTAATACAACCCAGCAGTAAAAGGGACCGTAGCCGATTGTCCCTATAATCCAACCCAGCAGTAAAAGGGACCGTAGTCGATTGTCCCTATAATCCAACCCAGCAGTAAAAGGGACCGTAGCCGATTGTCCCTATAATCCAACATAGCAGTTAAAGGGAGCGTAGCCGATCGGGAAGCAGTATGTGTGTCAATCCAATTTCGAATACAACCATCATAATGTTCAATGTGCATATGTACTAAACTGGGACCCATTATCCGATATAATTATTGTTACTGAAATAGTTTGGTACAAAAGAAAACTAGATGATTCTGCTACACACACACACCGCCGACCCCCACGCCCCAAACCCGCCCACACATCCATTTAATTAACATTTAATTAATGTTTATGATTTAGCAACAAAACGCATTTGTCCAGCCATTAACAATAATAAACAGAAGGTAAGATGTGAAATAATTTGATGCGTATTTCATATGAAACTGAAGCACATTATGAAGGGTTTGATTTGTATTTGGATTGACACCCATAATGCATCCACATCGGCTCCAGGCCTTTGAAATAAGCGCTATATAAACACAATTTAAACATAAAAAGATAATAGATAGATAACTTTATTCATCCAAAAGACAAAACATGTCTATGAGGTACAAAACAATTTAAAATATGGCAAGCAAGCGATTGTATAAACATAATTTAAATATTTTCACAAACCAGTATAATTTGTATTATCAATTAATAAATAATACACTACTTTTACATATCATACACGCGAGTATATAGACACTGTGTTCCATTTCCAAATACTGATGCATTCAAGCGATCAGTAAACAGCTTGTCCCTCACTCCCTCACTCCCTACCACCCTTACTCACTTACCCACTCACTGACTCAGTCACTCACGATTTTTGAAAAATAAATAAATAATTCGGTGTGATTCTTACCTATTAGTTGCTTAGATCTCATTTCTTAATTTGAACGACTTATAAATATATTGTCCTAGACATCGATGTACCTTCGTACTGTTTGACGTCATGCATTCTGGTATACACATATAACTTAAATACATATGCAAGCTGTTTTTCTATCTTTTTATGTTTCTTGAATATGAATTCCATTTTTTGTTTGAATGCCCTCTTTACTATAGCCTTAGAAAACAATATTTAAAGAAATATTTTTGGAAACACCCAAACATGTTGAAGTTAATAGATCTACACTCCATATGCTGCCTTGGTGTGTAATCACACACAATAAAAAAAGGATAAACAATGACACCAACAGAATAAACTAAACCTCAGGTATCAAAAGGCTTCATGATATTGTTAGGAGTAAAGGATTTAGTTCTAACGTATGTTATCTTATTCTGATATGTTAGCTCTTTGAGTGTTTCTTTGCTCGGTTCAGTTCTTATATTGTCGCTCATTTCATACACGTTGTTTCCGTTCATGAAATTTGTTTTTGTTCTTATAGTTGTCTCGTTTAACCCTTAACCTGCAAACCATGACAATACTCGCAGGTTGATCAGGGTTTACAATATCCGGCTTCTGATCAATCATCTATCCCATAACACCCACAGGCTCCCATCACGCCCCCCCCCCCCTCCCCTCCCCCCACACACACACCCCACACCCAACTTACAGGAGAGATAGAGAAGAGGGATAGAGAGAAGGAGAAATAGTGTTGTAGTATAGGTATATATGTAGTATATGTATATATATACATATACTACAACACTATTTCTTCTTCCCTCTATCCCTCTTCTCTCTCTCTCTCTCCTGTTGGTGGGGCCTGTGAAAACATCCCTTTCTCACATAAATTGTCTAAATTTAAAGAAAGGACAGTCCATTATACATTCATAGCGGGGTAGGGTTAATGTATTGTTTTAATGCCGACTGATTTCGGTTTCATTAACGTAGGTATAAAAGTCGAACAGGAAATGTAGCATTCACAATACAATCAAAATCATGATTCAAAACAGACAACAATGACAAGAATAAATAGATGCATCGTATGGGACATCACAAACATAAACAGGTTGACAATAGGCGTATTGTCGCCTAGGAACGGTCAGTGGCAAAATGGCCGCTAGTGTTTTAAAGAGGCACCAATGTCCATATTTGGCCATGGTGACTTGGAATTTGGCCTACTGACTCCTACTGATATGTAGGCTGCATGTTTTTCAAATTTTCAAAAAATCAAAGTAGAATTTGTCATTAGAAAGATACATTGTCTTCATAAGATGTTCAGTAAAATAAAAAAGAATTGTAAAATGTAAAAAAAAATTAAAAATAAAAATTTAAAAAATGCTGCCCACCCCTGGGATTCTTTAACCCATTTGCGCTCTTTTGCTCGACCCTTCATTGTAATAAATCATCTTTTACTGTTTTTAGCAGATAAAAATCGGAGGAATGTCAAAACATGCGGCCTACCTACCTATGATAAGTCATCACCAGCTTTATGCATAAATGCAATGTTCATGGGACGAACGTTATAGTACCTTAGTTCACATGAGTTTTCGCGATATGGATATGGTATCTGGCATGGATATGGTATTTGGCATAGTTAGCCCAGTACTGTTGTACTATATTGACTGGATTGAATTCCATCAATTATAAGACTAACGTCGTCAAGTGCAGGGCTCACTCTGATATTCGTTTTTGGAGACAAATGCGAAAAAAATAAAAATGTCGACAAGAACATACTTCAGGCTGATCAGGTGGGAAGCAGAGTGGTTTTTAGCTCCGCCGTCCACTTATCATAGCAACACATGACAACGGAAAGTAGTACGTCATTTTCCGTCAACGTCAAAAAAAAGTGAAACAGCCGCCATTTTCTTTCTTTTTTAAACGCGTAATCTGGAAGATTGTAACAAGTTTACATGATTAAAATTTTAGTTCCCATTTAAGATTCGTCATCTTCAGCTGTATTGACTTTTAGATGCTTTACTGCGCGAGAAATTTCGAGATTCACCCATTTAAAATTCCGAAGCGAGGGGAAGTAACTCGTAAGAGATGTCATTGTTAAAATGCGTTTAAAAATGGTAACACTTGTGTTCTTTTCTTATGAAATACAAGGAGATAATAAACATATGTTGTTTAAGCTTAAATAGTACATGGCGTGTACTACATGTTACGAACATCATGGTATTTCTTTATAAAATTTACACGCTAAAACGATAAAATGTTCCGACACGGCACTGTCGGTCAAAAAATATAACGAGTGTAAAGTCATTGAACGTCTACAGGTGCGTATTCGGTATTCGGTGAAGGGGCTCACACTAAAGTCTGAAAAGTAGTCTGTAGCCTATATTTAAAAAGACTGACCGCTGTTCAGCTTCTCGTTGTCCATTTTGATTGCCAATCTGGAATTATGGAACTCAAATGGCCATAAATGGCCACCCGCAAATGTTTTTTTATTTATTTTTTATTGGCGAGTATCACCATATGCAGCCATATTTAACATCTAATTATACCAAAACAAAGCTGCAGTCCAATTTATTTGGTTATCCCTCACCCACCCCACCCATAAACAAATTAAAAATGCGGGTCTGGTCAGGGTAGGTGTCTCATTGGAATCTGGGAAAGTCGACCTTGAACTAGAAGTGTGTTCCATCACCCATGAACACTTGCTTCGCCTGCTGACACTGCTGTTTGCTTATTTCAAGGTTAGGTTGCAGGTTAGACTGATAAATAGGGCATAACTCTGCCAAAATGAAAGTCAGAGGTATTGCACATGTGTAACAACATTCATTGAGATGAAGACGTGGGTGAAGTTTCATGAACACAATTAAAATACTTTTCAACTGATGGCCAAGGTTAGGTTGCAAGACGGACGGACGACGACGGACAAAGTGATCGATAAGTGTCTGCCATCCTAAGCAGTTGACACAAAAATAAGTGTTCAGTTCTCATATAAATATATCCGTCATGCGGATATTTTTTTATGCACTCTTCAACCCAATGAATTTTACTTGACCAGGCTAGACCAGTGACATTTGCTTTATCAGACGAGTACCGCTAAGTACAGCAAAACATGTTTCGAGATGCTAATTTCAAATTCAGTGCTTGATATACACTTCAAGATTGCCATCATCGGCCCATGTGTCACTTTAATTACAAAAGATCTATTTCAAAAGCTTGAATAAACAATAAATAGATTAAAATGACCTTGTGTTCCCAAAAGGCAGTTTTTCAGTTTCAGATACATGACTGTACGCAAATGGAAACTTTTTTTTACATACAATGTATATCCAACTGAACCAAAGAATAAATAATACAATATTTTATTTATATTATATTTATAAACTAAACATCTATTAAATACAATAATGAAATTTACTTCACTTACCACAAAAAAATCAATGTCATATATGGCCTAAAATGTGTTAAAATGATGTAAAACACCAAAAGTTTTTTTGAATGTGAGCATCTACTGTCAATGTACGACATTGTATACATTTGGTGTTTTTTAACAGCTTCACATATTATATAGTCTCTGTGAGGTATAATTATGTTCATTTTGGTTCTTTAAAAAAATAATGTCTGCTCAGTCCTCGGGATTGCCAAACTGGTCACCATCATGATCAGGCGAACACATCTCAAGCGGGATACGCAGTAACAAGTATACACTGTAACGCATAAGGCCGAAGAAAAATTAACCGCGTTTCTGATTTGGCCTAATTAAATGAATATATTTCCTGGAGTTTAGAATCTTGCGATCACAGTATTGTCAACTTTTTTGGTTAAATCCACGTCTTTCAGGGTTGCATTGGTATTTGAAGAACGAAGGGCATCTGGAAACCAGATGATGCGTCTCTGAAATGAACAAAACAAGTTGTTAAAAAGGATGGATTGGTGGTACAAAATATATAAGCTGGAATATGCATGGAATTTCACATGAATCAATAGAGTGTCCTGTTATTTTTAAAGGGGTTTTAACTTGGGCTGTCGTATATACCGTATTTCCTCTAACAGTAGCACCCGGGCACTATGGAAAGTGCGAAGGTGGGGTGCTACTATTATGATACAAATTTTCAATATATTTCACCTCCTTTCCCCCCCCCCCCCCCCCCGACTGTTTCCTTATTAAATTATTAAATTACTGTAGGCGATCTTTTACTGTTACAAGGGTATTGACTTAACCTAAACATGACTGTACCGAGTATATTACTGTCATCACTCTGCATCTATATGATACACATTTCTGTCAAACTTGACAATTACAAAACGGGTTGGTTGCCTATGAATTAAATAATAATAAAAGATAAACTAAATAGTAAATTGAAAGGAACGAGATAAATAAAGCGGTAATTGTATTGATGATGATAGCGCTTTAAGGTTTATGTCATAGACCATACTGGTGTCGAAGGTAAAAAACTCCTGTAATCAAATCCATAAGCGGTAAAAACAGTGTGTTTTTTTAGGAACTTTTAATTTTGAAGTCGAAGGTTTCTTAAACCAGGTGGGGGCTCTTCTAATAGAGGAAATACGGTATTAATATATAGGTAAATTGACATCACAGAGAAATGTGAAAGTTTTACCATCAACTTGTATGAGTTTTGTGTGATAAATAGAATCTCACAAAATCATCTATTATTTTTTAAACTCTTCAGTAAACATTAAACATTATTTGATACTCGACAAGCCGCGCATTGTATATTTTTGCCAACTCGTTTAATAAATCCGCACTCGATCATGGAAGATCAGCTATTATATCCGCCGAGAAATAAATATTTAATCATTATTCTCCCATCACTGCTAAAATCAACAAAATATTAAAAGTATATAAATTTTTTAGGTCATACATAGATGAAAAATTACATTTTTATATCGTGCCCGGCCTTCGAACAGTATAGGTTATTTAGACCCACCCCAGAGAGAGGAGAAGGATACATAGGAATCCGGGAACCGTGCCCTACTCTTATTATCGAATAGATTCCCGTTGTTCCTTAACGTGCTTGGAGGATAGACTGATACACGGGACCGCCCGGTTTACGTCCCCATCCGAAGGACGAGGTTAAGGGAAAGTGTGTTTCCCAAGAACACATCGACGGAAAGGATGAGATATGAAATGCCTGTATATTATTCTCTATAATTATAGTATAACTGTGTAATTTATATATTATTACTAATTGCTGATATTATTGCACCAATCATATATTTAAACCTATGGTAGAATAACGAAGACAAATAATACATCTAAATTTTATTTAATTATATGCAAGCAGTTTTAAAGTGAAATTGATCATGTTGATACTGGACTAATAAACTGTGATACTAATGTTTGACAAAATCTTCAAGATTGCCATATGTCCCTTTAAAGTGTCCTTTTATTTGTAATTTAACTGGGGCAGTCTTTAATAATATCGCTGTAAAGTGACAACATCACAGAGAAACTTTCATGTTGTATCATGTGTATCCATTGTTTTATGTGATGGAATTTCACAATATCTCAACAAAACAAACAAAAAAGTAAAGCATCCCAATGAGCTGGGAAACTGGGACAATTATACTTATAGTTAGGCACTCCTCTTTTTTTTTTAAAGTAGCTATCCCGCCAAATAACTACAAAATTGCACTAGAAAACCGTTTATCGAAACTCTATCCATATAACAATGTATATGCGCTGATTAAAAGTATAGGTTTATTAATAGGTTCTTAGAATACCCGTGATTGAATATCCGTAAAATGATGGTAACTCGTAATTCGACACTCCAGTTCTGGGGTTTGGTCCAGCTGGTTAAACACGTTTATACTGTGTATGTATGAGTTTGGTTTCTCAAAATATGTAAGTTATATATATATATATACATACTTCGTCATCAGTAGGTTTAGAAACAGTGTACATAATGTTTAAAAAATTTGACTGTTGTTGGCGGGATGGCTACTTTAATGAGAATAATAAAAAAATCTACAAATCGGATTCTGCCACTCAAATAAATTTAATGTTTCTCAAGCTTATCAAGCTTATTAAAATCTTCATTTATAAAAACCACTTTAAAGAACCATAAAAATGTATTCCCGAATTTGGGGCGGCTCGAAATGTTAACATTTGCTAGTAAGATAGATCGAGTAGCTTAGGTACATTTTTTGAATTCCACTCTCTGGGGTGGCTCAAAATATTGCCATATTATTAGCTTAATTAACCTATATCACAGGGGTCAAATATATTAAAGTTTATAGCTTTAGCTTACCCAGGACTAGGCTAAGTCTCAGAGCTGGAACTTGGAGATGCCACTTGACAGAAGGTGGCAGATGCCACTTGACAGAAAGTGGCAACATCTGCAAAGATCCCTGAAAGAAAATCAATTGTTTTTTTTATACATACATACATACGGTAGATGTGTTAATCCTTTACAGTACTGCTGTAGCTATATGCAAACTTTGGGCAGTGGAGTGGGGCGGGGGTGGTGCAAGAGCACCGATTTTGTGGGTGGGGAAGGTGAAGGGGAGGTGGCAATGCCAACGGTGCATTTCTGCTCTGCGGTCATAGAGGGGGTTTGGGGACAAGGCCAATTATTTTTGGGGAACAATGAAACATTGTCTGTTATTGGTAATATTTTTGGGGAACAAGGGAACATAATAATAAAAATAAATGGAAAAATATTTTTGGAGAACAATTTAAAGCAAAATATATTTGGGGAACATTGGGTCATATTTTCAGTGAACATAGACCCCACTGAAAGGGTCTCATCATAGAAATAATACATCAGTGCTATATTATTATTACATTTTAACGGATCGAGACACTAAACATGAACATGCACGAAATAAAACACATTTATGGGTCAGTACCGAGTGCTGTACATACCTTTCAACCTTTGTTTTTCCTATATGTCTATTCACCAAAGTTGTCGGTGTCCCTAATCGAGGCGAACGTGACAAGACTCATGTGGTCTACATGACATGACCTTGACTCGGGCGTTGACAGTAGATGTTCTACAATTATTTGTTACATCATTCACCCATAACAATAGTTAACACATGAATAGGTCTGTCTTTTTGCTCATTAAATCCTGGAATTGTGAAGTATTCACTTGCAATTATCCATAGTACATTCAACCGTAAATCAACACAACAAATTACTGCCGACTAATAGTATAGTTGCGATTTTTAATAAGCGCCCAGAGCCGCTGATGTTTACCGTAAACATGCTAAAGGAAAGGCAGAAAAGTGTTTAAAGGTTGACTTACTGACATTTTATCCGGGGCAGGAAATAACTATATCCGGGAGTAGAAAATATTCATGTTTTACGTTTCTGTTATTGATTTTCAGTTTTGCTTATTTAGCTTGTAGCCGCCATTTTGAATAATGTGTGTTTTGAGTGAGAAAAAAGGGTGACCATCTTTCAAAACGGTCTCAAAAAATGGGTAGTCATGAATTTTGCCGAAATTTTCAGGAAAGGTAGTAGAGGTACTGATCTATCATTCCTGTTAATTTAAGCCAAATTGGTGACTACCCATTTTTTGTGACCGTTTTGAGAAATCGGCAATTTTGCAGTTTCAAAAAACTCAAAATGTCCGGTCTTCACATTTGAACAGCGATTTAGGCTATGCAAAATATGCCAGTAGTAGTCAAAACGAATGCTATGGGGATGTTTAACGTATAAACTTACTTTGTTCATTGTCTGTGTTGTTTTTGCATTCAAAATTGGCTTAAGCTAACGTTTTTTAAAAGACAACTGCAATTTCCGCGTAACTGCACGTGAGTGCAAATTGGGACTACTTCGTGTTAAAACACTTGAAACTCAAAAGTGAGTTAAGAGGTGTGTGCGCGTGAAAAGCTTCAGCTGCTGCTGCACTGGATGTGAAATATCCAACGTCTTAATGTCGGGTATTACCTGACACATAACGTCTTAATGTCGGGTATTACCTGACAAATAACGTCTTAATTACCTGACAAATAACGTCTTAATGTCGGGTATTACCTGACACATAACGTCTTAATGTCGGGTATTACCTGACAAATAACGTCTTAATGTCGGGTATTACCTGACAAATAACGTCTTAATGTCGGGTATTACCTGACACATAACGTCTTAATGTCGGGTATTACCTGACACATAACGTCTTAATGTCGGGTATTACCTGACACATAACGTCTTAATGTCGGGTATTACCTGACACATAACGTCTTAATGTCGGGTATTACCTGACACATAACGTCTTAATGTCGGGTATTACCGGACACATAACGTCTTAATGTCGGGTATTACCTGACAAATAACGTCTTAATGTCGGGTATTACCTGACACATAACGTCTTAATGTCGGGTATTACCTGACACATAACGTCTTAATGTCGGGTATTACCTGACACATAACGTCTTAATGTCGGGTATTACATGACAAATAACGTCTTAATGTCGGGTATTACCTGACACATAACGTCTTAATGTCGGGTATTACATGACAAATAACGTCTTAATGTCGGGTATTACCTGACACATAACGTCTTAATGTCGGGTATTACCTGACACATAACGTCTTAATGTCGGGTATTACCTGACACATAACGTCTTAATGTCGGGTATTACCTGACACATAACGTCTTAATGTCGGGTATTACCTGACAAATAACGTCTTAATGTCGGGTATTACCTGACACATACATCTTAATGTCGGGTATTACCTGACACATAACGTCTTAATGTCGGGTATTACCTGACACATAACGTCTTAATGTCGGGTATTACCTGACACATAACGTCTTAATGTCGGGTGTTACCTGACAAATAACGTCTTAATGTCGGGTGTTACCTGACACATAACGTCTTAATGTCGGGTGTTACCTGACACATAACGTCTTAATGTCGGGTATTACCTGACAAATAACGTCTTAATGTCGGGTATTACCTGACAAATAACGTCTTAATGTCGGGTATTACCTGACAAATAACATCTTAATGTCGGGTATTACCTGACACATAACGTCTTAATGTCGGGTATTACCTGACAAATAACGTCTTAATGTCGGGTATTACCTGACAAATAACGTCTTAATGTCGGGTATTACCTGACACATAACGTCTTAATGTCGGGTTTTACCTGACACATCTCTTCTAGTCTAGATCATCTGCGACGCTTGCTTGTTTTCTAGACCCACGTCTAGAACTGATCTCCTAAACAAAGTTTGATTTTTGCCGATACACAGGAAAGGTTTCTGATTTGCTGAGACAGGAACACCTGCTATCCAAGATATACAGAAAGGCAGAAAGACAATAAAGTCATATATATAAACAAAGAGGGAAACTTCATCATTATATCGACGAACTAAATGTGGATGGTCAGAAATACTTTAATAAAAAAATATACGGTCATGTGGTTCCAGTTTCAAATGTGTTTCTGCACAGCTGGTCAAGACGTTTGTTTTTACAATCAAGCGTCGAAGATGATCAAGACTAAATCTCTTCATACCGTTTCTGTTCCATTTTACGTTCTTATAAGCATATTCTGCCTTTTAAGTACTATCGAGAATGGACTTTTAGAACTGTATTGTCACAGCCTCTTTTATCAAAAAAAGCGAACTTGGTCCAGAAGTTGGGCAAATCCGTATTCATGCAGGGTAATAAAGTTTTTAGTTGACAACCACCTTGGATTCTGATGTGAATCCCAACATCAGACATACCTAAGAAAGACTAGAGATTATTAGCAGATGTGGCAATTAAACTACCCTTAGTAACGAAACACTATCTACTATATAATATAGAATATGTTAAGATGATAGTCTACTTTTGCCCGCCATTTTCCATTTCGTTAATTTCGTCCATTAACTCGAAATACGTTTCTTCATTCACAATGACAAATCTCTTCTGCTTCCGGCTATATAAGGACACGTTTGCACTGTATACGTCGTACCACAGTGCGTGTAGGAACAAATCACCGGAGGATAGTCGATCTTGGAGGAACGGGTAGGCAGCAATGTTCTCTAGTTGCTGCACACAATTAACCTGCAAGTATAGCCAAAACAAAGTGTCAAAATTGAGTCAAACAAATAACTACAGACTGTATCATGTAACTGTTTTCGAGAACGTTCTAAGAAATAGGGATGGATTCAAAATACAATTATTCCAAACGTGAATATTTTAATTTAAACAATATTGTATTCAAGAAGTTAATGGGACTAGACAACAGGCACTGTCTATGTAATTAGTTTGTTTAGCAATTAAACATGAAAATATTTTTAATATATACACAGGAAAATCACAGCAAGTGAGCTTATCACCACCAGCATCCATCAGTACACACCAACAGACCTTCTAACATCAGTTTTGAATGTTTTACGTCATTTCAGCACATGTTAGACAATATATGACGCTCGATTTTTTGTGGTAGAGGCAGACCATCCCATTTTTCCTGGGTAGAACCAGTATTTATACCCCGAGCCATCTATAAAAATCGACAATCGCACACGTCGAGCTTCCAGTGGGAATCGAACCCGCATCAGTGACAGGCAAGAAGATTTCAAAAGCTGCTTTTGAAACCTTCTACCTTCTCGTCTTTACCATCTCGGCCACGGAGGTCTTAAAGGTATAAAGAAAACAGTATAACATATGTATAAAAACCCTACCTGTGATTACTTATCCACCAGTTTATGGTTTGCCTTCAGGGTCTATCTCTATTTCAAAGGTTTTATTGTCATACGTCTGTGTAAATGATAAAGGTCCTTTAAAGCCATTTTCCTCTGTCAGAGTGTCGAACTTGTGCAGAGTTCTCGCTCCATATTTCTTGATCCATAATTCTAGAGGTGAACCAGGGGCAGTTTGGTCATCAATACTTTCTCGTAACTCGTAGAGTAACTTCATTGCCTGCAATACCAAATAGACAAATACAGAGAACTAGAACTTCAGGGCAGGTTATGATGGCTAATTTCTACCAGTTTCGATATTTCGGCAAGAAAACATTGACGGGGTACGGTTTTGTTCTTTCGTGATGAATATTCCGTCTTTTTGTATGTCCGCTCATATGACCTCCTGAACCCAAAATCCATAGGGTTGCTCATGTGTACCTATGCAGTTGCATGTACCTATGAAGTTGCATGTGTCTATGAAGTTTCATGTACCTAGTTTCATGTGCCTATGAAGTTTCATGTACCTATGAAGTTTCATTTACCTATGAAGTTTCATGTATCTAGTTTCGAGAGCCTATGAAGTTTCATGTACCTATGAAGTTTCATTTACCTATGAAGTTTCATGTACCTATGGAGTTTCATGAGCCTATGTGGGTTTTTTCTTTGGCAGATATCGCGAAAAATGTGTATATGTATATCTGGTCATGTCGACCTTGACCTTTGACCTACTGATTAAAAAAGCTAGAGCATACCTTATTGCACCATGGAACATAGCGACCTTGAGCTTTGACCTATTGCACCAACAGCAATAGGGTTCCTCCATTTACAAAGGGCATTGTGAAGTTTCATGAGCCTGAGTTTGTACTTCGCCAGTTATTGCGCAGAATATTGTGCAGAATGCGTTTATGGATATTAGATAATAGCGACACTGACCTTTGACCTACTGACCCCAAAATCACCAGGATTTCTCCTGTTGCCAAGGACAATACACAAACAAAGGTTCATGAACCTAGATGTTATATTTCGGGATTTATCGAGCGGAATGTGTAACTACATACCAGGTTATGGTGACATTGACCTTTGACCTACTGACATCAAAAACAAAGATCATTTTATCTATGTAAGTTGCATGAGACTATGAGTTATATTTTATTATGTACTGTTGGATTTGGTTAAAATATCCAATGTAACCAAACATCACCAAGGGAAATAACTATGTCGGACTTATGAATAAGTGAACACAATATATGGGAGTCTATATAGAATATGCAAAATATCTATATTTACATGTTATATCCACGAGGCGCGGTCATTTTATCTTGGGAACTTTTTTTGAACAAGCTTGGTAGTCTAGGGGTTGGCGATCATTAATCAAGAAATGCTGCTTCTGAGAAGACGTCGTTTAAAGGCAAAGTAAACGATGACGACGAAAAGCGATTGACGGACGGATGGAAGACGGATGGACGACGGACGAAGAGTGATACCGATAGTTCACTATGGAAAGCCTCGGCTGCCTTCTGTCGACCTTTTGCATTTTGTGCAGTACGCTTTCTAAGTTGTCCTGTGCATTTAGTAAGTTGTTATGTGCATTTAGTTAGTTGTTATGTGCATTTAGTAAGTTGTTATGTGCACTTTCTAGGTTGTCATGTGCATTTTCTAAGTTGTCTTGTGCACTTTCTAAGTTGTTATGTACATTTTCCAAGTTGTTATGTGCATTTTTAAGTTGTTATGTGCATTTCGAAAGTTGTTATGTGCATTTCATAAGTTGTTATGTACATTTCGTAAATTGTTATGTGCATATCGTAGGTTGTTATGTGCATATTCTAAGTTGTCTTGTGCATTTTCTAAGTTGTGATGTGCATTTCGTAAGTTGTTATGTGCATATGTGCGTTTCGTAAGTTGTTATGTACATTTAGTATGTTGTTATGTGCATATGTGCATATTCTAAGTTGTCTTGTGCATTTTCTAAGTTGTTATGTGCATTTCGTAAGTTGTTATGTGCATTTCGTAGGTTGTTATGTGCATATTCTAAGATGTCTTGTGCATTTTCTAAGTTGTTATGTGCATTTCGTAGGTTGTTATGTGCATATTCTAAGTCGTCTTGTGCATTCTCTAATTTGTTATGTGCATTTCGTAAGTTGTTATGTGAATTTTTAAGTTGTCTTGTGCATTTTCTAAGTTGTTATGTACATTTTCTAAGTTGTCATGCGCATTTCATAAGTTGTTACCGGTATACATTTCGTAAGTTGTCTTGTGCATATTCTAAGTTGTCTTGTGCATTTTCTAAGTTGTGATGTGCATTTCGTAAGTTGTTATGTGCATATGTGCGTTTCGTAAGTTGTTATGTACATTTAGTAAGTTGTTATGTGCATATGTGCATATTCTAAGTTGTCTTGTGCATTTTCTAAGTTGTTATGTGCATTTCGTAAGTTGTTATGTGCATTTCGTAGGTTGTTATGTGCATATTCTAAGTTGTCTTGTGCATTTTCTAAGTTGTTATGTGCATTTCGTAGGTTGTTATGAGCATATTCTAAGTTGTCTTGTGCATTTTCTAAGTTGTTATGTGCATTTCGTAGGTTGTTATGTGTATATTCTAAGTCGTCTTGTGCATTCTCTAATTTGTTATGTGCATTTCGTAAGTTGTTATGTGAATTTCGTAAGTTGTCTTGTGCATTTTTTAAGTTGTCTTGTGCATTTTCTAAGTTGTTATGTGCATTTTCTAAGTTGTCATGTGCATCGCATAAGTTGTCATGTGCATTTCGTAAGTTGTCTTGTGCAAACTACAAGTCTTCGTTAAGTAGACTTTTTATCGGAATAAGTTTTGAAGGAAACACCGGTAGAAATGGCGGCTCCAGGAGCGGACGCTATGTTCTGCCTACTTAAAAAAGTGGGCTAGGTACATTATACTATAAATTCTAAGAACATAAAACTGATGTCAAATTGTGTAAGTGATTGTCTGACAAGGAGTTAATAAATCTTGGTCTGAAAAAAAAAAGAAAAAAAAAGAAATAAAAAAATAACGTGTTATTTGTTTGTCTTTGTGTGTAGTCCTAAGGCTTATGGTCCCTCAACCTTTTAACCAATAGGACGTCCTAAAGGTATAGGTTCAATAGAGTTGGGATTTCACGTGTTATTTGTTGAAAACAAACATGTTTTAAGTACTCTGGGACTTTTGTTCAGGAAAACATAAAATATGTTTGTTTTCAACAAATAGCACGTTAATATTACTTTTATTTAAATATATTTTTCAATTTATTATCATTATTATTTGTTAGTTCCCAACACTGATGGGTAGGGGCTACGTGGGGTCGTCTTCTCCCTCCTCCCTCCCCCATTTCTCCCTTCTCCCTCCATTATCTCCCTTCTCCTCCCCCTTTAATCTCTTCTCTCTCAGAGTACTGATAAACACGGGAAGTAATCTATAAAAGTATCTATCGCGGAGACAGAACGTGTACGGCAGACAAGATAATGGTCAATTAAGGATTTTGATAGTGACCCGATCTATTGTTTTCAGACCAAGATTTATTAACTCCCCGTCAGACAATCCCTTACACATTTTGAAATCAATTTTCTATTGTAAGAATTTATTGTATGATGTACCTAGCCCAACATTTTTTAAGTAGGCAGAGCATAGCGTCTGCTCCTGGAGCCGCCATTTCTACCGGTGTTTCCTTCAAAACTTATTCCGATAAAAAGTCTACTTAACGACGACTTGTAGTTTGCACAAGACAACTTACGAAATGAACATAACAACTTATGAAATGCACATGACAACTTAGAAAATGCATATAACAACTTAGAAAATGCACAAGACAACTTAAAAAATGCACATAACAACTTACGAAATGCACATAACAACTTACTAAATGCACATAACAACTGACGAAACGCACATAACAACTTAGAAAATGCACATAACAACTTACGAAATGCACATAACAACTTAGAAAATGCACAAGCCAACTTAGAATATGCACATAACAACCTACGAAATGCACATAACAACTTAGAAAATGCAAAAGACAACTTAGAAAATGCACAAGACAACTTAGAATATGCACATAACAACCTACGAAATGCACATAACAACTTAGAAAATTAGAAAATGCACAAGACAACGTAGAATATGCACATTACAACCTACAAAATGCACATAACAACTTGCGAAAATCACATGATAACTTAGAAAATGCACATAATAACTTAAAAAATACACATAACAACTTAGAATATGCACATGACAACTTAAACAATACACAGGACAACTTAAACAATGCACATCACAACTTAAACAATGCACATCACAACTTACGAAATGCACATAACAACTTACGAAATGCACAAGACAACTTAAAAAATGCACATAACAACTTACGAAATGCACAAGACAACTTAGAAAATACACATAACAACTTACGAAATGCACATAACAACTTACGAAATGCACAGGACAACTTAGAAAATGCACATAACAACTTACGAAAATCACAACTTAGAAAATGCACATAACAACTTAGAAAATGCACAAGACAACTTAGAAAATGCACATGACAAAATAGAAAATGCACATAACAACTTACTAAATGCACATAACAACTTACGAAATGCACATAACAACTTAGAAAATGCACAGGACAACTTAGAACATGCACATAACAACTTACGAAATGCACATAACAACTTACGAAATTCACATCACAACTTAGAAAATGCACATAACAACTTAGAAAATGCACAAGACAACTTAGAAAATGCACATGACAACATAGAAAATGCACATAACAACTTACTAAATGCACATAACAACTTACGAAATGCATATAACAACGTAGAAAATGCACAGGACAACTTAGAACATGCACATAACAACTTACGAAATGCACATAACAACTTAGAAAATGCACATAACAACTTAGAAAATGCACAAAACGACTTACAAAGCGTACTGCACAAAATGCAAAAGGCTAGCAGAAGGCAGCCGAGGCTTTCCATAGTTCACCATTGAGCCAACAAATCGCGACATACAATCATGAACTGGTGTCCGTTCATTGTCGATGACTTTGGTCATTTTAAATAGTTTTTACCTTACAATCGGAGTGTCCGGACACTATCACGTGTCTCACTTTGTTTCTCACACATGTCAGTTCTAGAGCTCCAGCAGACGATGTCGCGTTGGCAATCATCTCCAAGTGGTCTGGGTAGGGTACAAAGTTTCCCGCATTCTTAATGATATAGTTGTCACCTATTTCACTCGCTGTAAATCGTGATGAGATTACACGTGCGTTCATGCACGAGAACATCAATGACAGAGGCTGTAAATAAAAAAGCAATTAACTAAAACGTTTTGCTTTAATGTGGCTACAACTCGACAAACATGGTGAAAGGTTTTAAAAAGAAATTATTTTTAATATGCTAATTTAGAACTAATATGTCAACCTGTTGTTATATTTTGAAGGAGATGGTTGTCAGTCTAGCATAAATGTTTTTGTTAGTTTTGTTTACAGACTGAAAATTACAAATTAGGAACGTCAAACATAATGCGACCTCCGATATATTTAGTCTTGATCATCTTCGATGCTTGATTGTAAATACAAACGTCTTCATCCTTTGTGCAGAAAACAAATTGAAACCGGAAACGCGTGTGCGTAATTATTATTTTTTATTATAGTATTTATACGATCCACATTTAGTTGGTAGATATAATGCTGAAGCTTCTCTCTATTTATTAACTTATTGTCTTTCTATCTTCGATAGCAGGTGCGTCTGTATCAGTCAATCAGAAACGCGATACCGGAATCTCGGTAAAAGTCAAACTTTTTTAGAAGAACTGTTCTAGACGTTTGTCTGGAAAACAAGCAAGCGTCGCAGATGATCCAGACTACGATATACTTGGCTTTCTTGACTTGTGCCTGCAATCCAAGAGTTGTGCTTGCAATCTGAGATACAGCAGCTGTGCTTGCAATCTGAGATACAGCAGTTGTGCTTGCAATCTGAGATACATCAGTTGTGCTTGCAATCCGAGATACAGCAGTTGTGCTTGCAATCCGAGATACATCAGTTGTGCTTGCAATCTGAGATACAGCAATTGTGCTTGCAATCCGAGATACAGCAGTTGTGCTTGCAATCCGAGATACAGCAGTTGTGCTTGCAATCCGAGATACAGCAGTTGTGCTTGCAATCTGCGATACAGCAGCTGTGCTTGCAATCCGATATACAGCAGTTGTGCTTGCAATCCGAGATACAGCAGCTGTGCTTGCAATCCGAGATACAGCAGCTGTGCTTGCAATCCGAGATACAGCAGTTGTGCTTGCAATCCGAGATACTGCAGTTGTGCTTGCAATCCGCGATACAGCAGTTGTGCTTGCAATCCGAGATACAGCAGCTGTGCCTGCAATCCGAGATACAGCAGCTGTGCTTGCAATCAGAGATACAGCAGCTTTGCTTGCAATCTGAGATACAGCAGTTGTGCTTGCAAGTTGTGCTTGCAATCTGAGATACAGCAATTGTGCTTGCAATCTGAGATACAGCAGTTGTGCTTAGCAGTTGAGATACAGCAGTTGTGCTAGCAATCTGAGATACAGCAGTTGCGCTTGTAATCTGAGATACAGCAGTTGTGTTTGCAATCTGAGATACGGCAGCTGTGCTTGCAATCTGAGATACGGCAGCTGTGCTTGCAATCAGAGATACGGCAGCTGTGCCTGCAATCCTAGATACGGCAGCTGTGCCTGCAACCCGAGATACGGCAGTTGTGCCTGCAATCCGAGATACGGCAGCTGTGCTTGCAATTCGAGATACGGCAGCTGTGCTTGCAATCCGCGATACGGCAGCTGTGCCTGCAATCCGAGATACGGCAGCTGTGCCTGCAATCCGAGATACAGCAGTTGTGCTTTCAATCCGAGATACAGCAGTTGTGCTTGCAATCCGAGATACAGCAGCTGTGCTTGCAATCTGAGATACAGCAGCTGTGCTTGCAATCCGCAATACAGCAGCTGTGCTTGCAATCTAAGATACAGCAGTACAGCAGTTGTGCTTGCAATCTGAGATACAGCAGTTGTGCTTGCAATCCGAGATACAGCAGTTGTACCTGCAATCTGAGATACAGCAGTTGTGCTTGCCATCTGAGATACAGCAGCTGTGCTTCTGAATCTGAGATACAGCAGTTGTGCTTGCAATCCGAGATACGGCAGTTGTGCTTGCAATCTGAGATACGGCAGTTGTGCTTGCAATCCGAGATACAGCAGTTGTGCTTGCAATCTGAGATACTGTAGTTGTGCTTGCAATCTGAGATACAGAATGCGAAATGTTTATTGGTTGTTATGATAACGGGAGGAGACGTAGAAAGGTTACTTCTTTTATAATAGCAACAGAAGTTCCCCAAAAATCTGCATTTATTCCCGCGCCTCTGAATGTTGGTAAAACTAAAACTACACTCAATTTCTACAAATAATATGAATTTTTCTTCATATATACATACAATAGGATCACATAAATTATATGAATACTATTAATGCCATTTGATTTGATTTTTGTGAATACATTTCTTCTTTCTTTTTTTCTTCTTTTTTTTCCCATTGAAATGAAGTCCGCGACCTCTTATTTTTTAAAGGAAATATGTTAGGAAAGGCACTCCTAACGTTTCCTAGGCTATAACTTAGGAATTGTCCTTTAATTGGCTCTTAATGAAGCTGTCTGTGAACACTTCAGATTGTGTCATCCGTACTCCTCTAGAACAGCAAAATATATTGATACGTGGCGTTCGCTGAAACAACATTAGAACCATATATATGATCTTTGAGGTTTTTTATCTCTTGTTTTCGTATGTGATCAGTTCATATAAATATTAATGAACATGCTTAATGAAATTTCAGAGTTAAATGACAGTGTGGAGTAAAAAACCTTCCACGCATTTTTTTCTGGTCCCATTTTTCATGGGCATGGCAGAGGATGTGTGTGGATATTTTTTCGATTTTTTAGGACGGAAGATAGGGGAGAGAGGGGGGGGGGGGGGGGCATGCCTAACAAAAAGACCCCCCCCCCCCCCCCCCCACCCCCGTGTAAATCGGGGGTATGTTTTTTCGCAGCAAATATATGACGCTTATTTCTGTTTTCAAACATTACCTAAAATGTCAGCTTGCCTGTGTGGTGTTCATACTCTTTGTCTCAACCCTGTACCAAATCACAATGAATCCGAACACGGGATTTCGTGGGAACTACGCAGCTAAATCAACGACGGTATATTTTCTACTCTAGAACTTAAAAAACAGCAGTTTTTTAATAACTGCATCGGCTAAACACTGCGATAGATCCTGCAAAGGAACTGTTAAAGCCTGTTTGGTTACTTCCCTTATCCTTATCGTTTTCCAGGAATGAAGGGCAAATGGCGTTGTGTGACGTATTTTCGTCATTTGATGACGTTGTCGCCAGTAAACAAGATTGAGTTTTCAATGTCGGTTGGTGTGCGTGCTATCTCCGTGTTTTATGTGGAATATCTCTATAAAATGGAAGTTTTGAAGGAATTCAGGTAAGCTATTGCATTTATGTTATGTGTCTAGTAAACACTTGTATTTTGATAGAAAATCTTCGCTTACTTTTGACGGAATGACCGTGTAAACAGACCCATTGTTGAAACAACGGCAAGTCCCTGTATTTGTATGTACTGTACTTTTTTTCTACTGTTTCATCAACAGTTATTCTGTAGGATGATCGTTGAACTTTCTCCATAAACGACTGTGACAGTGCTTTTTGTCCGCATGGCGGTTTTTGTCCGCGGCGCTTTTTGTCCGCACAAAATTTGAAAAAGTGACGCTTTTTGTCCGCGTGGCGCTTTTTGTCCGCAGAAAAAAATGATGCCTTTTGTCCGCATGGCGCTTTTTGTCCGCACAAAATTTAAAAAAAGTGACGCTTTTTGTCCGCGCGGCGCTTTTAGTCCGCACAAAATTTGAAAAAGTGACGCTTTTTGTCCGCGCGGCGCTTTTTGTCCGCATAAATAAATGAAAAAATGATGCTTTTTGTCCGCATGGCGCTATTTGTCCGCACACAATTTGAAAAAGTGACGCTTTTTGTCCGCGCGGCGCTTTTTGTCCACATAAATTCAGAAAAAGTAACGCTTTTTGTCCGTGAGACGCTTGTAGCACTTGATAAAACTTCTTGTCAAAACTTGACCTGCCAATGTCCATAATACATATTTCGAGCCTATTGTATTTGGAGGAGGTGGGGGGGGGGGACATTTGTATAGGTAACTGTAAATCACAGTTAGCCATACATGCTCATGAGCAATGTGTGATATTCGACTTTTTTTCAGATAATGAGGCCCACCCAATAAAGCATTTGTGACCAGTACTAATAATAAGACATTAAAGAAATGGGCCTTGATTTAGTTCAAAACGCTATAGTTTGCCTTGTTAAGACGACGGGGACTTCATTTTTCATTCGATCTTTACCAGATTGTTAATAATAGTTGTTTGTGATGACAACCCTTGATATAAGAGCCATTTAAGCAAGTAGAGCAACCACAGGCCCTCTTGGGGCTCTTGTTATAATGTTTATGTTAATAAATTTGCCGACTTCTCAGTCTTGTCACGCATTACACCTACTTTAATTCATGTTAATGTTAAAACTTTTACATGAGAGGTTAGTTGATTTGCCGAGGCGATGCAACACACAATTAAATTGTAGTTCATGAAAGTCCCACTATTTGTTGTGTAACAGACAAACATCTGAACCGCTTACTTCTTAAAATGTACATGTATATTAGTCTGTTTTATACGTGGCAAGTTATTGTGTTAATGTAAAACCTAGAGTCGAACGAAATCGCTCGAAATAGCATAGTTGGAGACAAATGTGTTTGTGACACTTAATCATGAACAATTAAGTTTATTAAAATTTATACATATTTCTAAGTAAACAGAATTTTGAATAATAGCTTGTTTTTGCAAGTTCAGTATTGCAAACGTTCGTTGATTTTTTTATTACAATCTCATAGAGTAACGCTACTTATTTCTTGGTTTATTTGTATGACGTACATCTATATATATGTAAAGTTAAGGAGAGAATATTCGTTTGGTGTGTCTGTCCGTTCGATCGTCTGTATGTCCATCCCAAATTGATGCATTTCCAACGAATCCGTCTGTTTCTCACGGATTGTTTCGATTGTTACTTAAACAGGATGATTTAGTATGTATAGAGATCACTCTTTATCGACTTATCCTCCGAAACCGCTTTGTCAGTTTGGACCAAATTTCACATGGAATATCCTCAGGTCAATAGCCTTTTCAAAATTATTAAAATAAGATGATCGCAGTATTTAAGATGACCAAGGTAGAAACCTTCTCAAGAATCACTAATAGGGGGTTCAGTCACTTTTTAAAAGAGACACTAAACATAGTTCAAATGTTTATTATTGATCACATCATGTAGACTGTCAAGCTGATCAAATGAAGTACCAAGTGTACAATGAGTTTAAACTTTATATAACAGGAGTTTGCATATTTTATATATATACTTATAAAAGCAGAAAATTGAAACCTCTTCTTCCCTAAAAGTACAAAAGCTAGAGGCTCGTTCTTATGCATTTAGCATTAGTTTATAGTATGCTATCATAGGCTAGTCAACGTAGCCCAAAATAGCATCTAAGTGTGAAGTTATTGCAAAAGAATTCATTTCTATGTTTTCTGTTAGGAAAATATCACTAGTATTTGAGAAAAAAAGTTGCATTCTGAACAACGGTGGGAAATTTGAAAATATCACCCTTGAACTTACATACCGATAAAAATGTAAAAATTTGGAATATGCACAGCTTTCGGATACATTTCACCATGTATCAATGTTTTATGAAACTATGTCTCACAAAAGGGTGCCATATCTTGTTATAAAACTTACAAGTGTAAAAACCTGGCCGTAGTTCGATTCAAGTGTATATTATAGCCCGGGAAAACTATAATTAGGGGTCAAATTACCCCACCCACTTATTATAATAAGAAAAAAATGAACAAATTATTATATTTTCATGATTATTTTTATAAACAGTATTGAAAATGCATCAACACAATATGTAGATGTTCATTGAACATTATACTATTATAGTAAAATCCATTATATATACAATCAGTGATGCAATAAGTATACACTTACACAATTTTATTTTGGTTGAGTTAATAATCAAGTACACATTAACAAAAACATGTGCATATGTACAAATGTCATTCTGATTCTGCTTGTCGTTTTAAATTATGGTTTTGGTAATAAATGGTATAAAGAAATTATTGTCTATTTTAGGTGAAATGTTTGTAACATGATACTTAAATAAATATGTATTAACATACAAGTAGTATCATTAAGCGAAAATATTATAGATTCATAAATCACTTTGAATAATCTGATCTTGAATATTTTAACAGAGTATTTACTATTTATACTCATTTATGTGTAGTAGGACATTGAAAGTGATTATTAAATTCAAACAATTTCATCAATGTCTAATTCAGCAAGGGTAGGAGAATTAGAACATCCAACACCCCGACATGACCCACAGCTCAGAGAGCATTCCAAGCCATGTTTTCGGCAAGTGCATCTTTTGTTATCGCAATTACTTTTGCAATTGCAACGAATGACATTCAGAAGACTGTCAGGTGCAGGCGGTAGGGAGCACTTCACAGGCGTGTACTTGCTATCAGTCAGTTCATACCCCCAGTCTTCAGGTTTCAGCATTGTGTTTCCGATCCATATCTGGCTCTGAAGATACACCCTCTGACTATGAAAGAATGCTGCGTCTGATGTTGGAGGTAATGTATGAACTTGCACAAATGATTTTCCTGTCATTACTTTCACCGTGAACTTGTGATATCTCAGTGTATCTAAAGGTAGACACGAATCTCCGTCTAATAGCCTAACAATTGCTCTTTCCCCTAGTTGACCTACATCTTTCTCAGACCTACTCCCCATGAACTGCTTCCCAACTTCCTGCAGGTCTGAATTTCCAACCAACGCTTTCAAAGCAGATGCCTTTCCAATTCCATATATTCGAGACGTTGAGTCACAGCCAGTCAACGCATGTAGGAAAGGCAACAGGTCACATACATTCCTAGTTAGAACAGATTGGGTTTTTTGAATGTCCCAAATCTTTTTTGGTGATGCTCTGCTTTGCCTTATATCGGATCGCAGGTACACTTTATTTGATGAGTGTTGCACATGGTAACAAAGAAGAACAAGAAGGTCTGTGTCTTCTCCAATGACGTATGTTATATCTTGTTGTGCGAATTCAATGGCTGTCTCAACAATTAGCATATCTGCATCCCCTGGTGCATGCCGCACAGTGATTCCATGGTCAAACAGATGGCTACCAAGTTGTTCAATGAATGTTTGCTTATTTTCAGAGTTGCTTAGAAATGTGTCTTTTTTCGATTTGAAAGGAGTGTCTGGCCCAAATTTGACTTGATTTCCAACAATTCCATTACAGCGGCGTAGATGTGTTGTGTCTTTGATAGAAGGTCCGTCATTGTAGCCATCAAACACGACAATTGGTTCAGTATATCTCTGAGTGAGGTAGTTCAGATATAGATCAAATATGGAACCAAATGTCATATTTTTTGTCCATGGAATTCGGTGCAACAATGATCCACCGTCGATAACATGTAGCTTTCTCTTGTCAGTGTCATTTTCAGTTGGATCGAGAGCGCAATCGCCAATCTTCCAAATTGCATCAGCCAGCTGTGACTTCTGTGCTAATCGTGGTGAACCTGTGTTGTCAAAAAGGGATGACGGTACGCTAGAAAGTTCGTATTGAAATAATGTTGACACATCTTCATAATATCTATCTGCTATTGCTGTGAGGCGCTGAAACAGAAGTTGAGGGTCAATTGCAACTGCTTCCCCAGCAATTCTGACTGATGTTTTGTCACCAAGGGTAACGACCTGGTTGGATCTTTTAAATGAATATTCATCAAGAAATTGTCCTGCCATATTTGCTACGATCTTCTCTCCAATAGCCTTCGCTTGTTCGGCATTTACCCTGCTACCTGCTGCTACCCCAGTCTCAATATTTCTCAGTACTCCGTCTGTTTCATCAAAAGGAGAATGATCTTGCATAAATGCGAGTATCGTCCTTGTGTCTTTGTCATCCCTTGTTGTTCGGGCAGGTTTGGTGTCCTTGTGCTGGTCACTTGTAACAAATGCTGTACCGGTGAACAGTTGCATAGCGTTATTTATTTCTGCATTTGCAGGCAATGACATCAACCACACAGCTATTTGCGTTTCTGACATGCCACGGCCTCTTGTTACTCCTCCTGTGCTTTTCAGTGACCTCATTAGTACTTGTTCTATGACAAGGTCTGTCGACAAGCCAGCCCAGTGCCTTTCACTTCTGCGCAAGGTGTGATTCCCCATTAAAAACTGCCTATGAACTTCAGGATGGTCTTGCTCTAATTTCAACATATTCTGTATGTAGATGCGTGCAGACTTCAAATATAAATTGTGTCCAGAGGCAGCAAAGTAAGGCAACATTTTGCTCAAAGTAATGAGATGTCCATTCCAGTCACCGATTCTCTCAGCTCTTATAAATTCCTGGAGTATGGACACCATATCCATGTACTGAAACCACAAAGATGCAGTCCTGTTGTGCGTAAGTTTCTGTTTCTCTTCTATGATTCTAGCTGCTACTACTTGCAAAGTTTCACTCTGTGCGATCTCATTGCTACTCATCTCCTTTTGTGTCAACTTCTCATACATCTCAGATAGTTGTCTTTGCAAGCCGGTTTCGTTAGTCAATCGTGAATCTTGAGCATCAGCTTCTCCAGGAGTTGAGTTTCCTGTTTGACTGGTGTGCAAACCAACATCCTCTTCCATGGCAGGTATATCAATATTCACTGCTTTGGATAACAGCATAGCGTGGAGGACTGTATCTACCAAGAAATGTCCACGTAAGGCACGTGCAACAGCTTTACCATTCATCATATGTGTTACAGCATTTGGCGCATACACCGTCTCGATTGATTCCTGTAAGCCTGAACCAGACATGATGTGCCCAATACTGCCTAGAAAACTCATCTCGGTATGGAAACCACCCAATCGGAGAACTATTTTCTTCAACGGATCTGAACTTGTGCAACATGATACAATGTTAGTGGCCTTCTGAAACAATGGCTGGTCGAAGGTAAGCACTGGAGTAACTCCATACTTCGACGACTGTGAGCAGACAAAGTGCAAGGTTGAGTTGATACATGTTGCATCGCTTGGGTTTAAGTTTATCATTGGCATAAATGATATCCCTGTTTTTCCCGGATACTCTTCTTCAGCACTGTAATATAGTTGCATGAACCCTGACCAGCTTGGCCTTCTTGTGTTGAGAGACCAAATGACTTTCGAAAATAGGTCAAAGTGTTCATTCTTTGTCTGTCTTTCATCAACCAAGTGGTCAGTCTGTATGTCTTCAAACATCAAGCGAGGCTCATCAGAATCGATGTGTGTAAAATACTTAATGCTGATCCTGCCAAGCGCTACAATATCTTCCAAGGATATTTCTTTTTTGGGTACTGCCATCTTCACATCGGATCCAGGGCTTGTACATGCTATTATGCCCATTCCATGGAATGTTCCATGGCCATCTAAGGTACATGCATTATGGTCAACATTGTCAGCTACAAATTGTAGAAATTTTCCAGGGAAAAAATCTGGCAAGTTGGTGTTCAAAGTAGCTGCAGCATTGGCTTCATATCGTTGAACCAGAGTGTAAGATGCAGAAAATCCCATCTTGTGTAGCAGATCAACCAAATATCTTGACCCAAACTGATGATGCAGCTGAACCCCTAAACCTAGCTGTAAGGGGGCAAGAGTGCTCTTGGGATGACAGGCTTGGATGATAGCTTGACCAATGGAAGCCAACTTGACATCGTCAATAGTGGAGAACAGTGAAGATAGGAGCAATGTCAGACTTTCTGGTAAATACTTCTTGTTCTCTTCAGTCGAAGAAATAGAACTGGCATTTGGAAAGTAATCCTTGTTTTGTTTGATTGAATCAATTTCAGTTTTGATAACTTTTGCTGCTGCTTGTATTAAGTTCTTCTTTTTTTCTTCTTCAGAGCTACATTCTTCTTTAGAATGAGTGTAGACAATGTTTGAAAGTGTTCTTCTCAGACAGACCTTGTCTTCCTTTCCTTCCAGAGTACTAATGGAGATTTTATCACCAAAGTAATCAAGAAGCTTGCTCTTCAGATGCTTCTTGGAATATGCCCTCTCTCCACATGAGTTTTCCATTACCTTGACGAGCCCACCAAAGTTCAGTATGGTACCTTCATGTTCCTTAACATAAGAAATTACATGATTGAAACTTTCATTAATGTCAACACAATAAGGCCTTCCTGGACTTTTCTTTGGTGGTGTTTCATATGTATCTGAATACATTCGAGGAAGTTGCCTTGATGTTCTAAAATTAACATTACATTTTTGGTGGTAGACTGCATCTGCAGCAGGTAAGTCAAGAACCGAGGATATTCTGTTAAGTACTTCAAGTGACCATGAATCATTTCTTTCTATACATTTTTGCTTTATAGTTTCTTGAAATTCAATTGTTCTAACGGGATATACATCAGCACTTCTTTTCCTATTATTAATTTTGGCATGGTGTCCACAAAAAATACATGTGTTTTCAAAATCAAATGTTACAACTGAACGTGTTACATAATTATTATTATTATTAGTGTCACATTTGCTTGATGAACTGTTTCTCGGGTGAATAAAATCACGTCTACAGTCTGTGTGGACTATCTGACCCGGAACAACATGAATATTCGCGAGTCTGTCCTTGCTGGTTCTGTTGATGGTGTCACAACCTTTACCACGAAGTACAACAGTTGGTTTGCTATCATCAACGGGTAAGTTGCAGAAAGAACACTCTTGCTGAAAAAAAGATACAATTTATTTAAAAACTATTTCATTTTCGAAACATGCAAATGTTACATAAATTTGATAATTTAACCCCAAAAAAAGTTGGAAAGACTAGGGATTATTATTAAATAATAACTGGAAGTAATTTATTGTTTGGTTTAACATGTATGATGAAGAGAAAAAAGGGTGTCATCTCATCATTGTTGATCATGCTAATGCTTGATAAAGACAGTAAAACAACATGTATTTTCAGTGTGATTAAAAATGCAATTCACTTACTGTAATATCCATTTCAGATGGCTATGGTCACATCACATTGCTGAGCAATAACCCATGATCCATCATCCTGAAATTTCAAAATTAAGTTCTGCATTATTCCAATAGAATAAGAGATTATAATTTAACTCATCTTTATTTCTGTGGATGTTCAAGCTCACAAATAATTTATATTCTTCCCGTTATTATAACATAACTTGTTAATATTATTAATGAGTACCTGCATTAAAACAATTACAATCATATAAATTGTTTATTTACAATCATTACTTTACCTTGGAGAAGCAAATGAACTGGCCACTGGATTGGCTGCCAAACGATAGAGTTTATGATGCATGGCCTTCATCTGACTAGGTCTCACTGAATACTGGTCTAAAAAATAGGGTGAATTTGAAAGATACATTTCCTGATAAATGTATCTGAATTATAATACAAACCATCATATCATAGTAGATATATGTACTGAGGATACGCCATTTCAATATTTTACTTTTTAAAAGTTAACTGATTTAACATAAAACAATTTATTTTCTTGGACCTAAAAGTGTGATACAGTAAACAATTTTAACTATATAGGATCCGTAATAAATATGTTAAGTAAACAAATGCAAACTAAATGCAACATTTTAAAAGAAATTTTCTTTACTAAACAAATTTGTAATGTAATATATAAAATAGAAATAAAATACAGGCTATTAATCAATTCAGTTATTGCTTACCACTATGTGGGCATTCTCTTGTTTAGAAGTATATTTCCAAATGGTATAGCTTCACAATGGCTCCTTTCCAACGACTACCGTACTGGCTTTCCCAATATAGATGTTACACATCATGCATCCTTTTAAAGAGAAAATGGGGTTTGAATGAACAAAAGAACAGAACATCATCAATAAAATGCAGTTAAAATGTGATTTAAAACGCATAAATGATGTTTCTATATTTCGCGCGATTACGCATTTATGACCCGTACGGGCTTCCGTAGTTTTAAAAATCGGCGAAAACCAGTGTTATGCTATTGCTATTTTTTCCATTTTAAATTACCAAATTCGATTTTTATTTGATTAGTTTATCATATTTAGCCATTTCGGGTAACTTTATATGGGTATTATGGTACAATACGACAATAAATATGAAATTTCGTTGATTTTCGTGATATTAACTTTTCTCAACTGATTTGGATAACAACTGTTTTTTTTTAACAAGAATAAACGCTGACGCGTAATACAATCAAAATAAATACATAATATGGAGAAAATAATATACTTACATGGCCAAACACGCTTTTCTCATTGTTATTTCTCGCAAAAACAGTTGCCTTTGGATGTTTACATAATTCCGGAAGTTCAAATATGGCGCGTGCAAACTTGTTTTGTACGAGTATGGTGTACCATTCAGGACATAAATTGTGAATCCTAAATATTGATAAATATCGAAAATAAAATTTAAATTAAACAAATTTCCCATCATCCACGGAAGTGCAACTTTTTTCTGAATACATGTCTAAGGTTGATGTTTCGCAGGTGATACTTATTGAAACTTTTGCAATTACTTCAAGGTGATATTCTACGCTGACTAGCCTATCAAGTTTGTTAAGAAGATGATCATGCGTTCAAATTTAGCCTTTTTTGGTTTAAACATATTTTATTGCATTTTTTTAACAAAGTATGCAAATGGGTCGGGCCACACGTTCTTACAACATTAGTTACGGCCCTTCCCAATACAATTTAAATTACAAAGAGCAATTTTAATGTTATGGCTATAGTAAACATATTAAGTAACAATGAATACAGAAACTAAAGAATTAAAGTTTACAAATGTAGACGTAAACAGTTGTCACAATAGTTGGGTGAAAGAAAAGAAAAAGAAAAAAGAAAAGAAGGAGGAGAAGACGACAGAATATGTTTAATAAGAGTACATAGGGTCAGTCCGAACACACTGCTGAGTTGTTTTAATACACTAGTTAAAACGCCTGGTGTCTCTTATATATGTTTGCACAGCTAGAAAAACAATTTCATTTTCTTTATCACTAAAATTTGTATTGCCAATACACAATTTGTCAACGTTCAACGGATGGAAGAGTCTGGTTGATATAAACAGGTCACGCCTCTGTTCAGTAAATCGACAACATTTAAAAAGAAAATGTTCAGCATCTTCTTTGTCTTGTCCACAGTCGCATGTTGGTGATAATCGTAAATGGTTCAAATACAAATCACCATTAAGGTTGCTGCATCAGTTTCGAATGCGAGCATGAATTACAGAAAGTGATCGTAAGCCGCATAAATAAAACGACGGGACAGTGGGACGCTTAAACATTGTGTTGAGGAGACAACATTTAAATGCCTTTAAAGATACTAATTCACGAACATGTGTAGGTAGATTATTCCAAAGACTTAATGACGAAGGGATAAATGATTTGGAAAATAATTCTGTTCTCCTTATCGGTGTTACGTAGTCATCGGAGTTCCTCAAGTTGTAATTATTAATATCTCTAACAAATGGAGGAAACAAGTTATTTACACTCTCAGGCAACATTTTATTTTTAGCTTTAAATACAGTTATGAGTTTCTGAAATGTTCGTCTGTCTGCTAGCGAAAGCCATCCAATTTCGACGATTAATTTGTTAATAGATACGGATCGAGTCAAACCGGTAACAATACGCGCAGCTTCATATTGCAGTTGTTCTAAAGAGTTTCTCTCACCGACAGTACAACCGTCCCACACTGTGGAAGCATATTCTAAAATTGGTCGCATATATGATATATATACTTGATTCATAGTTTTTCGACCTACTTTGTATTTTAAAATTCTCATTAGGCCTAAAACTTTCGATGCTGAGGTTACCGTTAGAATGTTTTTAATATGTTCATGCCATTTACCATTATTACTTATAGTCAGGCCTAGATGTTTGTGATGTTCTACAAATGTAAGTTGTACGTCATTAAAAAATAAATTTGGTTGTCTGATGTTATTTGTTGACGTTATAAATAAAACTTCAGTTTTATTTGGGTTAAACTTTACTAACCATGTTTTAGCCCATTCAGACATAATTTGCAAGTCATGATTTAATATACCTTCCATATCTTCTGTGTTAGAAGTTGCGACTGAAAGCGAGCTATCATCGGCAAATAATCTAGTAATGCTTAACATATGTTCAGCGATATCGTTTATGTAAATTAAAAAGAACAAAGGTCCGAGTACTGAACCTTGCGGAACGCCAGCTGTTATTATTTTTAAATCTGATTTGGCATTTCCTATAAAGACTCTCTGTTTCCTATTGGAGAGGTAATCTGAAATCCATGATAAAAGTTTGCCATCGATACCATTTTGTTTCAATTTAAATAGTAATGCTTTCCGCCAAACGCGATCAAATGCCTTAGATATATCAGCAAAGACAATACACATAATTTGTTTTGCATCAAGTGTTTGGCATATTTGATGGTAAATATCTAATAGTTGGTAAACTGTGGAAAATTTAGCCTTAAACCAGGGTCGCGTGTTTTACGGGGTTGTAGCACTATTCTGGAACTAGATTAATTTAAACGTACTTTAAAAACCATGGAAAAGGTTGAAATAATTATCAAAATATCATAATAAATACAGGAGATATGATATTTTAAAACATTTCAAAAATTCTCAAATGGAGGCAGCCATCTCGGATTGATGACGTCATTGCACCTTTTTACCATTCATTGCATTTGAATTGATAAATATCATTTAAAACCAACAATATCACTGTAAAGAGCATATACGGTATTCATATTTTACTTTATAGATATTATTTAATACTTCTATTTTCTTTAAACACAGTTTATTTTATATTTTTCATATATGGAAAAAGGCGTGATGATGTCATAATTCATGTCATCATTCAAAAATGGCTGCCTTCATTGGAGTTTTTTTTTACACTTTTTCAAAAGGTCATAGCTCCTATATTTATTAAGATATTTTGTAATTCTTTCAGCTTTTGCTACGGGTTTAAAAGCCCTGTTCAATGAATCTAGTTCCAGAATAGTGCACCAACCCTTTAAGCTTTTGATCCCTTACTTATTTCGTTCAAATGGTGACACTTACGCGCCTCACCAGACGGTGAAGTTTTATATAGAATTGTGTATAATCATTGATTCTTAAATAATAACGTCTGAAGGTACGGCAGTCAGAGTTATACTACTTAGCTTGTATTATAAGCTTATGTACTTTACCAAATTTGTTTCGTGTTTGATGAATTGAACATTTGAATTTTCCGCAGGGGCACCATTTTAAAATAAAGTTGTATTAAAAAAAACGCTTTTAAATCGCCTTCTGAACTTACGGACAAAAGTAAGACGGTTATTTAGAGAGATTTAGGGTCATTACTCCTTCTTTTTGTTATGTTAGTACAACATACTGTGTTATGTCTCTCATAATATTGTATCATTAATTTCACTTTTTTTCTTATTTTAATTCTTTGTTTAAATAGATATCATATATTTTAATTGGAATCAGAATGGCCAAGTTGTTTAAATCGTTTTTAACAAAGTTACCATGAAAATGGAATTAAAATGATGTAACAGACTTTTATTGTAATTATGTTAGTTTACAAAGTATGCATTGTTCTATTTTTTAACACATTTTGTTTAAATATTTGTAATTTTCTGTACCATCTTTATATAACTCTCATCCAAAAGGACCAATGTTTGAGTTAATATAAACCATGGAAAAATGTAATATGATTAAGACTTATAGTATTTGAAGCCAAAATATGTGTGATTTAAGATTCTTTTAAGGGAAATATGTCCCAAAATCTGAGATATTTTTTAAAAATAAGATATGAGTGAGGTTTTATCTAATATTACAATACATTATAGCTGTTAGAATTTAATGATACAGTAAAATAGCAAATATGAAAATTTCATTTAAAAGCTTTTGAATTTATTAGCTTTTCATATGTTTTTCAGTGAGCTTTCCAAATCTCACACGGCTTTTGACATCGAAAGAGCCTAAATTCTGAGTTTATTTTCTCAGAGTGAGATATCACATGAATGATATAGTATAGCTCAGTGTTATTTATATTATTAATTAAACTTGTGCATCTGTGTTACAGGGAATTTGAAGATTTGTGGACTACAAAAGATCCGTCCTGAAAACTCACACAGAGTACTATTGTAGAAGCCTTTAGCCTGGCAATGTTGCGAGATGATGCAACTGTTCATTCTGTCCAGTCAGACGAAAAGCCGAGTACAAGTGGCAGCGACACAGAACAACGAGATGACAATTTGGATCAAGTGGACGCAAGCAATCTTGAACCTACAGACATTGCCAAGTGAGAAGATCACTTGTGTTATAGTTTCAGTTCATTGGCTTGCAATGATCTTGCAACTGGACACATCGCACACACGGCAATCTCGATTTTTGAAAAACTCCCGGCGTCTCGTTATTTTTTCTACATAAATTGCTTTTGTTTAATCATTAATATTAATTATAAGAATAGTTTAAAGGAAATTATTTTTGAATATTACTACGTTTTGATTATCTTGCACCAATATTGTAGAATAAGACGAAAAAAAGGAAATTCAAAAGTTTATTTAATTATATGCAATCAGGCTGAATGACCATGGATAAATAAATGGAGACGCTTATGAGCCTCTACCAATATTCCAATTTTGATAAACAATGTCGCCCTTGTGTTTTGTGTCAATATAAAGTACACACACCCACACACACACACATAAAAATGGCGGATTATTTGTATAAATTATAGTTTCTTTGATGCAACGGGATAGTTGGAAAGGGTCTTTGTTAAAGGCCGCTACATTTAATTATAGGTATTGTTTTGGATTATATATAAATATGGACTTATGAGGTTGTTTGACCAAGTACATCTTTAACTTCCTTTTCAATTTCTAAGGACTTGTATAGGAAATACAAGTCATAAGAAATTGAAAAGGAAGCTAAAGATGTTGATCCCAAACAACCAGTAAAATAATTATACTAATTTAGTAGTACGGAGAGACATTTTACAGCCGCCACACTGCACTAAACGAACGTTAGCATGAATGAATGTATATAGATAAGTTTTCAGTTGAGAAAATATTATTTTTAAAATTGAACAGATTTATTTGTTAACGTTGTAGTGGGAGATATGCTGTCAAATGAGTTAAGAGTCTGGATTCGATGCCTTCGAAATGTATCCTTGCACAATTCTAAATTTAATTGCACAAAATTCCCATCCGCTCATACATAAGGTCAAAAGATAAAAGATAATGTGTCGATAGTTTCGGTTTTGTTTTCTGAAAACGCTTATCACGCACTGCTCTTAGTCAACACGATAAACCACTAATGTCGTCCCATGTTTTATCACTGCATGTTCCCACTTTTTCATTGAAATGTTAGAGGATAAGAATACAGCAATGGGAACCAGTTAGATAAACCACAATATTTGACCCAGCTATATTTATACATATGCATACATGTTCGCCATATTCGTGTTGTCGGAAGTTATTTTCACCAATAACAGAGGATAAAAATTACAAGAGGTAAATTCCATATCTGTTTAACATATTGACTTACGTTTAATCCGTACATATGATTTATATTGGTAACTGTTGAATATGTGTTAGGTTTAACGTCGTTCTTAAAATAAAGATAGATATAAAAAATAAATACTGAAAATGTGATCCCTTGGAAGCAACGAACACAAACAAGAGATACAATTGGATAACTTCCTCACAAAAATATTCTTGGTCTCACGAGGTCTCGAACCCACAGCGGTGAGGGCAAGGCATGATTTCATGTCAAAGACTCTAACCACTTGACCACGGACGACCTGTATATAGGTTGATAGAGGATACCTGTCAAAATGTGGAAATGATATCTAAATGTTAAACAAACTATTATACAATATTTATACATCATGTTACAATTATGTTTTTACATATTTTTAAAATAATATATACGTGTATCGTTTCTTAACTTCTTTTTTTTGTTAGAGATTTCCTTTTGATGGGATGTACTTGTATTCACACTGTCATGTCAATTTGAGCGCTGAAGATACGAATCAGTTTTATTGAGTCTGTTCATGAGAGGTAATGTAGTGTGCAACACTTTTCAAGCCACCTAGCACCGGCTTAAGCGATATTCTACTTTAAAGCCACAAGGATTGGGCTTGATGATCCCAAAGGACCAGTAAGTACGAGTAATAACACTACTGATATGTAGTCGGGGCGACTTTTTAAAAATCGAACAGGAAATGAGGCATGCAAGGGCCACAGTTGTCAGAATAATGTGACGTTGACAAAACGCTTGTCTTAAGTTTCGCAATAGGTACGGCATTTATATATATATTTATGTATTGCCAGGATATATATTTTGTATAGTTATGCATTTATATGTAGTATAGAAGTATTTGAACAAGATAGACTAATTGGGAGGTTGAAATAAAGTATGCTCGAATTAATATTTATGATTAACCTTTTATTGTGTTTTGGTTAATTTAAGAGGCAGGTTCAAAGTTATTAAAGTGTTGATTATAAACTAAGGTAAATTCATTGCAATGACTAACACCGAAGCATTGTGGTGTAGTGGTTATAGCGTCTGCCTTGCAATCGGGAGGTCGTGGGTTCGAGTCCCTGACCGCGTCATACCAAAGACTTTAAAAATGGAGTAGTCACTTGTAACCCTTGCCTGACGAGCAAATAATGGGTAGTGCTACTACTGATTGACCAGTGTCAGAATAATGTGACTGGATGGGTGGGGGTATCATGTCTACTACGACGTGCTATTCCAGTGTGGCAGCACTATAAAGAAACCATTGAGTTCGTTGTAGACATATCATCACATCACACAACAACACACAGATAAAAGTCCAGACATTGTGCCTATAATCGTCGGGTAGGACGCCTGTCGTAGGTGGAGGGACTATAATACTTAGAAATACACACACACACACATTGCAATGACTAACCGAAGCATTGTGGTGTAATGGTTAGAGTGTCTGCCTTGCATTCGGGAGGTCGTGGGTTCGAGTCCCCCTGACCGCGTCATACCAAAGACTTTAAAAATGGAGTAATTACTTGACAAGCAAATAATGGGTAGTACTACGTCTGGTCAACCTGGTGTCAGAATAATGTGTCTGGGTAGGGTATGATGTTCTACAGTGTGGCAGCACTGTAGATAGATACATAGAACTACACACAATCACTCACGCAATAGTCCAGACATAATGCCGAGTCAACGGGGATTCTTCCCGGGGGCTCATATGGTAGAGGGACTTTAAACCTTAGAAATCATCTTGCAAAGACTAAAATTGAAGTAGTCACGTATAACCCTTGCCTGACGAGCAAATAATGGGTAGTGCTACGACTGATTGACCAGTGTCAGAATAATGTGACTGGGGTGGGAGTATCATGTCTGCTACGGCCTGTTATTCCAGTGTGGCAGCACTATAAAGAAACCATTGAGTTCAAGTAGACATATCATCACATCACACAACAACACAGATAAAAGTCCAGACATTGTGCTTATAATCGTCTGGTAGGACGCCTGTCATAGGTGGAGGGATTAAAATACACACACACACTTGCAAACAGTTGTTGTCTGCACGTCTCCGCGTTACTTTGATTCGCACAGCGCGAGAAACTCGGTTTATATATAAGTAGCATTCAAGGACGACAATCAACCACAAACACACACAGAAACAAAGAACAACTTTAAAGATGAATAAAAGGCCAAATAAGACATCACGAACACAATCATTTACAAACGAGCTTCAAACACGAGCTCCTATCAACATCCGTTGATTTCTAACTAAACAATTGGTTCGAAACTTTACAAAAAAACTGTTCTATAAACCTTATATAATTCTTTAGAATTCCAATAAGAGATCGTGTATTTTTCTCTGTCTCTTTGCCCTGAATACCCTAAGGAGCTTAATTGCGTCGGGCGGAGGGCAATTTGTTAAGTAGGATTCTACCAGCATATAGGTTTCTTTTGGTCTTCACATCAGGTTTAATATACCAGAGACTTAACATAATAGTATTCCGTGCTTCAAATAAGAAGGGTTGAGCTACTGCGGAGTTCGTAGCTCGTGAGTATAGTTGAACGTACTGCGTTTCGACAGTCGAGTTGTAGAACGTCCGTTCGACATACAGGCTGACCAATGGACAGGTCAGAACAGGTACAGCTTAGAGTTTGATGCTGATAATGATGTGTCATTCGGTCAAACAAGCAAACCGTCCGTTTTTAAGACTCGTATGGTATCTATTACTTGTGGCGATATTGTATTTGGTCAATACAAACCCTTTGAAAAATTATGTTTCTATGCTCCACGACACGCGTGACTCATGTAGGTATTCAGTGTCCCTTGGGTGACGGGGTTGAATTCACGTATTAACATGAACTGAGATCAAACTGTTAATGTTTTGGCCTCAAATTCCTCGGCAATAATACTGACAATAACCACCTTCCTCACCCCGCACACCCCATCCCAACCCCAAACACACACCCACTACCACCACCACATACACTGTAGATTTCCTGTCGTGAAAATGTAGTCCAATTAAGTTCAACAATTAATAAAAAAAAAAATTGTACATGATTACAACTATCTATTGTATAGATAAGCTAGGCAAAAAAATAACAATTTCAAGAAGTAAGTTTAATATTATGTTTAATCCTTAAATAGACCGCTGACTACGGATAACGACAAGGACATCAGACTAAATACTAAGCACTAGAAAATGTTGATGGATGATCTCAAAGTTGTGTAACAACCTGGGTTTTAGTAGGCTCACGGCGGTTTATGTAATAAAAAGGCAATAAATAATCAAATAAAAACATGTTATTTATATTTCTGTCAATATATATAAACGGCATATGAAACGAACTTTCAGGCTATTTGTTTCTTAATACAGTCTTCGATGTAACCACCCAGAATCGGCTGGGGGTTTAAAGGTGCTTGCCTGAATAATTGATCACTAAAAACGTTTTCAGATGAGAGTACACACCAGATATAGATCCAAGATTTTGGTTTGAATATTTGAGTGTGGGAGAGGCGTGGGCGGGGAGGGAAGCGGAAATTTCTCCATGACGTTTAGTGAAATCTGTTGTATTTTTCCATAACAATTTTAGATTAACAGTAGAAACGTCTCGTGCCCCATGTAATGCGGCATGCATAGGTTATATTTGTGGGATTTTAGAGGGTGGGGTGCTGGGTCCGCCCTATCCCTGAATCCGCCTTAGTACATGATAAATATACTTTTATCTCCTATGTCTTACCCTAAAATTGCCGCCGTAGCCGGGATAGTGAAGACACTGTGTCTAAAACGTTCTCGCCTCTCACTCCTGTGTGTTCGAATCCCACTGGAAGCTCGAATTGTCAAGTGAGAAAGTGTCAATTCTTAAAAGGTTTCTTGTGGTTTTGAAAAAATATTTATATTTTATATTTCGATGGTCTACTATAATGAGAAACTAAAATTAGCTTTTATTTACAAGCATATTCATTGCGGGACAGCAGTGTGTGCTATCGTAGGTTACGCATCAAAACCGAATAAACAGCGAAAAAGAAAAGCGAGTTATTGCTTGTATTTACATTATTTTCCCGTCGCTATAATAGTATCAGCAAAAATTCTAATGATAACAAAAATAAAACAGAACTACTGTCAGTGTCTTTTCATGCAGTGGAATATCCATTTTCTGTTAAAACACACCGGATGCAAGCGCAGTGCGAGCATGCAGTGCATATAGATCGATCACCTCCTTGAAGTGAAATAGCCACGTTCCCGAGCGTAATTATTCCTACTTGAAAAATGAAGTATATTCGAGATTAAATGCTATATTGTTTCAAAGGAAAGTATCAAGTGAATGCAACAATTATTAAATTAATTAAACCAGTTTGCAAACATGGTATGAACGGAAGTTGAGGCTTAGAAAATGATGCATGGCGAATAACTGGTCATTGCAAAAATGATGTAGTGCTCAGTAAACCATCTCATCATATCATGTATGCCAACTATTTTAATAAATTCTAAAATAATGATGGTTGGCTTTTTGGTTGGGTGGTTGTGTAATTTATTTTCAGCACATGTTAGGCTATATATGACGGTCGATTGTTTGTAGTAGTGGCAGACCACCCACTTTTTCCTACAAGTTCATGTAGTGTCAATAATAAATTCAATTGACCTTTATATAGTGCTGCGCAAACGCTTGGTCGAGCATTCAAGTATTAGTGCCTGTTGAAAAATAACTCTGTTTTAGTCGGTATTCCTTATCGCAATCATTACCGTAATCGTTACCGTAGTTATTTGTACAAGTATAATACGCTTTATATATTGCAATAAGTGAATATGTATTGACCTTACATGACATAAATTCTTTTAAAAAATCGACAGTCATATATGGTCTGATATAAACGACGTAAACATGATTCAAACAAACAGAAGAGATGGAGAGATACAGATAAGAGTACCGCTATGTTATCATCTTCTGGGTAATGTAAATATTTAACAAAGAATAACTGTACGTAGGTGTTTCTTCTTTTATTATGTTTTCAATAACAGAATTTTGTGAAACAAAATAAAATCCTAAAATCTTTATAAAACATGCGATAATGAAATCATGATATGAATATTTCCATATGAGCCCTCAAGATAACGCTCTCGGGCATAAGAGATTTCGGCGGACATGGGGACAGATAATAAAAATAGTATGAAATGAGAAATTTTGAAATAAATGCATTTCATTTGATTTTATTTGATTCGTAGGGATTAGATTTCTGACCTCGATTAAGCATCGCTTCCGTTAGCAGGCCTAAGGTCGCAGGTGGGTGAATCACAGTTGTTGTTACAATCTGAAGGTTTATGTAAATATAGAAGTTTTAATAATAGCTTTCAATCAAAACATGCAATACTGTATAGTCCGGTTTGGTGTGTACTTTAGATGAATATGTATTGTCGGCGCTTTGTCCGTCCGTCCGTCCGTCCGTCCCTCCTTCCGTCAGTCTGGCTACTTTTCTTGTCTGGAGCTTATGTCTGAAACCGAAGTCGAATTAAAGTTCTTCCTATTAGATTATATTTCCGTTACAAATGGAACAACCGCTTACAGACGAATTGTTGGTATCCCTGATGTGTACCTCTTTGTGTTTTTATTGAAAGAGATTTCATGCTGACTCTTTTACCGGATACTCAGGCAGATGTGACTGAAGCCTTTAATGATAGCTTTCGATATCTGGATGACATACTGAACATTGGCGATGCTTTCTTTTATGCTATGGTTAATATCATCTATCCTGAAGACCTTCATCTGAACAAAGATAACATCTCGGATAATGTCGCTTATTTGTATTTGCTCGATTAACATCTCTTATTGAAAATGGCGAAATAATTAGTAAAATCTATGACAAGAGAGATTATTTTAATTTTGATATTATTAAGTATCCTCACCTAGATGGAAATGTTACCCAAGCTACTTCTTATGGGGTCTTTGTTTAATAAATTAATCGTTATTCTAGATCTTGTAGTCCAGATGAGGACTTAAATTTTCGTAATCTTTGTATAACTAAGAAGCTACTCCAACAGGGATACCGTTACCATAAACTTCGAAACACCTTTGAAAATGTTTATTATCGTAACCTTGGTCTACTTTTAAAATATAAAAGTAATTTATGACATGGACTATCACAAAATGACTTCTATGGTGAGGTGATTTACAAAGTTTGTAAGATCCTAGTAAGATCAAAATCGCCTTCATACTCTCTTTATTAAACTTGTTAAAAGGTTTATCAAAAGAGGTTTTATCCTATCATTTGCAACGCATTGCATGTTAAGTGGTTGATCCATTTACAGTTCCCCATTATGCTTCCTCATTGATTGTGCGAAGATCAAACAGATTGTGGACCTTATGATGACGTCTACCTAAATCCTAAAAGTATGTTGTTTGTCTTAAATTAAATATTGTCTGGACGTGCACTTAATGATTTGTTCTCTTGCTGCTGTTGCTTCTGCCAAGTCATTGCGTACTTGCTGTGTGGCTTTTTAGGCTTTTGTTTTTGTATTCATCTATAAAATATCATTTATGCCTATTAATGCTGCCATGTTTGTTAGAGAAAATAACCTAGAGGTTATATCTTTATTTACACTGTCACATTTTACTGAGTTGACAATAAGGTAAGAGTAAAGAGTTGGTGCACCCTAAAACCTGCTTTACATCCCCAGCAACCTTTTGCCACTGACCGTTCCAATGCGTGCGGATATGGCACTTCTCAACAGTTTATATCGCACAAATTCCTCGTGTAACGACTGTATATTTTTCGATATGTTTTTCTTCAATCAATGTATTGCTCCCAAAATATCTCGCTCTCGTCTTAAATCTCGTAGTAAGTGTGGTATTTAAGGTTTAGTTAATACTTTATATGTTATTTATTTATTTTATGTTTTTTAGAATATGGCTTCTGATGAAATGAACGACTGGAGAGTCAGGAAGACCGCAGGTGAATGCCTAAAGTACCTCCATGCTGAAAACAAGTTTGCAGACGTAACATTCAGGTTTACGCAACAAGACGGATGCAAACTGCATGCCCACAAAGTTATATTGGCCATGAGGAGTCCTGTGTTTGAAGCTATGTTTTATGGTCCCTTGGCAAACGCAGAGAATGAGATCTTGCTAGAAGAAGATGATTCGGAGACATTCAGATTGATACTTGGGTAAGACATGTGGATTTACTTAAGGTCATTGGAGCATTAATCACGTATTTAAATCATGTTTGGGTAATCGTGACAAATCTTAAGGTAAATGCCTGGTTAGAGATATTAAATGTAATTTACGTTCTCCAATCATTTAGTTTTATTTTGGCCTAAACTCGCATAATCTATGTAAAACTGTTAACACTATTTACACAATTACCTCCTGTCTTAGCTGTTCTAAAGAGATTGCTGAATATACTTAAAATGTTTTAAATTATTAGAATAATACCTGTCCTCCTTCCAGACAAGTTAATGATTTAAAAATAATAATAATTATATGAAAATCTAACACCGACTATCCAGGAAGAGGGTTAAATCCCCATCTATCCCCATGAATTCATGTTCATTTTGTCATGTTTTCATGTTCGTTAAAGGTCTCCATCTTGATGCCTGTATTGTTTCATGCGCTACTTGAGTAGTGACAGAAAACAATGACCTTTGCGTTTACCAAAAAATTTGCAGAAGGTTATATGCACATTCTGCACATTTTATCTATATGTAAATGGAGAGAGGGCCTGGAATGTTCATTCCTGTTGGTGCGCCGTAAAACCCCAATTCAACCCCAATTTAACTCAGCTACAGAAATAACATCATCAATTTAATTGGTCATGTTTGTTTTATTTAGGTTATTTTTTCAAAATGCCGCAATTCTCCCTATTGCTGAAACATTTGGAGAAAACAAACACGTCCCGATACGGGCGATACGGAGGTCTTTGTTTTCTTTAAATGTTTCAACACCGACAAGCATCCGAGAAGTTATTTGCTGCGATTGTTAAGCAGTGCAGGAAAATTGAAATTATGAAAAGGTTTCATATATGAAATATTACTTGACTTGACATAAACTAATGGGCTGGATTAGTCCAGTGGATAGATCTCAGTTCCATCCTCACCGGCAACATTGAGTTTGGTCGGTGTGTTCTTGGGAACTACACATTTCTTAGCCTCGTCCGTCGGATGGGGACACAAACCCTTGGTCCCGTGTATCGGAGTCTATCCTCCGAGCACGTTAAAGAACCGTAAGAATCTATTCGTTAGTAGTATTAATGAGCTTTTAAACAAGCGTCAATTGCAATAAACTATAAATGACAATCATTGTACCTACGAAATATAATTGCAGATACATCTACACAGATAAAGTTGAACTGAACGGTGATGTTGTTCTCAAATGTCTATATACTGCGAACAAGTATTGTCTAGATGGATTGGTAAGCATATGCTCGGACTTCCTGGAGCAATCTGTAACAACCGAGAATGTCTGCACACTTCTGGAACAGGCCAAGTTTTATGATATGCAGGATCTACAAGAAGAATGTTTCGACTTCATTTTTGATAATGCGAAAGATGTCCTTGCATCTACAGACTTTCTTGAAGTATCTAGACAGACACTCATAAAGATTCTATCAAGTAACAGGTTAGGTACTGACGAATATGCTTTCTTTCTTGCCGCGCTTCGCTGGTCTGGATATCAGTGTCAGAAGAAAAATGCCGACATTGTGCCGTCTATCATTTCTGTCCGTGAAAACCTCGGCGACGCATTCTACCAGATACGGTTCCCATTGATGCCTATTGATGTTTTTGCTCGGGAGGTCGCCCAGACGGAAATTTTGACTAACGAGGAACAATTATCAATTTACAGATACAATGCCACTAAGGAGTCGCCTGATAGAAAGGTTGCTGAAAAGTTTTTGTCAAGTGAACGAGGTGAATCCAGAATAATTATTAAATTTATACCAAAAACGGATAAACCGATAAACACATTTGGCTTAGGAAACATAGACGACTACGGAAGCACAGTCACAGCTGCGATACTAATGCTGACAACGGCAGACATCAAACTATATAGAATTACGGGTGAATTGCTCAGAAATGTTAATTCGGTAACAATTTCATATAATAGACAGAACCTAGGCCGCCGCTTGAATGTCGCACAAAATCCACAGATTCTTGGACATGACGATTGGAAAATAAGGAATATGTCCATAAAATTTAAGTCTCCTATCATCCTAATGGGAAATTGCCAAACAACAATTTCCTTAGATGTTGTTCCACCCGTGCAAATAGTACCTCTCTTGATCAAAAGCACATATACGGTAAAGGATACATCTGTCACTGTTTATCAAATTCCACATGGCTTAAAGGAAATGAGTGTATCAAACTAACACGATGCATAAGTGTAATGGTATACACATGTAGTGTCAACTGTTTCTAAAATAGGTTTGACATAATGAGCAAGAAAATGAAAGATCTTCCAGCTGTACTAACACAAAAGGTACTTTTCGACGGTGTTATGGCTCTTGATTTAGTTAAGAATGCTGTATTTTGACTCCTTAAGACGATATGGCCTTTGTTTTTTATCTGATCTATACCAAACTTTAACCGATTGTTAATATCAGTAAAACCTCAGACAAGTTCGAAAACCAACTTTATCAGACCAATAACACCGGAGTTATGGCCTTTGATTGAGTTAAAAATACTATACTTTGCCTCGTTCGTTGTACATCCGATCTTTACCAAACTTTATGCTGTTCATCGATCCGTCTGTAATGGCTGCCATTTGCAAACGATGGCAATTTGTTTTTCATATATATAACACATATGATTGACAAGGGTGCATCAAGGTCAAGGATTTTGCATCTTTTCCAAATGTGAATGGATTTGAATCTAATTTGGTTTCGTCATTGAAGGCACAACATATATATAAAATGGGTTTTGTCCTCCTGCATAAAGGGGCCCTCTACAGGGGTCCAAGTTGGGGGAACTTGCAGTAATTTAGTATTATGGAGTGTGGGCTTTGTGACATATACCATTTGACATTTCATTTTCATTTGTAGTGTATTTCTTTGTTAGGATGTGTAAATATGCAATAAGGTCTCGGGTTTTGGCATCGTTCACTGTCGTCCCATAAGGGGTAATCTGGTAAAAAATTTAAAATGCATGTCTTGCCCAAAACGTGAATGGTTAGGATTCTAATTTGGTATGGTCATTAAGGGACTCAAGGCGCAACATATATAAAATGGGTTTTGACCTACTACATAAAGGGGTCTCTTTGCAGTAGTTTACTTTTATGGGCTTTTGGCCTTGTGCCGCTAACTCCTTGTATAGCCTTTGAGATTTCAAGTTCATGTGTGGTGTATTTCTTAGTTAATGATGTGTAGATGCGTAATAAGTTGTCCTATTTTGGCTACATCCGCTGGGGCTTCTTAAGGGGTAATCGGGTCAAAAACACAAAAAGAATGCATATCTTGTCCAAATGTGAATGCATTTGATTCTAATATGATATGGCCATTTAGGGACTAGAGGCACCACATATATAATGTGGGTTGTGTCTTCCTACGTAAACGGACCCCTCTACAGCGGTACAGCTTGTTTATCTTTACAAATTTTGTTCAGAATGTTAATACCAATAAAGTCATGTGACCTTGACCAATGGGAGCTCGACTTGTAAGTGAGAAAGTGTCCATTCTTAAGGATTGCGGGAGGAGTACAGTACTGGTTCTACCCAAGAAAAGTGGACCGTCATATATAATCTTACATGTGTTGAAAATGACATAAAACACCATTCAAACAAACAAACAAAAGTAAATATTTGTCCTAATCAATTCACTTTTTTTAATCTTGTAATATTTAATTCTTTGTGCCACAAGTAGTATTTACATAAATGTTTTATAATAACGGTGGGTGCGAGATGCAAGACTCTCTTTATGTTTTAAATACGTGAAGACTGGCACTTTCCCTTTTTATAAATATGTGTCTTATTCATTTTCACTTTTTTTAATCTGATGATATTTGAATCTTTTGTGTTACAAGTAGTCCATTCGTATTGCATAAATGTTTGATAATAACGGTGCGAGATGAAAGTCTCTCTTTATGTTTTAAATACAATGAAGACTGGCACTTTCCCTTTTTATAAATAGTTGTCCTGTTCTTGTCCTGTTCATGTTCACTTTTATAAAGCGTATTATGTTTTATTCTGTATGCCACAAGTAGTGAATTTGTTTTACAGAAATTATTTTATAATCACGGTGCAAGACGCACTTTATTTAAAGACAGGCACTTTCCTTTTTTATAAATATTTGTCCTGTTCCTTTTAGCCTTTGCAAAATTTATATTTCAGTCTTTGTTCCACAAAAACTCTTTTTGCGTAATAAATTATTTTATAATCACTGTGTGAGACGCAAGTCTCTATGTTTATGTGAAAACTATCACTTTCCATTTCGCTTGTATTGAAGTAAAAACACAAACAGGTGTTGCTTTTCCGGCAAAGGCAAAGGCGTCAAAATTCAAGTTTTGCATTTAGGTCACTTTCCCATAAATACTATGTACTAAGCCTTTCACAATTTGGTACATCGCAATGCAACACAGGACATATAGGTATAACCTTCAACCTCCAAGCAAAGGGCAGATAACTTTATAATTGCAAAAAACTTGGCGGGGTATATAGTGTTAACCTTGTCCGTTCATGCGTCCATCGGTCCGCCCATGCGTCCAGAAACGTTGTTCGCACTCTAAATTGCGTAATTGTTATCCAATCTTCTCGGCCCGATCGCCCCGGTAGTTACAGAGTTGTGGTCCTTGGAATGGGAACAAATCACGAAATAAATGTTGTCCGCACTCTAACTTCGTTAATTGTTATTCAATCTTCTCCAAACTTCGTCAAATTGTACATGACCAAAATATCCGACCGCCGCAGTACTTCCAGAGTTAATGCCCTTGGAATGGTAAATATTCATGATACAAATGTTGTCCGGAGTCTGACTTCGGTCATTGTTATCAAATCTTCTCCAATTTGGTCAACTTGTATATGGGCACAATGTCTCCGCCGTGTTTGATTTTCAACCCGATCGCCCAAGCAGTTCCAGAGTTATTTCCCTTGCAATTGTAAACATTAACAAAACAACTGTTGTCCGGGCTCTAGCTTGGGTTATTGTTATCCAGTCTTCTCCAAACTTGGTCAAATTATATATGGTCACAATGTCGCGGCCAGGTTTAATTTCAGACGGAATACCTCTTGAAATAGTAAAAACTCTTGAAATAAATACCCCTGCAAAGAAAGCTTAATGACCAATTTTTCGCCTAGTTTGGCACTGAAGTTTTTCGAATCTAAAGCTATTCTCCACTTAATTCCTCCTACGTTTTTCATCCGATTTTCATGAAACATTATAGGTAGTATCAATATCCTATCATGTTTATTAGTGCATGCTGCCAGGATGTTCCCTTAAATAATTTGTAACGGAGTTATGGGACTTTGAATTATTTATTTAATCTAAAGCTTGTCCGGTCAACTACTCCAACATTTTACATCGAATTTTCATTCAACTTTATAGATATTATCTATATGATATTTAGTAGCGCATATTTTCAGGATGTTCCAGTTGAATGATTTGTTGTGCCGTTATATGGAACTTTGAAGTTTTTTGCAATTAAATCTTGTCCACTCAACTTCTACGTTGTTCACCCGATTTTGATGAAACTTTACAGAAAGTATCAGTATGACGTATAGTAGCACATATTCACATGACATTCTGTTTAAATGATTTTAGCAAAGTAACGAGATTTTATTTTGTTTTAATCGAAAGCGTGTCCGCTCTACTCCTACGTTTTTAATCCATTATAGTAAGATTTCTGGAAGCGCATACTGTCATGATGTTATATGTAAATGGTTTTTGGTGGAGTTACTAACTTTTATTTGTTTCGTGAAATAAAAAGTTGGACATCATTGTGTTATTGTTTTTGCTCAACGCCATTTCCCGCTTACTCAAAATGATCTCACCTATTACATGATTGTACACACCATTCATCTATCCATTTTAGCTCGACAATTGCTATTGTCATCATTTGATCGTCGTCGTCGTCTGCGTCCTCTGCTTAAAGTTTTTTTATGCAAGCTTGTATCTCTGTAACTAGAGATTGGATTGAAACTTCACACATGTATTCATCATCATCCGACAACATCATACAGCCAGGTTCTATAACTCATGCTTTTATTTTAACAGAACTATTGCCCCTTTTATACTTATAAAACTTAATTTAAAGTTTGTATCTAAGCTTGCATCTCTGAAACTACATAATATATTGAAACTTCACACACATTCAGCATCATTAGATAACATCATACAGCCAGGTTCCGTCACTCAGGCTTTTATCAACAAATCTCTGGCCCCTTTCATACATAGAAGATTTGGTTAAAAATCGTGTATAAGCTTGTATCTCTGAAACTACACAATCGATTGAAAATTCACACATGTATTCAGCATCACCAGACAACATTATACAACCAGGTTCTATGACTCATACTTTTATTTGTGGCCGCTTTTATACTTTTAAATCCCCCATCTGTTTTCCAGGATAGAATATAACCACTGCAATCACACAAACACTGCCGCGTGCAGGGGCTCATGCTCATTGAAGGTCTTTATCATGACATCGCGTGTTAACTTGGTAACGTGGCTCCATTGTTAATGGAGAGTTCACTATAGAAATTGTACCAACTCTACAGTTCTGCAGTTAAGAAGGGTATAGGTCCATTGTCCATATTTTATCTTGGTGTAAAAGGAGAATGAGCCTGTCATGTTCATTTCTATTAGGAGCCATATAACCTTTCACGTGTTGATGCACCGTAAAACGCAATTCAGTCAATCAATGCTTTGAAATCTTGGTTAAAGTTTGTATGTAAGCTTTTATCTCTGAAACTACTTTACATGTAATTATATTGAGCATCATAAGACAATATCATACAGCCTGGTTCTATAACTCATGCTTTTATTCTAACAATTTATGACCCCTTTCCGTACTTAGAAAACTTGACTACATTTGGTATGTATTTCTGAACTACTTTACATGGTGGATTGAAACTTCACACATATAGCATCAACACCATACAACCAAGTTGTATAATTCATGATTCTATTTCAACTAAACTATGGCCCCATTTTATACTTACGTATTCTGTGAAACTGATTTACTGTCACATAACGAATTGAAACTTCACACATGTATTTGCCATCATTAGGCCACATCATACATCCAGGTTATATATATCGTGCTTTTATTTTAACTATAAAACTATCGGCCCATTTATACTTAGAAGATTTGCATTACAAGTGCAATAATTATGTTATGCCATTAAGCAAACTTATGCCTTTCAACATACTTTCCCAATAAATAAACCAAAACCGTGAAAGTCAAGAGTTTGCACCGAGAGACAGTGTTTCTTGGTAATGCACCCTTTAAATGCTTAATTGTTAATCTACCCTTCGTTTGCTTCTGTCATGGTCTAGTATTCATTGTCTACTTGTTATTATTTAGCTCTATCGACCATGGTCTGTTGTCCATCTGTTAACTTTTAATGTCAACCCTCAAGCGCTTCCATTTTGCATCCGATCTGCCGTGTGGCGACCGTAGAAAGTCTCCCCGTACATCCAATCAGTATTGTTATCTTTTCATCCCACAGGGATTGTATGATATTCATTGATCCAGTATTTTCTTAAACACGTGTGTTTCATATACCATGTTGAAGGTTTTGTGCTCATCGACATTTTGGCCCGTTTTATTAGGGTTTTCCTTAACTTTTCTTGTGATCTAGTATTAGACACTGTTGTCGAGTTTTGGACCTATTTTAACCGTCCGTTAGTTTACAAATATTATTTCTTATGGACCGTATCTCTAATAATTAATTGGCCCTTATTTTATTTTTCACTCAATGGTATTACTTTCTAAATTACATATATGAGTATATTAGTAAAAACACTTAAAATAAATATTTCACCTCTTCAGTTACACTCTGCGTCATCAATACAAATTACACAAAATAACTTCATTTCTTAGAACTAAACCATACGTACGCCTTACACCTTTTAATCTTCATTCGGCAACCTCGTTTCATGTTGCTTCTAATAATATTACCAGGATTTTTAATAATGGCTCAAAAGTTTCAGTTACTCGTCTATGATCTTCTTCTGTTTTGAGGAAAAACCATATAAAGTCTACTTTCAGAAATCGTTTAGTTCATTCAAGACGCAGGGTGTTTCCCTCTGTTAATAAGTGCAATGCTAAGAGGTGCAGTTGTTGCAATTATTTATCTTGCAAATCCACCATTAAATCAAATGTTAATGGTAGAATGTTTAATGTATGTCTGGCTTCAAATGTTGATTGACGTACATCTCACGTCATTTATGTTTTGACTTGAAATTCACCACGTTGCGGTACACAATATGTTGGACAAACAGGTCGATCTTTAAAAGTTCGATTTCGTGAACATAAATATAATGCAGGTAATCCTAAGTTAAAAAAATTCTCATACCAACACTTTCGTCAATCAGGTCATACTTTTAGTAACGTTACTGTTCAACCGGTTAAAATATAATGCATGATAATGATGCTACTAAACGCTTTAAAACAAAAGCTAGACATATAGCAGAACTTAAGTGGATGAAAAACTTACAGACACCATATCCACTCGGCCTTAATGACAATATTTATCAACAAGGAAATATTTCAAAAGATCCTAATATTGACATTTTTTCTACATTATATATTCGAAAGCGTAACTCTAGGTCTCATGGTCGTAGGAGAAATGGTAACATCAAACGTAAATCGTGTGTAATTATTTCAGTCGCTGATTTGCATACTATTTTTAAACAGTCTGGCTTTCATGGCTTACCTCTCTGTCCATTTCTTCACTTAAATTGATCGACGAGGAAGCAGACAATATATTCATTCGTACAGATCCCTTGTATAACACTGCTACCATAATTCAAAGCTACACTCAACATATTATCCGACCCCATATTGACAAGGAGTCCGATCACGTCAGGCATTTTCAAAAAATACTATATCTCAATAAAGGTATTGATTTCATTGACATGCCTTGTATTTTCGAGATAATCATGTAGTTGATTATATCCTATATATTTCAAACATTCAGGAAGTCCTTTAATTTGTTATAAGTATGAAAAACCTATTAGAAATATTATTTTCAACTACAACAAAATAGTTTTTGACCTTGATATAGTAAATAACACTCCTAAGAAATGTCAATAGAACACATAAACATTTTGCTATGCTCCAGCAGGTCATTTCATCACTGGTAATTTTGATATTGTTGATAAACGTATTCGGCATCTGTTTTCGAAAGGTCCTAAGAATAGATATCCTTCAACTGCCTGTAGTGCTCAGATCTCCTACTCCATTGAGGATTTTAGTATAAAATGGTGTCGTAGAGAACATGCGGACCCAAACTCTCTATCTACTTGGAAAAAGTCAATTTTTAAAATTGAAGATAAACGTATTAACTTTTATAGTGCTAACCCCTCTTTACTTCCTCCGAGCCTAGGTTTTCCGTTCGTAATTTAAAATCGGGAATTCCAGAATTTCATAATAAATTTGTTTTAGTTCCTGTTGATAAAGAGCTAATAATGTAATTATTGTTTGACGCCTATATTACGTCAATGTTTTATCTCTGGAACTCGGTAGAACAAATTCGTATACTTCAGCTCATTCTACTGAGGATGATGTTGTTTCCATACATATCACTCGGTGCACTACTTTCAAGGCTGGGGTAGACGAAAAGCAGAATAAACTGCCAACTATGTACTGGATTCCTAAATTACATAAAAATCCGTATAAGGCCCGCTTTATTTCGAAAATCTAGTGTCTGCACCATCACAAACATCTCCAAACTTTTAACTTCTTGTCTTACTGCCGTTAAAGATCACGTTAACAATAGTGTGATAAAACTTATGAAAACTCTGGGATTAATTTGTTTTGGTATATTATAAACAAATTGGTCAATCTTGCAATAAACATCAAGTTTCATCTGTTAAAACTTATGACTTCTCTACACTATATACAACCTTAACACATCACCTTATCAAAGACAAGCTTATAGCTCTTATTCAAGAAACATTCGCTAGGGAAAATATTACATGTTGGCCTGTAATAATAGTAAAGCGTTTTTAACTAACGGCAGTTTAGACAATTACACAAGGTGGACTTGCCAAGAAATTTGTGAAGCACTCGTCTTCCTATTATATAATGTTTTCGTTAGGTATGAAACGACCCTTTATAGACAAATTGGTGGTATCCCTATGGGTACGAACTGTGCACCACTTGTCGCAGATTTGTTTTTATATTGCTATGAAAGGGATTTCATGTTGAGTCTTTCACCAGATAACCAGGAAGATGTTATTGAGGCCTTTAATGACACCTCTCGGTATCTGGATGACATATTAAACATTGACAACACTTTCTTTTCTACTATGGTTAATACTATAAACCCTAAGGAACTTCAACTTAACAAAGCTAATATTTCTGATACTAACGCTTCTCTTCTTGATTTACATCTCTCCATTAAAAATGGTGAAATAATAAGCAATATATATGACAAGAGAGATGATTTTAATTTTGATATTGTTAATTATCCCCCATTTAGTTGGGGATGTTTCCTGAGAAACTTCTTATGTGGTCTATGTGTCTCAACTTATTCGTTTTTCTAGAGTTTGTACTCGAGTTGAAGACTCTTTGTATAACTAAAAAGCTACTCCATAAGGGATACCGTTACCATAAACTGCGTAAAACCTTTGCAAAATGTTATTATCGTAACCCTGATCTTCTTTCCCAATATAAATTAAGAACTCTTCTGCGACAAGTACTATCACAACCTGACTTCTATAATGACGTGTTTTACAAACTTCGTAAGATTCTTGGTCATGATCACTTTCATACTATCTTTGTTAAACTTCTTAAAAGGTTTATCAAAATATGTTATGACCCTATCATTTTGCAACGCACTGCATGCTTGTTGGTGGACCCATTTACAGTTCGCCACTATGCTTTCCTCTTTACTTTTGCGATGACCGGTCAGGTTGTGGACCCTATGATGACGTTCACCTAAAGCCCAAAAGGACAGTGACGTTTGATGTATGTCTGCAGTCTTGTCTTGTCGTGCCTTCAATGGTTTATTCCCTTGTTGCTCTGGCTTCTGCCAAGTCACTGAGTACCTTCTTTGCGGCTTTCTAGGCTATTGTTTTTTTACCACTAAAGCCGAAGCCGAAGCCGGAGCAACAAGAGAATAAACCAATGAGGGCATCACAAGAGACAAGAAGCTCGATGATCCCAAAGACCATACACAAATTAAATCTGAAATTGTTTATTAAATTAATTTCACAAACAAGCTGAAATATGCTTATTTTACGTGGATCAAGGGCAAGAACTATGTCACGCATGTTTCAATTTAATACGTATAAGTCCCCATTCCTAATACCAGTAGAAGTAAATGTGCACATGGCTAGAATCAAAAGGTTCTAACTGGGTTATTTTAAGGTTTACAGTAGCTGTCAATTTAAACGTCGTTGCTTGTATTTTAAAATATGTTCACGTCGATGCTTGTATTTTAAAATATATTCACGTCGATGCTTGTATTTTAAAATATATTCTGAGTTGAGAACTGTGGTTGTGATTAATAAAGATGCAAATGCAAATACGATTGCAAATGAAACGGGAAAATGTGCAAACTCAACGTTTGACAACCTTTCAGCTTGTAGTTTCAATCAACATTAAGTAACTATATACCTATGTGTGAGTTTCATACAACATTATAATGTTAAGTTTTGAGATTTGGATGGCATAGGATCGGAAACCTTGAGTTTAGCATTAAATTGTATTTTATCATGTCGATCTGTATAATTCTGCCGAGAAACAGGGTGCCTGAGATAAAATCCTATCTCGGCAGTTACTTTCCTATCTCGTCAGGTGCACCTCTTTTGATGACGTCAGCACCACTTTTGATGACGTCAGGGAATATTTGAAGAAGTATGGGAATTTTTAAACGGAAAAAATGGGGGAAAGGGTAAATTAAATGATTTTAAAAGATCAACATGATAAATAGAATAACATGTTAGTGTCTGATCGTATCCAGTGTATCAGGTTCGGCACGACAGGCTCGGGCTTCATTTTTTTCTCAGCCTCACCTGATAAACTGGATAAGATCAGGCACTAACATGATATTCTCTATGTCCTTCTGTCTTTCAGGGCTCAATAAAGTGTCCTGTTTTTACTCCGTTTATTGTTGTGTTGTCGGATACTTTGCTTCTATGTGTCCGTGTTTTAGGATGGCTGAATTCTGTAAGATCTGCATTTCCTGTTCGTCTTTGGCATCACATTTTGCAACCAAACGTAACGGTTCTAGTTTAGATTTTCTCATAAATTAGAATATATGATTTACATCTAGGTTAAGGTATCCGTAAACTTGAAATTAATACGCGTAAAAAGTGATCACAAATGTCCCCAATACATTTCAAAACGAGACGTGAAGCTTCTGTAGTGAGTGCTGATATTGCCGTGCGACAGATTCACTGTGAAAACACTGTCAAGTGTTTAATGATGAGATTTTACATTTTGCCGACGTTTTCCGTATCCGTTATTTCGTGCATTAAATCGAAATACGTTTCTTCATTCACAATGACAAAACTCTTTTGCTTTTTGCTGTATAAGTACACGTTTGCACTGTATACGTCGTACCATAGTGCGTGTAAGAACAGATCGCCGGAGGATAGTCGCTCTTGGAGGAACGGGTAGGCAGCAATGTTTTCTAGTTGCTGGACACAATTGACCTGCGAATGAAAGTGGTCAATTCTGGTTTAAAATTAAATAATCACATATGTGAACAATAATATATTAATCATAAAGATTTCCAGAAGGCGAAGGGAATAGTTTAATCTAATGTTGGTCGAACCTGTTACACGGCCTATTTGTCATAATAGCTGTTTCTATCCTATATAACTTGTTACACGACCTGTTTGTCATTATAGCTGTTTCTATCCTATATAACTTATTACACGACCTATTTGTCATTATAGCTGTTTCTATCCTATATAACTTGTTACACGACCTATTTGTCATTATAGCTGTTTCTATCCTATATAACTTGTTACACGACCTGTTGTTTCTATCCTATATAACTTGTTACACGACCTATTTGTCATTATAGCTGTTTTTATCCTATATAACTTGTTAAACGACCTGTTTGTCATTATAGCTGTTTCTATCCTATATAACTTGTTACACGACCTGTTTGTCATTATAGCTGTTTCTATCCTATATAACTTGTTACACGACCTGTTTGTCATTATAGCTGTTTCTATCCTATATAACTTGTTACACGACCTGTTTGTCATTATAGCTGTTTCTATCCTATATAACTTGTTATACGACCTGTTTGTCATTAAAGCTGTTTCTATCCTACATAACTTGTTACACGACTTATTTGTCATTATAGCTGTTTCTATCCTATATAACTTGTAACACGACCTGTTTGTCATTATAGCTGTTTCTATCCTACATAACTTGTTACGCGACCTGTTTGTCATTATAGCTGTTTCTATCCTACATAACTTGTTACACGACTTATTTGTCATTATAGCTGTTTCTATCCTATATAACTTGTTATACGACCTGTTTGTCATTATAGCTGTTTCTATCATATATAATTTGTTACACGACCTGTTTGTCATTATAGCTGTTTCTATCCTATATAACTTGTTACCCGACCTGTTTGTCATTATAGCTGTTTCTATCCAATATAACTTGTTACACGACCTGTTTGTCATTAAGCTATTTCTATCCTACATAACTTGTTACACGACTTATTTGTCATTATACCTGTTTCTATCCTATATAACTTGTTACACGACCTGTTTGTCATTATAGCTGTTTCTATCCTATATAACTTGTTACACGCCCTGTTTGCCATTATAGCTGTTTCTATCCTATATATGTTGTTGTACCATAGCTCTAATGGCTTTCCTTTGTTCTTGCTTGTGATATGTTTTTCATAAACCTGAAGATCTGAACCTAAACCGTACTATAAATGCCGGTGTATTTCAGCCGTGCTATAAATGACAGATTCGGCAGTTATACTATGGCCTACTCCATTTTACACGCGCATAGTTGTAAGTTTACACATAACCTGTCAATCAAAATGTCAATTAACGGCAATGGCTAAGGTACAAAACATTTATAGCATACTTTTCTCGTATGCGATTTATACTGCACTCTCGGGCCTGCGCATACACTCGAAAAAGTATGCTATAAATATTACTTAATCTGTATGTAAAATATTAGAAATAAAATATTTTTAAATCAAATACAGGAGGTGAAAAAATATACAAATGCATGATTACGTGAACATGTTATTTTCATCCAGAACTTAAATTCAATATTTAATTACATTTTTTAAAAAATACCGCTGTATATTCAAATTCAAATATAACAGTAAAGAGCTGATTTCCTAAATTATCAAACCCACCTTATCAAGCTAAGGATTCAGAATGTGCTAGCTTTGGTGTATGCATAAACATGAGAAGCAATTTTACCACCATGCCACACAAACAAACTAATTCGTTTCTGAGTATAACTAGAAATGTAGCCATAGGACACGGGTGCCCTCGTTAATGATATTTTTCTTATATTAATAAGGAAATTGTCTTTCGGATATTGTTTTACTATTCCAATGGCAATAACTCTCGAATACGGAGGCGATGAACTTGGCCGAGACATTGGGTCAATATACAATTTGATCAAGTTTAGTGAAGACTGGATAACAAATACCCAAGTTATGAGTCCGGACAACAATAATTTCATGAGTTTTTATTATTCCAAGGGGCATAACTCTGGAATTACTGAGGCGATGGGGCCAATTATCGCACTTAACCAAGACATTGTGCCCATATAAAATTAAACCGAGTTTCGAGAAGATTAGATATAGTAACAGTCCGGACAATATTAATTTCGTGATGCTTTTGTACTATTCCAAGGGCAATAAATCTGGAATTAACGGAGCGGGGCGATGGAGACAATTTGATTAAAGTTGGAAGAAGATTTGATAAGAATTACCCAAGTAGAGTCCGGAAAACCTAATTTACGTAAAATCTTATTATTCTAAGAATCATAACTGAGGCGATGAGGCCGATTATCGCACTCGGCCGAGACAATGTAACCATATGAAATTTAACCAAGTTTGGAAAAGACTGGATAAAAATTACCCTAGTTAGAGTCCGGAGAACGTTAATTTCGTGAGTGTTTACTATTCCAAAGAGCATAACTCTGGAATTACTAGGGTATGGGCCGATTATCAAACCTGTGCCCATAAATAATTACCCAAGCTAATGCCCGGACAACATTTTCGACACGGACGGACGGACGGACGGACGAACATGGGTGACACTTTCAAATGACGGGTACACAAAAAGTAAAACCATCAGCTATGTATACAATTACACTTTGTGCAGTGTTATAAACTGGTATCATACTATAATATAAAGCATTACAATGAACTGTAAATTATGTAAATACAATTACCTGTGATAACTTATCCACCAGTTTGTGTTTACCTTCAGGGTCTACGTGCAGTTCAAACGTCTTCCCGTCATATTTCTGTGCGAACGATACAGGTCCTTTAAAGTCATTTTCTTCTGTCAGAGTGTTGAATTTATGTATGGTTCTCCCTCCATATTTCTTCAGAAATAGTTCTAGAGGTGAACCAGGGGTACTTTGGTCATCAATACCGTCTCGTAACTCGTACAGCAACTTCATTGCCTAAAACAATAAGTTATGGTAAAAACATAAAACACTGGATATGTCGATATTTGTAGTTTGTTTGATTGAGATTTACAATATGACATAAAAGGGTTGACAATAAGGCTATCGCCTTGCAACGGTCAGTGGCAAAAAAAAGGCCTCTACGGGTTTAAACCAGGTTATAGGGTGCACCAAACCTCACTCTTACCCTACTGTTATGCCAATAAAACGGGACAATGTCAATAAAGATATTCCCAACAGACAAGGCAGTATTAATGTTTAGTGTAGTTTTAGCCTTGACGTTCATCTTCAATTTTGTAGGAAGCAATGAATCTGTATAGTTTAAAGACGAGTTCGAAGAAAAATGAAAATCAAACGTATCTTCTATTATATAAATGCAAATAAAGAAAGGTGACTTCTGAATTTGAAAGTCTTAAACCAGCTACATGTCGCCGATCACTTTCGAAACGGATTATCAATATGTGTTGTACGAGAGGCGCCCCACTTATATTTGAACACTTTTGTTTAAGGTGGGTTTTTTCAGCGGAAGTGATTGTCATAAAAAATACGTGATTTAAAGATGTGAAACTGTCATTTAGAACGTATGCATTTAAAAATAATATCCAATTTCACGCGGTCCTTTTTAAATTGCATTTTGAATAAGGTGTACACCATTTTCTAATTTGAAGCCTATATGTTGCTGTGACTGTGGAGTTTTACCTTAAACCAAATAATTGCACTAAATGCATATCATAATTGTTTAAACCTGTTTTTATAATTTAAATATGATCGTATGTTTTATTTTAAGACAAAAATATAGATGCTGAATTAAAAGCTCGACTTTTTATCGCAATATTAAAACATTGACAGATAATAGGAAAATTTGCTCCTGTGTTACTGATAATTTTATAAATTAACCAAAATAACTGTTTTTATCATATTTTGTGATATAAAAACATGAACAGTTATTGTTGATGTATATCATATATGTATATCGTATACCTTATAAAGATATATTTGGTAAACAAATATATTATTTTTATCATTATTTGCAAATGTGTGTGTTTTGACCCTAAATTTTATATTTTTCTATCTTTTCTTTTGAGAAACTTATGAAACTTGTTTTTATAGCGGAGGAAGTCACAAAAATGCCTGCAGTTAATGTTTTGAACTAGACGCTTTCGTAAATTTAGTCATTTTCATAGTTGAATTTCATGTTAATTTTCGGTAAAATCTTGAAAATCGACAAATTAAAAAAAAATGCATATTACACTTTTCTACGTTCAGGCATGGACATATCGGATTACTGTAACCTTTAACGATATTTTAAAAGCATTTGTGTTAAAATTTGTATTGCAGTTATTTTTATAATTGACGATTTTTGCTTCAAAATGTCATTCTCTACCCATTTTCAAAAATGTGGATGCAGCAACATTAGGAAGCACATAATAGTGCATGTCATAATGTTTCATATCGAAGGGATCATTAGACTTGACATTACAATCAACATATTCGGCGAGAATTTCAAGATAGTTGATTCAGTTACACAATAAAAGTGTTCAAATATAAGTGGGGCGCCTCTAGTTGTAGACTTGTAGGATAATGCACAATTTCGGATGTTTAATCTATTTATAGACGTTGCGGCCATCTTGGATTTCGCAGGAAGTTAACTGGCACAAGTATCCGTTTAAGTAGAAGTATCAGGCTCTTCGCTGGAGTCTAGGTGTCCAACTTCAAAATGATATTTTCTATTCTAAAGTTTAAAAACATATTGTTTGGGCCTAAACTGACTCATTATGTACAAAGAAATGTATTCCGCATGATAATATGCGCAATCCTAGGTAACGCACCGAGGTTAAAGGACCTAACCCGCCAAATAACGAAAAATTACACTACAAATCCGTTTATTAAAACTCTATTCATGTGTTCAGGTCATATAGTAAAGTTTATGTGCCCATTAAAAGTATAGGTTTATGGGTTCTTAAAATACCCGAGATTGAATATGCGGAAAATGCATTATGAGTTGGTAACTCTTAATTCGACTCTCGGGTTTGGGGTTTAGCCTGGATGATTATGGAGTTTATATTGTGTCTATAGATTCTCAAAATAAGTTATATATATATACCTCGTCGTCAGTAGGTTTAGAAACGGCGGTGTACATATATTGTAAAAAATATGGCTGTTATTTGCGGAAAAGCTACTTTAATTTAAACATGTTACGCCCGATTGCATTCAAAAGCTATGGTAAATTTAAATGTCGACCGGAACCACGTGGTGCCAACTTTATATTTGGTTGATATGAAAGTTTTATCAGGAATTGGAACATTATTCTTAAAGTGTTAGATTCTTCTTTAAAATACGTTTGATTTGATGTACTCTTTTAAAAGTACGTCTGGCAAAAAGGGACGACACCGAATGAACTTGTGTTCTTTCAACTTACGTAAAACAATTCAAACCTGACGATTTAAAGAAACTAACCGGCCAAATAACAGCAAAATTACAATGCAAACCAGTTTATCAAAAGGTCAAATAATAATACATATGTGCCGATTAAAAGTATAGGTTTATTCACGGGTTTTAAAACATGTGATTGAATATGCGTAAAATATAAATTATATGAGTTGGTTATTTTTAATTCAAAACTTCAGTTTTGGGGTTTGGCCTAGCTAGTTAAAGCCGTTTAATTTGTGTCTACAGAGTTTGGGTTCTCAAAATATATACGGTGTACATAATATTATGTTGTAAAATGTTCCTTTGATGGGGGGATAGGGATTACATGTTTAGTTACCTTACAATCGGAGTGTCCAGACACTATCACGTGTCTTACTTTGTTTCTCACACATGTCAGTTCTAGAGCACCAGCAGCCGATGACGCGTTGGCAATCATCTCCAGGTGGTCGGGGTATGGTATAAGGTTGCCTGCATTCTTAATGATATAGTTGTCACCTATTTCACTCTCTGTAAATCGTGATGAGATTACACGTGCGTCCATGCACGAGAACATCAATGACAGTGGCTGAAACCGTTACAAAGAAAGCAATGTTTTAAGAATGTGGACGTTGTTGGGTGCATATAATTAGATAAGTCTATAAACAATGTTCAATGTTAGGAATCGGATCAGACACAAAAATAGTTTTTGCTTGGGGTTAAAAAACCCAAACCCTCATCATTGTGGTCTTATTATACTCTAGTTATATGCCTTTAGGAGGGGTGATTCGTCAATCTAGCATAGTTCTTTAAAATACTCAGTGCTGACTGGTTATTGGGGTAGATTTAAAATTCGTTTCAAGACCTTTAAAGTTACGTCGTTCAACCACTAGGACACCGAGATGTGTTATCAACGGCTTCGATGACATCTGCGTGCACAGTTCGTACCCTTTTGCATTATGGATACGATGAAAACATCGCCCTTTTGGCATTAGCTCAATCATCGGTGCAAATGTGTTATTGAAGCAAGTAGCAACATGACAGAAACACTACTCTTATATGAAAACACTACTCCTACATGAAAACACTACTCTTACATGAAAACACTATCTTTTATAGTATGATATAAATGTACTTGCATTAATCGGAAGTGGTTAAGTTTAGCTCTCTTTCCCTCTCGTGTACTATAACGAATAATAACATAAACGTACTTGTGTGTCGGTTATGTGTGACAGCAGTGTATTTGTTAAGTATAACTTGACACACTAGCGTTTGTTTAGTGCTGTGTGGCGGCTGTACAGTTCAGTAGTGTACTGATCATTTGGGATCAGTAGTGTACTGGTCATTTGGGAACATCAAACCCACTATTTGTGGGGTTAAAGTAGAATATCGTTTAAGCTGAGCTGGTGCTAGTGGGCGTGAGAGGTGTTACAAAATACCCCTCATGAACAGACTCAATAAACCGAGTCTACTATTTTTCTCTCTTGTTTGTGTTTGTTGCTTCAAAGGGATCCGTTTGTTGGTGTTGGTTGCTTCCAAGGGATCACTTTTCAGTATTCATTATTCTCAGAAGGCCGTTTAGGTCTATTTCATTACTTTTTAAGTTAATATTCTGGTGGCAAACCAGTCTAATTAATAGTACTGACCTACAAAGTAAAAGTGAAGAAAATAAATCTTTAGCATTAGAACAAGTCTCATTTACAAAATGTATTTCGAGTCTCCGATGTGTTCTAAACGTGTTTTTGATAAACCATATAAGCCTACTAAGACCAGTCACTTCATTTGGATTGCATTCAGACTAGAGCCACAGATACATGACTTACGCCTTTTAACGTACGAAGGTTGATTTATTTTGGAAAGGTGAAGGTGAATGTAATGTGACATTCAAGTTAAGTGTTTTCTATGTATTTAAATCAAAATATATATAAATTACTTACATCCGGGTTTTCTCCTTTATTTCTCAACTGAAACAGTGTATACTGTTTTTCACATAACGTATATTTAACAATTCCCTGTAAGATTTTTTCAAAACCTTTCATTGTGATGTCGTCTGCCGATCAATACACAGTAAAACAGCAGTTGTATACTAAACATATGATTACACATGTTCAAATGTTCAATCGTGCGTTACTACACATAGTTTACTGATTATTGTATTGATAGAGGATCGACTACGTATGCCTTTTTAATCAATATTCATACGGTTTAAAGGGACACATGGCAATCTTAATTTTTTTAAAAACTCACGGCGTCCCGTTACTTTTTCTCTTAACTTGCATTTGTTCAATCATATATTAATGTTAATTATTAGAATAGTTCAAAGCAAATTGTTCTTACATATTACTATCTTTTTATATTATTGCACCAATAATGTATTTAACAAATTGGTAAAATAACGAAGAATATTGAAATCTTGTGTTTTTTTTAATCATATGCAAGCAGTTTTAAAGTCAAAATGACGCAGGATAAATAGTAAACAGAGGAGCATTTTTTAATGTTTGAATAAAATTCAAGATTGCCATGTGTCCCTTTAAATTGAGAAGAGATTTTCATCAGTTTTTATCTAAGCATATACATTCGGTCAAAATTATAGAAAAACATGTTACAGTAGAAAGGATATCTTCCATAGTAACCAGCATAATAGATTGTAGTAATATTTATTTAATTAACCCGTTTTTCTCTGTATCTTAAAGGGACATATGACAATCTTGAAGTTTTTATCACCTAATTAGCCTCTCGATGTATTATCCAGTATCATTTTGACGTTAAATCTGCTTGCATATATTTAAATACAATTTTGACTTTTCTGTTTTATTTTGATATAGGTTTGAATATACTATTGGTAAAACGTAATCAACAGTTAGTAATGTGCAAAAACAATTTGCTTTATACTATTCTTATAATTAATATTAATGACTGAACAAATGCAATGAATGTAGTCAAACTAACGGGACGCCGTGAGTTTTTAAGAAATCAAGATTGCCATGTGAACCTTTAACGTACATTTTTAAATGTGCATTTTAGCATGATAAAAACCAATACGAGAGAATGGTGTTATTTGCACGATGACATACAACTTCTATTAGTGGTGAAGCAGTTCATATTATAATTAATGTTGTAATAACTTGTACTTTAATCCATTTGCATATGTTGCTATGAATATTGTGATTCTGAATTGATGTATGCAATAAAATATGTTATTAAACTAATTCGTCATTCATCACATGTCGCCATTATCAATAAAACGCTTGATGTTGTGATTTGTTTTTCAACCCCACTTTACAAATCATTAGACGCTATCATCAGACGATTGGAGAGAAAACATGTTTGTTACACAAGGTTTAAAGTAGTTATCTCGCCGAATAACGACACAATTACAATACAAAACCGTTCTTCAAAACTCTATCCAGGTGTTCAGGTCATACAATAATGTATATGTGCCGATTAAAAGTATAGGTTTATTGACGGGTTCTAAGAATACGCGTGATTGAAAAAGCGTAAAATGAATTATGAGTTTGTGACCCCAGTTTTAGGGATTGGCCCGGCTGGTTAAAGCCATTTATATGATGTCTATAGAGTTTGGATTCTCAAAATATGTAAGTTATATATATATACCTCGTCGTCAGTAAGTTTAGAAACAGTGTACACATGTTGTAAAGTTTGGCTGTTTTGGGCGAGATAGGGACAGTCTTTAACAAACTCTCTCAAGGCAACCTGTTTACCTTATAAATACCGTTATAGACAAATCACAACCGGAGATTCACGCGCTAATATGCATATACAGGAAAGTATCTGAGCCGTTACGTCGATCTTACATGCCAAAAACACGAACAGCGTGTGCTAAAAAATTAAGCGAAGGGAAACAACGAGTACACGCCATTCAATTTATTTGCAAGCGGTTATCCGTCTTCCAATAATTTCCCTTTAAAATTTAATAAATTATCAATGTCAAAGTCGAGTAAATTACATCCGATGGTACAGTTGAACAAGAGGCCCAAGAGGGCATGTGGACGCTCTACTGGCTAAAGATAAAGTTTATGTATAAGGGGCCATAACTCTTTCAAATATCATTCAACCGGAACATGGCGAAAATATACGCAACTAGGCTTGGTACTGATCATCCCTGCCAAGTTTCGTTGAAATCCTGCTAGAGGTTCAGGAGAACTAGTCTGTACAAAGTTAGTGTATTAAAACTGTTAAGGGTCATAACTCTGCCAAAATTTCATTCAACCAAAACACGGCAATGATAGGTGCATCCCTACCAAGATTCGTTAAATTCGGCAAGGAGTTCAGAAGAGACTAATCTGGACAAAGCGTGTCTATTAAGAACTTTAAAGGACCATAACTCTGCCAAAATCATTCAACCGGAATATGGAGATGATAAGCAAAATTAGGCTTGATACTGATCATCCTTGTCAAGTTTCGTTGAAATCCAGCCAGGGGTTTAGGAGAACTAGCCCAGAAAATATTTGTGTATCAAACACCTTAAAAGGGCCATAACTCCGCCAAAAATAAGTAAACCGGAACGCGACGATGACATGCACAACTAGGCTTGGTGCTGATAATCCATGCAAAGTGTCGTTGAAATCTGGCCAGGGGTTCAGGAGAACTAGTCCAGACACATTGTGTGTATTAGAACCTTTAATGGCATATAACTTTGCCAAAAATCATTCAACCGGAACACGGCGATGATTTGCATAACTAGACCTGGAACTGATCATCCCTAAATGTTTCGTTTAAATCCGGCCAGGGGTTCAGAAGAACTAGGCAGGACAACGTTTGTGTATTAAAAGCTTTAAAGGGCAATAACTCCCAGTACTGTACACCTCCAGGGTTTACAATGTCCGGCATCTGATCAATCATTTTCCCCCAAAACATCCCTTTCTCACATAAATAGTCTAAATTTAAAGAAAGGACAGTGCGTTATACATTCGCTGGCCAAGGGTTAATGTATTGTTTTAAGCCCGACTGATTTCGGTTTCGTTATAAAAGTCGAACAGGAAATGTAGCATTCACAGAAGAAAATCAAAATCATGATTCAAAACAGACAACAATGACAAGAATAAATAGATGCATAGTATGGGACATCACAAACAGGGGTATTGTCGCCTAGGAACGGTCAGTGGCAAAAAGGCCGTTAGTGTTTTAAATCAGATTTAAAGATGCACCAATGTCCATATGTGGTCATGGTGACATGGACTTTGGTCTACTGACCCCCCCCCCCCACCACCCCCCACACACACCCTCCTCCTCTCACCAACGGCAATGTACCTATGATATGTAGGCCGCATGTTTTTCAAATTTTCAAAAAATCAAAGTAGAATTTATGTCATTAGAAAGATATATTGTTTGCATAAGATGTTCAGTTAAAAAAAAAAGAAGATTTGTAAAAAGAAAAAGAAAATTGTTTTTGTTTTTTTAAATGCTGCCCACCCCTGGGATTCTTTAACCCATTTGCGCTCTTTTGCTCGACCCTTCATTGTAATAAGTTATATTTTAGTAATTTTAGCAGATAAAAATCGGATGAATGTCAAATGAATGTCAAAACATGTGGCCTACCTACCTATGATAAGTCATCACCAGCTTTATGCATCAATGCAATGTCCATGGGACGAACGTTATAGTGCCTTAGTTCACATGAGTTTTCGCGATGTGGATATGGTATTTGGCATGGATATGGTATTTGGCATAGTTAGCCCAGTACTGTTCTACTATACTGACTGGATTGAATTCCACAAATGTTAAGACTTTCGAAAACGTCAACTTTTCAAGACAAACGTCTAGAACAGACCTCCTGAACAAAGTTTGATTTTTGCCGATACACGTGTAAGGTTTCTGACTGGCTGAGACAGGAACACCTGCTATCCAAGATATACAGAAAGAGAGAAAGACAATAAATTCATATATATAAACAAAGAGGGAAACTTCATCATTATATCGACGAACTAAATGCGGATGGTCAGAAATACTTTAATAAAAACATAATAATTACGGTCACGTGGTTCCAGTTTCAAATTTGTTTGTGCACAACTGGTCAAGACGTTTGTTTTTACAATCAAGCGTCGAAGATGATCAAGACTAAATCTCTGCATACCGTTTCTGTTCCATTTTACGTTCTTATAAGCATATTCTGCCTTTAAAGTACAATCGATTATGGACTTTTAGAACGGTATTGTCACAGCCTCTTTTATCAGAAAAGACGAACTCGGTCCAGATGTTGGGCAAATCCGTGTACATGCAGGGTAATACTGTTTTTGGTTGACAACCACCTTGGATTCTGAGGTGAATCCCAACATCAGACATACCTAAGAAAGACTAGAGATTATTAGCAGAGGTGGCATGTGGCAATTAAACTACCCTTAGTAACAAACACTATCTACTATCTAATAGAGAAAGTGTTAAGATGATAGTCTACTTTTGCCCGCCATTTTCCATTTCGTTAATTTCGTCCATTAACTCGAAATACGTTTCTTCATTCACAATGACAAATCGCTTCTGCTTCCGGCTATATAAGGACACGTTTGCACTGTATACGTCGTACCACAGTGCGTGTAGGAACAGATCGCCGGAGGATAGTCGCTCTTGGAGGAACGGGTAGGCAGCAATGTTCTCTAGTTGCTGCACACAATTAACCTGCAAGTATAGCCCAAACAAAGTGTCAACATTGAGTCAAACAAATAACTACAGATTGTATCATGTAACTGTTTTCAAGAACGTTCTAAGAAGTAGGGATGGATTCAAAATACAATAATTCCAAATGTGAATATTTTGTCCCAGAAAATAATTTAAATAATATTGTATTCAAGAAGTGAATGGGACTGAACATCAGGCAATGTCTATGCAATTAGTTTTTTTAGTAATTAAACATGAACATAATGTTAATATATACACAGGGAAAACACAGCAAATGAGTTTATCACCACCAGCATCCATCAATACACACCGGCAGACTTGCTGACATCAGTTTTGAAATGTTTTATCTCATTTTAGCACATGTTAGGCAATATATGACGGTCGATTTTTGTGGTGGAGGCGGACCACCCCAGAACCAGTAGTATATACCACAGCAATCCGTAAAAATCGACAATCGCACACGTCGAGCTCCCAGTGGGAATCGAACCCGCATCAGTGACAGGCAAGAAGGTTTCAAAAGCTGCTTTTGAAAACTTATACCTTTTCGTCTTTACCATCTCGGCCACGGAGGCCTTAAAGGTATAAAGAAAACAGTATAAAATATGTATAAAGCCCTACCTGTGATAACTTATCCACCAGTTTATGTTTGCCTTCAGGGTCTATCTCTATTTCAAAGGTGTTATTGTCATATGTCTGTGTAAATGATAAAGGTCCTTTAAAGCCATTTTCCTCTGTCAGAGTGTTGAACTTGTGCACGGTTCTCGCTCCATATTTCTTGATCCATAATTCTAGAGGTGAACCAGGGGCAGTTTGGTCATCAATACTTTCTCGTAACTCGTAGAGTAACTTCATTGCCTGCAATACCAAATAGGCAAATACAGAGAACTAGAACTGTTGCACTTCAGGGCAGGTTATGGTCGCTAATTTCTACCAGTTTCGCTATTTCGGCACGGTGTAAGGTTTTGTTCTTTCGTTTTTAATATTTAGTCTTTTTGCATGTCCGCTCATAGCGACTTGACTTTTGACCTCCTGAACCCAAAATCCATAGGGTTGCTCATGTCAAGCCTGTGTTTTTTTTCTTTGGCAGTTATCGCGAAAAATGTATATACAGTATGTATATTCGGCCATGTCGACCTTTACTTTTGACCTACTGATTTAAAAAGCTGGAGCATACCTTATTGCACCACGGAACATAGCGACCTTGAACTTTGACCTATTGTACCGACAGCAATAGGTTCCTCCATTCACCAAGGGCATTGTGAAGTTTCATAAGTTTGTACTTCGCCAGTTATTGCGCAGAATATTGCGCAGAATGCGTTTATGAATATTAGATAATGGCGACACTGACCTTTGACCTACTGAACCCAAAATCAATAGGATTACTCCTGTTGCCAAGTATAATACACAAACAAAGGTTCATGAACCTAGATGTTATATTTCGGGATTTACTGAGCGGAATGTGTAACATACCAGGTTATGGTGACATTGACCTTTGACCTACTGACAACAAAAATAAAGGTTTTCCTCCTGTCACCAAGATCATTTTATCTATGTAAGGTGCATGAGCCTATGAGTTATATTTTGCCTGTTATTGCAAATACTGTTGGATTTGGTTAAAGTATCCAATGTAACCACACCTCACCAAGGGAAATAACTATGCCGGACTTGTGAATGGTCGAACACAATATATGAGAGTCTATATATCTTTTTATACATGTTATATCCACGAGGCGCGGTCATTTCACCTCGAGAACTTTTTTTGAACAAGCTTGGTAGTCTAGGAGTTGGCGATCATTAATCAAGAAATGCTGCTTCTGAGAAACGTCGTTTAAAGGCAAAGTAAACGACCGATGACGACGAAAAGCGATTGACGGACGGATGGAAGACGGATGGACGACGGACGAAGAGTGATCTCGATAGTTCACCATTGAGCCAACAAATCACGACATACAATCATGAACTGGTGTCCGTTCATTGTCGCTTACATTGGTCGTTTTTAAATTGTTTTTACCTTACAATCGGAGTGTCCGGACACTATCACGTGTCTCACTTTGTTTCTCACGCATGTCAGTTCTAGAGCACCAGCAGACGATGTCGCGTTGGATATCATATCCAAGTGGTCTGGGTAGGGTACAAAGTTTCCCGCATTCTTAATGATATAGTTGTCACCTATTTCACTCTCTGTAAATCGGGATGAGATTACACGTGCGTCCATGCACGAGAACATCAATGACAGAGGCTGTAAATAAAAAAGCAATTAACTATAACGTTTTGCTTTAATGTGGCTACAAATAGACAAACATGTTGAAAGGTCTTAAAGTTAAAAATGAATTATTTTTAATATGCTAATTTAGAACTAACATGTCCACCTGTTGTTATACTTTGAAGGAGATGGTTGTCAGTCTAGTATAAATGTTTTTTTGTTAGTTTTGTTTACAGACTGAAAATTACAATTTAGGAACGTCAAATTAATGCGACCTCCGATATACTTAATCTTGATCATCTTCGACGCTTGATTGTAAATTCAAACGTCTTAACCCTTTGCGCAATTATTTTTTTTATAAAATTGAAACCGGAAACGCATGTCCGATTTTTTTTATTCTTACAGTATTAATACGATCCACATTTACTTTGTCGATATAATGATGAAGTTTCTATCTTTGCGTCTGTATCAGCCAATTAGTAAAGATACCAGAATCTCGGTAAAAGTCAAACTTTTTTTAGAAGAAGTGTTCTAGACGTTTGTCTTGAAAATATGCAAACGTCGCAGATGATCTAGACTACGATATACTTGGCTTTCTTGAGTTGTGCTTGCAATTTGAGATAAAGCATGCGCAAAGTTTATTGGTTGTTGTGATAATAACGGGAGGAGATGTAGAAAAGTTACTTCTTTTATGATAGCAACAGAAGTTCCCCCAAAATCTGCATTTATTTCCGCCCCTTTGAAAGGTGAAACTAAATCTACACTCAATTTCTACAAATAATAGGTATTTTTCTTTATATATACATAAGATAGGATCACATAAATTGAGCTTGAATAATACTAACGCCATTTGATTTTTGTGAATACATTTCTTCATTTTTTCTTCTTTTTTTCATTGAAATGAAGTCCGAGACCTCTTATTTTGTAAAGGAAATATGTTAGGAAAGGCACTCCTAATGTTTCCTAGGAAATAACTCAGGAATTGTCCTTAAATTGGCTCTAATGAAGCTGCCTGTGAACACTTCAGATAGTGTCATCCACACTCCTCTAGAAAAGCATACGTGGCGTTCGCTGAAACAACATTAGAACCATATGTTCTTAATTATTGATAAGAAAATTGATCAAATCCAGACATAGGCCTTCGAGATCTTTAAGGTTTTTGATCTCTTGTTTTCGTATGTGATCAGTTCATATAAAATATTAATGAACATGCTTTATGAGATTTCAGAGTTAAATGACAGTGTGGAGTAAAATATAAACTAGAACTATCACTGAAGGTGAAAATGTGTTAAGCGACGCGACGGGACAAAAATGTGTTACGCGACGGAACGGGACGGTTTTACGCGCCGGGGACGCGACTGCGACGAGACGTTACCCTACGTTTACACTATGTTCCAGGCGACCACGGCAGCCACGGCAGCCCAAAACGTAGTGCGCCGTGGGATTTTGGACAGTTTTTGTCTTGGTACTCAAGTTCTGTTAGGTATCATTACGTTTTCTTACGGTCTATTAAGGTATCCGTTACACACCGTGAGCTGAAACGAGCCGAAGCCCCGGAGACCCGACGGTGCACTACGTTTAAGTCCACGGTATGTCACGGACGCTTGTACGTTTCCTCACGGCCTGCTACGTTCTGATGGGACCTCTCACGTTTTGTCGCTTAACAATCAAGGTTTGCCACGTCTGTCAAGTTCTATCAAGGCCCACTAAGGTTAGCCGTGACCTCCGGGTAAGGGGGGGGGGGGGGGGGGGGGGGGGGGGGGGGGGGGGGGGGCAAAAACAGCAACAAAATACTGCAACAGTCAGTGTATTCTGAACCTTCAATGAGAGAACATGAATGTGCATGAGGCTGTTCTTGAGGCTGTTCTTGCTCCTCTACTCGTTGGGCCTGCGCAGGACGGGATCCTCTTCCTCCACGCCTTGCCTTCTTTGTTGGCATTATTTATACTATGAAAAAGATAATATATCTGCACTCGTCGGTGTTTGTCACTCGAATGAAACGTCCCTGTCGGCTTTGAACAGTTTTATACTACTTGTGCGCCTGCGCGCACCTTGTCAGAACGTAGCAGAACTTCAGGTAAACCGTAATACGCCGAGACATATCGTGATTGAACGTGACGAAACGGCTAACGTTCCCCGTAGCTCGCCGTGAGGTCCGTGAGAAATCGTGGCAAGCCTGGATAAAACGTGCAGCCACCCTAAAACAACCGCAGCTAAACGGGAACTAAACGTGGCAGACCGTAACACAACTTCACAGGACCGTAAGTTGCCGGGTCATACTCTTGCTTCACGTCTTGCTACGGACACTGTCCAAGTTTTGTTAAGGTCTGTAACGTACTTTCACGTTTCGTTGCGTTCACCCCGTTTTACTGCGTTCTATAAAGTAGGTCATCTTCGCCGGGACGACCGTGGCAAATTTTAAGTCTGACTTAAAATTTGTCCCGGCGTCCACGGCAGTCACGGCGAGATACGTTAGTCGATACCGTTCCCCTACGTTGTCTCACGGTCACCCCGTTTCGTCCACGGTTGTCTGAAACGTGGCTGCCGTGGCCGCCGGGAACATAGTGTAAACGGGGGGTTACTGACAGCGTGATTCCTATATAGCCCCACTTCACTTTGTAAAAGCGGGGGTATAATAAGAGGTGAGTGGGGACACACGGCAATACTGAATCAAATATCAAGCAGTGGAGCGCTGTGGTCTAGTGGTAGAGCGTTGGACCCATGATCCAAAAGTCGTGGGTTCGATTCCCGTCATTGCCATATGTGTTGTGTCCCTGAGCAAGACACTTTATCTGCATTGCTTAGTACTGGTTCTACCCAGGAAGACATCGAGAGTGATTCAAATAAGTGCATAGAGCTTTCGTTACAATCGATGTAAAATAAATAAGTTTTAACTAAGCAGTACAGTAAGCCCCTCAATTTCTTATTCAGTAGTATATCAACTCTAAACCTGTTTTGCATATAACTGAACAGAAAGTGATATAATTTGGTTTATGTTTCAATACGCTATTGGTGCAATATTATTAATGTTGCTATCCCGCCAAATAAAAACAAAAATATCCAGGTCTTCGGGTCATATAACTGTGCCGATTAAAATGATATAGGTTTGTTACGGTTTCTAAGAATACCTGCGATTGAATATGCGTAAAATGAACCCTTAATTCGACGCTACAGTTTTGGGATTTGGCCCGGCTGGTTAAAGCCGTTTATATTGTGTCTATAGGGTGTGGCTCAAAATATGTAAGTAATGTATATGCCTTGTCGTTAGTAGGTTTAGAAAAGGTGAAATGTGCCAGATGATGGCGGGATAGGTGTACTATTGTAGAATGTGCCCGATGATGGCGGGATAGGTGTACTATTGTAGAATGTGCCCGGTGATGGCGGGATAGGTGTACTATTGTAGAATGTGCCCGGTGATGGTGGGATAGGTGTACTATTGTAGAATGTGCCTGGTGATGGCGGGATAGGTGTACTATTGTAGAATGTGCCCGGTGATGATAGGTGTACCATTGTAGAATGTGCCAGGTGAGTGCCCGGTGATGGCGGGATAGGTGTACTATTGTAGAATGTGCACGGTGATGGCGGGATAGGTTACTATTGTAGAATGTGCCCGGTGATGGCGGGATAGGTGTACTATTGTAGAATGTGCCCAGTGATGGCGGGATAGATGTACTATTGTAGAATGTGCCAGGTGATGACGGGATAGGTGTACTATTGTAGAATGTGCCCGGTGATGGCGGGATAGGTGTATTATTGTAGAATGTGCACGGTGATGGCGGGATAGGTGTACTATTGTAGAATGTGTCCGGTGATGGCGGGATAGGTGTACTATTGTAGAATGTGCCAGATGATGGCGGGATAGGTGTACTATTGTAGAATGTGTCCGGTGATGGCGGGATAGGTGTACTATTGTAAAATGTGCCAGATGATGGCGGGATAGGTGTACTATTGTAGAATGTGCCTTGTGATGGCGGGATAGGGACTTTAAATACATCATTTCTGCAATATAATCAGTAATATGGAAACATTTTAAAATTTCCTTTGAGCTGTTCAAATCATTCTTATACATGATTTGTAAAATATGCAGGAAAACTAAACGGGCAATAATAAAAAAAATATATCAAGAGATCGCCGTGTGTCCGTTTAAAGACAGGCTAGCCTGTCGGGTAATATTGCGATATATGATATCATCCATCATAAAGAAATATGATCCTAAATGTATGCAGGGCACGTCCATTTATTTTTGCATTAACAACAGCTTGGTATGTGGTAGTGAATACAAAATAGTTTACAATAACAACAGCTTGGTATGTGGTAGTGAATACAAAACAGTTTACATTATCGAGGTGGGGCTTAAAGGTGCTGGGGGCGATTAGGAAGATCGGGAAGAATTAGTTTGTGTTCCTATGAGTTTTATCCAAGCCAAATTTGTTTCAGTTTAAAGCTACAGAACAGAACAGAACAGAACAATCTTTTATTATGTACAATCTCAGGCAACATGAGTTACAACATGAGAGAATTATTATGCATACAACAAATTATACAATTACTAAGTTTGAATTAAAAAGGATAACACAAACCCCACTTGATATGGTGGGAAAAGTTAGGGGGATAACAGTTGCATGGAATAACATTGCAGCTTCAAATGTGAAGCATGTAAATATATATATTTATATACTTATTGTTTAACAGTTTGTAATAGAATTCGGACAAAGACATATAGATTGATTTGTATTTTGGTTGACGAATGAGTAAGAAGCTCCTTAAATTTTATAACATTAGCGTGACGGTAAAAATACCGTGGAATGTACCTTTTACGCAGAGGGTCGAAATGAGGGCACTTTAAGAGATAGTGAAATTCGTCGCCAATATCAGTCACACAGAGTACAGCGCCTTAAGTTGTACGGGATATTCTCAAACCTACCAGTTTCGACAGGAAATCTATGGTTAGTTGTTCGGAATTTGAATACATTAATATAGTAGTTTCTCGGTAACTTTAGATATGGTTCAAATAAAAGGTCGTCTTTGAATAGGTTATAATTCCGCCCTTTGGACGAATTTTGTAGGTCTGCCCTCCATGATTGTGTAAATTGGTCGATTAAAGTTTTTTTAATGGATCGATGGACATATTTGCTATGCAATAAATGGCGATTAGTCCAAATATCGGAATTTCCTGTGTTGTTAAGTATATTTTTAATGTATTTTAGCCACTTGTATTCGTAATTAGCTGAATTTACCATTGATTCATAACATAAGTTACTAAGTTTTGTTTGTTTACCTAGGATCAATTTATTCCAAAAGTTTATCATTCTCGTCTGTATAGTGACTGCGATTGGGTGTCTGCCTAATTCCGCATATAGCATGTAAGAAGGGGTGCTTTTTTTACTGTTTGTAATTCTTTTTAAAAAATCAGTATGTACACGTTCTATTATATCTAAGTTTTCATATCCCCAAACTTCGCAATTGTAGGTTAATATTGGTAGAATTGTTTGGTCGAATAACTTAAGTTGGAGGTCTAAGGGTAGGTCTAGGTTATTGATTCTCCGATAAAGTAGAAATGACGCTTTCTTGGCTTGTTCGGCCAAGTGTTTTCTTGTGTTTAGAAAGCTACCCGAGTTAGTAAATATAACTCCTAGGTATTTGTATTTATTTGTTATTTCGATTTTTTCCGGTCCTATGTTAAATGAGAAACGGTTTGTGTTTCTGGCACCAAAGACAATTATTTTAGTTTTGCTGTAATTTACTTTTAATTACCACGATAGACAATACTCGTAGAATTTATTTAGACTTAATTGGAAACTTTCGGGGTTCTCACCTAGGATAATGGTATCGTCAGCATATAGTAGTATTATAATCTTTATAAAGACATTTATTTGGGGTTCAACTCTAATTCCTTCTAGGCCTGTGTTAAGCAAATACTCCTGTAAGTCATTTAAAAAGATAGCAAACATTATCGGTGATAAATTTTCACCTTGACGGACTCCGCATTGACTCACAAAGAAATTCGAGGTGTCGTTGTTTATGGACACACATGATTTAATGTTTTAATACATGTTATATATTATACGGAAGAATTTGCCTTTAATTTCATTATTTAGGAGTTTTCGCCATAGGCCTATTCTCCATATGGAGTCAAATGCCTGTGTGAAGTCTATAAAGCAGCAGAACAACTTTTTCTTTTGTGAACGTAACATCTCCACCAATTTGTGTAATACAAATATATGATCGGTTGTGGAATATTTGGCTCTAAACCCTGCTTGATTTTCAGCTAAGATTTCTTTTTCATTTAGGAACTTGTTAATTCGTTCGTTTAGTATAGATGTAAACAGTTTGCCGAAACAACTTAATATGGTGATCGGGCGATAGTTTTCAGGTCTTAAGGGATCGCCTTTGTTTTTGAAAATGGGTTTAATGATGCCTTCTAACCAACTTGTTGGGAGAAACCCTGTATCAAGAATAATATTGAAGAGCTTTGTATATATCGGTAGCATGACTTCTTGAGTAACCTTAATATATTAGTTTATTATTTGGTCATCAGCAGAGGCTTTTGAGTTTTTCAGCTTAGATATATTTTTTAAGATCTCGTCTGGCGTGATAGGCGAGTTTAAAATGACATCGTCATCCGCAATATTAAATTCGAGTGGATCATTATCTTCTTCGTTTTCTGGAGTATATGTATTGATATTTTTAAAATACTCATACAGGTCGTTTAATGGCGGCGTCTTGTTTACTGTTTTGGGCTTCATCCTATTGAGATATCGCCAATATTCTTTAGGACGTTTTGAATGGAGATTTCTAAGTGTTTGCTGGCTATCATATTTGTGTTTATTAATAAATGCATTTAAAGTTTTTTTGTATGTTTTGGTGGCCGATTTATATGAATTCTTGTTGTTCTCGTTTTTTTGTGTTTGATATATTTTACGAGCTTTATTGTACTTGATCCGCGCGTTCGGCATTTTTGACCGAACCACGGTTTATTGCTTGGGTTGTTTGCAAGGAGCGTAGGTTTGTATGGTTTCCTTGGACCAAAGGTATTTATTGCTGTTTCGTAAAATAGTTGCCCTATGGAGTCGGTTATATTGTCTACAGATTGTTGATCAATACAGACCCTCTATATTAACTGGTAATTACTCATGAATATGAATGAGTCACGCGTGAAATAGTTTCAAATCGACGAACACCCCATGAGTCGGTATATAAGGCAGAAATCGATGCGTAAAATATCACAGTTTTATTTAGCCTTCGTACAGGTAAATATACAGCTTCAGAATATATGTGTAAGGCAGAAATCGATGCGTAAAATATCACAGTTTTATTAAAGTTTTGAAGGCCGTACATTTAACCACTAGACCAAAGCTACTTATTAGTTTGTTCTAGCATTATTAACACTAAATAGGCATTACGTAATAATTAGTACACAAACAAACTCATCATGCTTTAAATAACAAGTCGATATATGATTGTTTTGAGGCGGAATATTGGTTTCATATTGATAACATATAGTATTACACCAGGCAATGCTATTTTACACGTCCGACCAGATGGTCTATATATTTATGGATCCATCTTGATTTGCGTTCAAATATATGTTAAGTTATTTTGCCTCATAATAAATTGTATTTTGTATAACATTTTCTCAAGCAGTGTTATAGCTCGGTGGTAGAGCACCTGACTTGAAATCAGAAGGTCGTGTGTTCGAGTCCCGAAAGAGACAAATCTTTTTTCTTCTGTAAATCATAATATTACCTGTGCACAGGTACTATGTGCACTGGTCGATGTCTATACAATAAATGATATCGTGTGTGTGTGTGTGTGTGTGTGTGTGTGTGTAGTTCTAAGGTTTATAGTCCGTCCGCCAACGAACACGTCAAGGTATACCTGACGCGATGGGCACAATAGAGTCTGGACTTAAAAAATGATGTCCTGCGTTATATTTGCTCGCTTAAATACCCGATTTCGACATGAGCTGGTGAACATGAAGTTAGAAATAAAGACACGCCTGCAAAGAAGAAATCGATTTATATATAGAGGGTCTGTAGCTTTAAGGGACACAAGGCAATCTAAAAGTATGTATTAAGCCTCATAATAAATTAGACCTCTGTTTATTAATCCAGTATAATTTTTTACTATAAACTTGCCTGAATATAATATAGAAACACTAACTGGGCTCCGCGAGTTTGAAAATAGCCAACTTTGCTGTGCGTCCCTTTAACCTGTTGTTAACGTTCATATTACTCCTTGTAGTATATAATGATCAATACTACGTATTAGGAACAAGCAGATTGTGTTTGCATATTACTAACTGCGTATTATATTGAACCCAATAATATATTTAAACCTATGGTAGTATAACGAAGAAAAACAAACACTCAACATTTTATATGAAAGCAGGTTTAACATTTTAAAGTCAAAATGATAACTGATATACGAGTACAAATGGAGATGCTAATTTTAATGTTAAATTCTCTGGTGGCTATTAGGATGGGGGGACTATAATCCTCTGGTGGCTATTAGGATGGGGGGACTATAATCCTCAGAATTCACACACACACACATGCACGCACGCCTGCACGCACGTACGTACCCACGCACACAGACACACACACTTAATGTTTGATAATACTTCAAATTCACCGAGTGACTCTTTAAATTCAACTTACTTTGAGTAAATCGTCGGGTGATACGTTTTGACAGGAAATAAAGAGACGCAGAGATAGCAGCGGGGTATGCGGGAGCTAAGCACTTTTGAAGTTCGATTTTGAAAAATACAGGTGTTTGAGAAATTCAATCAAATGTATACATGCACGTCTTCTAGTATGTAAGGTCGTGTGTGATTACTGAAGGTATGAATGACTGTATGGGGTACATCCTCATGGACACATGTACGTCTTCTAGTATGTAAGGTCGTGTGGGATTACTAAAGGTATGAATGACTGTCTGAGGTACATCCTCATGGAAACATGTACGTCTTCTAGCATGTAAGGTCGTGTGGGATTACTAAAGGTATGAATGACTGTATGAGGGTACATCATCATGGACACATGTACGTCTTCTAGTATGTAAGGTCGTGTGGGATTACTAAAGGTATGAATGACTGTCTGAGGTACATCCTCATGGACACATGTACGTCTTCTAGTATGTAAGGTCGTGTGTGATTACTAAAGGTCTGAATGACTGTATGGGGTACATCCTCATGGACACATGTACGTCTTCTAGTATGTAAGGTCGTGTGGGATTACTAAAGGTATGAATGACTGTCTGAGGTACATCCTCATGGACACATGTACGTCTTCTAGTATGTAAGGTCGTGTGGGATTACTAAAGGTATGAATGACTGTATGGGGTACATCCTCATGGACACATGTACGTCTTCTAGTATGTAAGGTCGTGTGGGATTACTAAAGGTACGAATGACTGTATGGGAGTACATCCTCATGGACACATGTACGTCTTCTAGTATGTAAGGTCGTGTGGGATTACTAAAGGTATGAATGACTGTATGGGGTACATCCTCATAAACATGTACGTCTTCTAGTATGTAAGGTCGTGTGGGATTACTAAAGGTACGAATGACTGTATGAGGTACATCTTCATGGACACATGTACGTCTTCTAGTATGTAAGGTCGTGTGGGATTACTAAAGGTATGAATGACTGTATGGGGTACATCCTCATGGACACATGTACGTCTTCTAGTATGTAAGGTCGTGTGTGATTACTAAAGGTATGAATGACTGTATGGGGTACATCCTCATGGACACATGTACGTCTTCTAGTATGTAAGGTCGTGTGGGATTACTAAAGGTACGAATGACTGTATGAGGTACATCCTCATGGACACATGTACGTCTTCTAGTATGTAAGTTCGTGTGGGATTACTAAAGGTACGAATGACTGTATGGGGTACATCCTCATGGACACATGTACGTCTTCTAGTATGTAAGGTCGTGTGTGATTACTAAAGGTATGAATGACTGTATGGGGTACATCCTCATGGACACATGTACGTCTTCTAGTATGTAAGGTCGTATGAGATTACTAAAGGTATGAATGACTGTATGGGGGTACATCCTCAAATTACTTGTTCAAATACACGTTCTGTATTTAAGAGGCAAGATGACCACAACAACATGTTTACCATATTCGTTCACATCATTAACCACGACGACGACTTTTCTTTTTTTTCTTTGTTATCCTACCATATCAGTGCATTTGAAAACGCAACACCTGGTATTTTTGGAATTTCTAGAGATGTTTAATATGTTAAAGTTAAATGTGTTTTAACTGAAATAAGTAGAGAAAATATTATGCAACTAGGTATGGCCATATGTTAACCTTTGGGACAAAGATACTTTTGAACTGACATAAAATACAATCTTGAAATAAAACAGCGGACTAAAAATAATCGAATATCAAAAAACGTTGCGTTTTTAAATGTACTGAGTACACAAGTAGAAGTATGCAGAATCGTTTTTGCTTTGAACTGTACTAATAACGAGACGCCGCGAGATTTACAAAATTCAATATTGCCCTGTGTCCGATCTACTAGATTTTCTCTCTTCCTATGATAACATCGAATTTGTACTATCGACTTTGATGTTAATGTGAAGGTTACTATGTGCAGCCGACGAGTGTTAAGGTTATGCTGTAGAGTACATATTATGTTTTTATCTAGTACATCGTACTAGACTATTATAACGAAAGAAAAACATACTCACATCTGGGTTTTCTCCTTTGATTCTCAGCTGGAACAATGTATGTGGCTTTTCACAAAGCGTGTATTTCACTATTCCCTCCAATATTTTAGAAAAGCCTTTCATTTTGACGTTTTTTCGTTCTATCCAATATGCGAGCTACTCTGTTAACGATCACGTTTAAATATAGAACTTGTGAGCTCACACTCGCACTTGAAAACAAATTGTACTACTCCTGGTAATGATATTCATATTACGTAGGATGGTAACGATATTACGTAGGATGGTAACGATATTGTGTAGGATGGTAACGACATTATGTAGGATGGTAACGACATTATGTAGGATAACGATATCGTGTAGGATGGTAACGATATTATGTAGGATGGTAACGATATTATGTAGGATGGTAACGACGTTATGTAGGATGGTAACGATATTATGTATGGTGGTAACGATATTGTGTATGATGGTAACGATATTGTGTAGGATGGTAACGATATTATGTAGGATGGTAACGATATTATGTATGATGGTAACGATATTGTGTAGGATGGTAACGATATTGTGAAGGATGGTAACGATATTATGTAGGATGGTAACGATATTGTGTAGGATGGTAACGACATTATGTAGGATGGTAACGATATTGTGAAGGATGGTAACGATATTGTGAAGGATGGTAACGATATTATGTAGGATGGTAACGATATTGTGTAGGATGGTAACGATATTATATAGGATGGTAGCGATATTATGTAGGATGATAACGATATTGTGTAGGATAATAACGATACTGTGTAGGATGGTAACGATATTATTTAGAATGGTAACGATATTATGTATTTAGAATGGTAACGATATTATGTAGGACTGTAACGATATTGAGTAGGATGGTAACGATATTATGTAGGATGAAAACGATATTATGTAGGATGGTAACGATATTGTGTAGGATGGTAAGATATTATGTAGGATGGTGACGATATTATGTAGGATGGTAACGATATTATGTAGGATGGTAACGATATTATGTAGGATGTTAACGATATTATGTAGGATGGTAACGATATTATGTAGGATGTTAACGATATTATGTAGGATGGTAACGATATTATGTAGGATGGTGACGATATTATGTAGGATGTTAACGATATTATGTAGGATGGTGACGATATTATGTAGGATGGTGACGATATTATGTAGGATGGTGACGATATTAAGTAGGATGGTGACGATATTGTGTATTATGGTGTATATATTTTGTACATATTCTGTTCAATATTAATACGTAGCCAAGTAAACAGATGTACATCAGGCAGTAGGCTCACGAGTAACCTTCTCATACGGTAATTAATAACAATGTCAAGGTTATTTATACTCAAAAGGTCATCTAGCCATTTTAAAGAAAGAAGGGCAAATAGAAGAGTAATCAGGTAAACATGAATGTATGAATGGTGTCTTACGGCACGTCGACACATAAATAGGTCATATTGTGCGCAAAAATTGATGAAAAATGAAGTATTATTTAAAAATTAGTGTAAATATATAAAGATAAAACTATTAAAAAATAAGGGATGATAAGGTGTATCAGGTAAACATACATAAGACGTTATATAATATATATATATATAGGATCTTCAGCGAGTTCCCATTTCATATAAGATTTATGAAACTCGTTTATTAATATGAAATTATTTTTAATTTTAACCATCCTTTTTAGGGTGTTCGACACTGCCAACAAGGGACGTTGTGTGATAAAGAATGATACTATCAGGCCTAATACTCGTATGTTTTCAGGTTATCGACACTGCCAAGTTGTGTGATAAAGAATGATACTATTAGGCCTAATACTCGTATGTTTTCAGGTTATCGACACTGCCAACAAGAGAAGTTGTGTGATAAAGAATGATACGATTAGGTCTAATACTCGTATGCAGGGGCGTAGCTTGGTCTTTTTGACGGCATAGGCCCGCATTATGCTAGTGGGGTCCGGGGACATGCACCCCCCCCCCCCCCCACCCCCCAGTTTTTTTTTATGTTAGAATGCATTAGGTGCGTGCTCACGTATATTTTAGACTTTAAGAAGGGCAAAGATAACTAAACAAATATATATGAAAATAATAGTTTCTGGTTACTACGCTGCCTATACATCCCCCTCCACCCCTCCCCACCCCACTCACCCTCATCCCGATTTTTATTGCATTTTTTGAATTTTGAATTCTTTTATTTCTGAAAATTAGGCGTAGGCCCGGGCCTACAGGGCCTATGAAGAGCTACGCCAATGGTATGTTATCAGGTTATCGACACTGCCATCAAGGGAAGTTGTGTGATAAAGAATGATACTATTAGGCCTAATACTCGTATGTTATCAGGTCATCGAAACTGCCAACAAGGGACGTTGTGTGATAAAGAATGATACTATTAGGCCTAATACTCGTATGTTATCAGGTTATCGACACTGCCAAGTTGTGTGATAAATAATGATTATATTGCTTAAATTTCCATTGTCTTTGTTTTGTTTTTATCGTTGTTAGATTCTAGAGGTTTGAGGGTGTACCCCACTCCCACACACTCACCCACCCACACACACACCAACACACACACACACACACACACACGACCACAACACCACCGCCACCACCACCACCAGTTCAAACTGAGCCTTTAATTAGGCATTTTAGTATTTATACTGACATTTACATTAGCGTTTGTTTAGTGCTGTGGAACGGCTTAAAAAGTCAGCCCAAATACAACTCAGTAGTGTTATTACTTACTTGTCCTTTGGGATCATCATGTCCAATATGTGTGGCTTTAACGTAGAATACTGCTTTAGCCGGTGGTAAAGGGCGTGAGAGGTGTTGCACCTTGTATAACCTCTCATGAAATGACTCAATAAAACCGAGTCTGCCAGTTTGCTCTCTTGTTTGCTCTTTTAATGCCATTTACACTAGCGTTTGTCTAGTACTGTGTGGCAACTGTAAAAAATCGGCTCGACTACAAATCCGTTGTGCTATTATTTACTGATCGATCCTTTGTAATCAAGTCCATTATTTGTTGCTATGAAGTAGAATACCGCTTAAGCCGGTGCTAGGGGTTGCGTGATAGGTGTTATATTTTATATTACTTCTCATGAACAGTCTTAATAAAACCGAGTCTGACACTTTTCTCTCATGTTTATTATGTAGCTTCCAAGGGATCCCCTTTTCAGTATGTATTCATAAGAATTCAGTCCAAAAATAAAGTGTTTTACATGTTCTACTCTTTAAGCTACATAATCACTATATTGTCTGTTAAACTTGACAGTCCTACCCACTCTTGTTCTCGTTACAACTGGTGTCTATTTTACGATGCAACCGATGTCACCATCGCTTGACATGTTAGCGTCGTCCTCTTCTGCAGCAATCTCCTGATTTCCACAATCGTATGTGTTTCATAATATGGCTGTAAGTTTCTTCGTTGAGTATAACGGAGTCCAAATTTGTTTCAAATTCGTTTGATTGCAGCACTTGAATGACATCTTCCTTGGCGAAGCTTTCATCGCCAGCTGAAATGAAGGTCAAACAGTTGACACCTAAACACTGCTCGTACAAGTGACCCGTGTTGTCTTCATTCTCGGCAGTCGTACATAAAATAGCAAAACTATCTGTGCTTGAATGTTTAATAACATAGTAAGTCACTTGCACGGATTTTAAAACTGTCTCTGAAGTTAACAGGATTTAGTTCAGGCTCCTTGTAGTTGGTATTAGCGCCGGGTTTGTCTTTGGTTGAAGTATTTCTGATCGTATTTTGCCTCACTTTCTGACCATGTTCAATTCTACAGCTCCTCATGTTTAGCCGTTTATCTTTGGATAGATTTTGTGACTCGGGACATGACATAAATTCTAGATCCGGAACAAAAATATGACCACCGGGTGCAATGTAGTGCGATCGTCTGTGTGTGAAATACCGGAAACCACAATGTGTTAGTTTCTTCATATTTCCATTTATGACGCTGACAAGCAAAAAGGCGGCTAACTTCCAGGACATATGGCATTGGGGTTTTCGATCTTAAAGTGGCAAAATGATGCTCACAAACCACTGTCAATATCGAAGGCAGGTCAACTTGATAGGTGGGATTTCGATCGTTTACAAAATGTTGAATAGCTTTCTTTGATCCCATCCAATATCATTTGAACACTCGTTATGGTTTTCGTTGTTGGTGTTCCATCTGGACTTCGTGTTACTATTCGATTTGGCGCGATCATGCTGTGCACACTGGCTGCCATACTGTTAAGTGTTTCAGTTACCCGTATCAGGTTGGTGATCGCATCATTTAGAGCAAGGTGGAGTTTGGACGTACCAGTTAGATGTACATCAAAGGTATGATCCAGCAAGTAAATAGCTTCCAAATACTGTACTAGACTAGTCCAGTTGTTGATAGAGACTTGTCCAACGGCGGCATCACATACAATTAATGTTACGTTCAGGTTAAAACACAAAGCTGATGGTTGTATAAATGATGTTGTTAAGCCATCTACTGTGTGCTTGATGCCCGTTCCACACACGAGTTGTTGTTCCTTTGATACTTTGTTGTAGATCGATATAGATCAAGACCCGTTGTCACTAACAGCTACTGAACTACCCGTGCATGCAGCAGCCAAAAGATCAACATTCGTGCTGTTGTTTACGATAAGTTCTTGCAGACAAGTAATTCCAACATTCACATATGTCCGTCCATACAAACAGACAGGTCATTCCAACATACACATCTGTCCGTCCATACAAACAGACAGTTCATACCAACATACACATATGTCCGTCCATACAAACAGACAGGCGATTCCACCATATCCATCCATCCAAACAGACAAGAAAACCTAGCATACCCGATGTATGGCATCCACCCCTATAAACAGACAGCAAATTACGGCACAAACAAATCGACCGTATAATGTACAGTACTGGTTCTACCCAGGAAAAGTGGGTGGTTTGCCTCCACCACAAACAAATCGACCGTATAATGTACAGTACTGGTTCTACCCAGGAAAAGTGGGTGGTTTGCCTCCACCACGAACAAATCGACCGTATAATGTAAGTACTGGTTCTACCCAGGAAAAGTGGGTGGTTTGGCCCCACCACAAACAAATCGACCGTATAATGTACAGTACTGGTTCTACCCAGGAAAAGTGGGTGGTTTGCCTCCACCACAAACAAATCGACCGTATAACGTACAGTACTGGTTCTACCCAGGAAAAGTGGGTGGTTTGCCCCCACCACGAACAAATCGACCGTATAACGTACAGTACTGGTTCTACCCAGGAAAAGTGGGTGGTTTGCCTCGACCACAAACAAATCGACCGTATAAAGTACTGGTTCTACCCAGGAAAAGTGGGTGGTTTGCCCCCACCACAAACAAATCGACCGTATAATGTACAGTACTGGTTCTACCCAGGAAAAGTGGGTGATTAACCCCCATCACAAACAAATCGACCGTATAATGTACAGTACTGGTTCTACCCAGGAAAAGTGGGTGGTTTGCCCCCACCACAAACAAATCGACCGTATAACGTGCTTACATATAACTTTACATGTATTGAAAATGACGTAAAATACCATACAAACAAACAAAAAAACATGAAAGGACTGATGTACGCCTCCTTTGCAAATGTATAATATATTTTATTATTTCTATACTTTCTAAGATTTCCGGAAAGATGTATATCGAAATCTATCGATAGGATGTGTAATTATGTACAAGCATTTTGTGAATTTAACATGTATTTGTATCGTCCAATGGAAGGATATATTAAAAGAAGAAAGAAACACAACTATAGGAATTGTCGCTATATATTGTATGGATAATATGCCGCTGTTAGTCGAATGGTACATGGCTACATTAGACCTTTCCTTTAGAAAAAAAAGACTAAAACAGCACGTAACACGCCAATGTTATCCCTTCAAAGTTTCATTGATGATAGAATACGCTTTTGGCTCAAGCAGGTGAGCAAACTTAGGATGTAAATGGCTCAAATTTCCAAAGCGGAACTTCACCAGTTATGAAGTTCGTGTTACAAAGTGTACTGTGATTGAACAGTTTACATTTTAGCACAGCTTTCAGCTTTGTCCTATAACTGGCTGTAATCTTCTTATTTTTTAATAAAACGTCTGTGGATTTCTCTGAAATATTCCGTGAAATTAATTGTGCAGTATATAAATTGTACAGTAGGAATTCCCGAGTTGCGTTTCTGTTTTCCTTTAGTATATGTGTACCTGTAAAGGTAACAAACTATACTATATCGTTAGCACATCAAAGTCCTCACTTTCGACATATATGTTATAAGGAAAGATTGTCGTTATTTTATTCTGTTTAACCTGATTTTGTGTGTCGTTGTTAACGTTGCATCTGATCAGGGCGTTATCAATTATCACCCCAGGCCTGGAATTCACCAACCATTCTTCAAACTATTCTTAGACTGAGCCCAAGTACTCAAATTCCATTCACAAATATTCCCAAGACCTTCAGAGATAAACACTCATATGAAGTTGCTATTTATTAATATTTATCATATGTATACATATCAGTTTGTCATGAACATTTATCCTTTAAACGTTTAGAAATATTTGTGATTTTAATTTGCATACTTGGGCTTAAGTCTTAAAGAATGTTCTCAAGAATGGTTGGTAAATTCAAGGCCAGATCTCATCATCATGTACTTCCTAAAGGTTCTCTTATGTTACGTGTATCTTTCTAAATGTTCGTTTCCAAGGGAATTAGCTCAACTCGATCCATTGTGCGGTTAACTTTCTTTTAATTATGAAACAATGTACAGTTCTACATATTCACAATACATTTATAGATCTAAATACACGGCGCCGAAACGCTAAATTCTAGTTTACTTTCTACGTGTTTCTTACGTCAGCTCCCCAAATCAACTCCCCTACCCTTTTCATTAAAATTCAGTTCTGTCCAAATTAAGATAAATCACGTGACAGCGATGTCAGTCAATACCTTCGACCCCGAACACTAAATGCGAAATCATATACCTTGACAAAGTCACGTGATCATATCTGTAATTTAGATAATCGTTCATATGCGCAATAAATGCCATTTTAAGCAGATGTCAATAATATAAAATCAAATTCACGTTAAATGAATTCCCGTTAAATGTGAAACTGAAACAAGAAATAAAAAACATGCAAGAATATATAATACACAGTTAATAGACAACAGAGTAATATATTCTTTGCGACATTCTCAAGTTCTAAATGTGTAAGACTAAGATCTAAAATATTATCCAGACTGTTTTAACTGTAAATTTCACTGGTTCACATGTAGATTTATTTCAACTTTACGTTTAATTTACCGGCCAATATTTCAAAATCATCAAACTAGATTATATGAAAACAAACATAAATGTTACACTCTAACATATACAACGCCAACCTATTGTCACTACTGATTTTTTTAACCCCAATATTTCAAAATCATCAAACTAGATTATATGAAAACAAACATAAATGTTACACTCTAACATATACAACGCCAACCTATTGTCACTACTGATTTTCTTTTCATATAATATCGGCATACTAATAATGTATACATTTCAACACTTTCCTTTTTTAAGTATGTTGAATTCGAATTCTTGTTACACACATAGAAATGTTAATATATTGCACCGTCAACTGATAGTCTATCTCTTTATCTACTGTAGTGCGGCGTAATACGCGTTGAAATTGTCCAAACCGGCGTCCAAACTGGCGACGCCGGAAGTTGCCTGATCGAATTTCTCCAGTACAAACTCCAGCAAAGCGGGGATCCATACCGGGGGCTTGAACTGTTCAAACAATGAATTACCAGCACACAATGCTCTGGGCTTGAACTGTTCAAACAATGAATTACCAGCACACAATGCTCTATGGACGACGGTAGCACAATTCATGGCTGTCAGGTGCCATTCGGTGTATTTCTTCTTAAACTCGGTCCACCATGCTGCTATTTTACCCTCGTTTAAATTCTTCACTTCATACACTTTTGGTTGTTGTCCGTGTTCTAACTCTATATCCTCCTCTAATGTTTGGTTTTCGTTAGCAGTCTTGATTTCGTTTTCCCAGAAAACATCATAGCCAAACTAAACCCCTTTGGCAACCAACTTATATGTGTCCCATCACTTAATGACATAGCGGCATGGCCAGCTCCCTTTGCCAACCCAGTCTTATTGGGATTCCAGATATATACTTTTACTGGCATACTGACTTTATCTGTTACACACAAAGTTGGATAATGCTCCTCTGAGTCCAACACTAGATAAAACGTTCACTGCCTTCAATTAGATATCTTAACAAATTGAAAACGTTCACTTCCTTTAATTATATATCTTGGCAAATTCAAAACGTTCACTGCCTTTAATTATATATCTTAGCAAATTCAAAACGTTCAGTTCTTTCAATTAGATAACTTGGCAAATCCCAGAATGCCTTTTTAAATGTAGGTGTCGAATGATCATAATCTTTGACATACTAACGCTGTTTCTATTTGCACTGTAAATGCATTGGAACTATAAATACCACTCGGAATTCCCCTAATATTTAATATCAGGTTTCTAATACCCATTGTAGGCGTTTGCCAAAAAACGTTGTATGACTCATTGTATTCGTTACGTATACTGCAGTAGATCTATGTATTATAATACTAGAATGAAAGTAAAACACATGAGCTCGGTCGTGCCGCATTAGGTCGGTATAGCACAACATTTTAAATTAATAAGATGGTTAGCACGGGTTCGAGACGCGGAAGTCGTTGCTTTTTGTTTTAGGTTTAATACTAAGCCCTGGAATCTTACCTTGTTTTATTATTTCATTGTAATACGAAAACAAGTGTTTGAAATAATGTTGTTTGAATATAGTGTGTTTTTTTTTAATAATGATATTTCTATGACCCTGATGGTACATAATGCAATTGCGAAATTAAGTGTAAAACAAAATCGAATCTTTGAAGAAGTGTAATATAAGAAGTGTATTGCAAGAAGTGTAATACAAGAGGTGTAATACAAGCAGTGTAATAAAAGAATTGTAATACAATAAGTGTAATACAATAAGTGAAATACAAGCAGTGTAATATAAGAGGTGTAATACAAGAAGTGTAATACAAGAAGTGTGATACGAGAAGTGTAATACAATAAGTGTAATACAACAAGTGTAATACAAGAGGTGTAATACAAGCAGTGTAATGCAAGAAATGTAATACAAGAAGTGTAATACAAGAGGTGTAATACAATAAGTGTAAAACAAGAAGTGAAATACAAGAAGTGTAATACAAGAAGTGTAATACAAGAAGTGTAATACAAGAAGTGTATTGCAAGAAGTGTAATACAATAAGTGTAACAATAAGTGCAATACAAGAAGAGTAATACAAAAAGTGTAATACAAGAAGTGTAATACAAGAAGTGTAATACAAGTGGTGGAATACAAGAAGTGCAATACAAGAAGTGCAATACAAGAAGTGTAATGCAAGAAGTGTAATACAAGAAGTGTAATACAAGCACTGAAGAAGCGTAATGCAAGAAGTGTAATACAAGAAGTGTAATACAAGAAGTGTAATACAAGAAGTGTAATACAAGTGGTGTAATACAAGAAGTGTAATGTAAGAAGTGTAATACAAGAAGTGTAATACTAGCACTGTAGAAGTGTAATGCAAGAAGTGTAATACAGTAAGTGTAATGTAAGAAGAGTAATACAAGAAGTGGAATGCAAGAAGAGTAATGCAAGAAATGTAATGTAAGAAGTGTAATACAGTAAGTGTAATGTAAGAAGAGTAATACAAGAAATGTAATGCAAGAAGTGTAATACAGTAAGTGTAATGTAAGAAGAGTAATGCAAGAAATGTAATGCAAGAAGTGTAATACAGTAAGTGTAATGTAAGAAGAGTAATACAAGAAGTGGAATGCAAGAAGAGTAATGCAAGAAATGTAATGCAAGAAGTGTAATGCAAGAAATGTAATGTAAGAAGTGTAACACAAGAAGCGAAATACAAGAAGTGTAATGTAAGAAGTGTAATACAATAAGTGAAATACCAGAAGTGTAATGTAAGAAGTGCAATACAAGAAGTGTAATGCAAGAAGTGTAATACAATAAGTGAAATACCAGAAGTGTAATACAAGAAGTGTAATGTAATAAGTGTAATCCAAGAAATGCAATACAAGAAGTGTAATACAAGAAGTGTAATACAATAAGTGTAATACAAGAAGTGTAATACAAGAGGTGTAATTAAATAAGTGTAATATAAGAATTGTAATAGAAGAAGTGTAATACAAGAAGCGAAATACAAGAGGTGTAATTAAATAAGTGTAATACAAGAAGTGTAATACAAGAGGTGTAATTAAATAAGTGTAATACAAGAAGTGTAATACAAGAAGTGTAATACAAGAAGCGAAATACAAGTGGTGTAATACAAAAAGTGTAATACAAGAAGTGTAATACAAGAAGTGTAATGTAATAAGTGTAATACAAGAAGTGCAATACAAGAAGTGTAATACAAGAAGTGTAATACAATAAGTGTAATACAAGAGGTGTAATACAATAAGTGTAATATAAGGTGTAATACAAGAGATGTAGTACAAGAAGTGTAATACAAGAGGTGTAATATAATAAGTGTAATACAAGAAGTGTAATGTAATAAGTGTAATACAAGAAGTGCAATACAAGAAGTGTAATACAAGAAGTGTAATACAAGAGGTGTAATACAATAAGTGTAATATAAGAAGTGTAATACAAGATGTGTAATGCAAGAAATGTAATACAAGAGGTGTAATACAATAAGAGTTATACAATAAGTGTCATACAAGAGGTGTAATACAAGAAGTGTAATGCAAGAAGTGTAATACAAGAAGTGTAATACAAGAAGTGTAATACAAGAGGTGTAATACAAGAAGTGTAATGCAATAAGTGTAATACAAAAAGTGTAACACAAGCAGTATAATACAAGTGGTGTAATACAAGAAGTGTAATGTAAGAAGTGTAATACAAGAAGTGCAATACATGAAGTGTAATACAAGAAGTGTAATACAAGAAAGGAAATACAAGCACTGCAGAAGTGTAAGGCAAGAAGTGTAATACACGAAGTGTAACGCAAGAAGTGTAATACACGAAATGTAAAGCAAGAAGAGTAATACAAGAAGTGTTATGCAAGAAGAGTAATGCAAGAAGTGTAATACAAGAAGAGTAATGCAAGAAGTGTAATACAAGAAGTGTAATGCAAGCAGTGTAACACAATAAGTGTAACGCCAGAAATGTAATACAAGAAGTGTAATGTAAGAAATGTAACACAAGAAGTGCAATACAAGAAGTGTAATGCAATAAGTGTAATACAAGAAGTGTAATGCAATAAATGTAATACAAGAAGTGTAATGCAAGAAGTGTAATACAAGAATTGTAGTACAATAAATGTAATACAAGAAGTGTAATACAAAAAGTGTAATACAAGAAGTGTAATGTAATAAGTGTAATACAAGAAGTGCAACACAAGAAGTATAATACAAGAAATGTAATACAATCAGTGTAATACAAGAAGTGTAATACAAGAGGTGTAATACAAGAGGTGTAATACAAGAAGTGTAATACAAGAAGTGTAATACAAGAAGTGTAATACAAGAGGTGTAATACAAGAAGTGTAATGTAGTAAGTGTAATACAAGAAGTGCAATACAAGAAGTGTTATGCAAGAAGTGCAATATAAAAAGTGTAATACAAGAAGTGTAACACAAGAAGTGTAATACAGGAAGTGTAATGCAAGAAGTGTAATACAAAAAGTGTAATATAAGAGGTGTAATACAAGAGGTGTAATACAAGAAGTGTAATACAAGAAGTGTAATGTAATAAGTGTAATACAAGAAGTGCAATACAAGAAGTGTTATGCAAGAAGTGTAATACAAGATGTGTAATACAAGAAGTGCAATACAAAGTGTTATGCAAGAAGTGTAATACAAGAAGTGTAATACAAGAAGTGCAATGCAAAAAGTGCAATGCAAAAAGTGTAATGCAAGAAGGGTAATTCAAGAAGGGTAATACAAAAGGTGTAATACGAGAAGTGTAATACAAGAGGTTTAATACAAGAGGTGTAATACAAGAAGTGTAATACAAGAAGTGTAATACAAGTGGTGTAATACAAGAAGTGTAATACAAGAAGTGTAATGTAAGAAGTGTAATACAAGAAGTGTAATACTAGCACTGTAGAAGTGTAATGCAAGAAGTGTAATACAGTAAGTGTAATGTAAGAAGAGTTATACAAGAAGTGGAATGCAAGAAGAGTAATGCAAGAAGTGTAACACAAGAAGTGCAATACAAAAAGTGTTATGCAAGAAGTGTAATACAAGAAGTGTAATACAAGAAGTGTAATACAAGAAGATACAAGAAGTGTAATACAAGAAGTGTAATGCAAGAAGTGTAATACAAAAAGTGAAATACAAGAGGTGTTAAACAAGAGATGTAATACAAGAAGTGTAAGAGAAGAGTAATGCAATAAGTATTATGCAAGAAGTGTAATACAAGAAGTGTAATGCATTAAGTGTAATACAAGAAGTGTAATTCAAGAAGTGTAATGCAAGAAGTATAATGCAATAAGTGTAACGCAAGAAGTGTACTGCAAGAAGTGTAATGCAAGAAATGTAATACAAGAAGTGTACTGCAAGAAGTGTTATGCACGACATGTAATAGAAGAAGTGTAATGCAAGAAGTGTAATGCAATAAGTGTAATACAAGAGGTGTAATACAAGAGGTGTAATACAAGAGGTGTTACTCAAGAAGTGTAATACAATCAGTGTGTCACAAAATGTCACGGGTAGAGCGTACTGGTCGTACATAGCTCTTGTAAGTTATCGGTTACACCCAAATCTATTGTTCGAGTTGAAACAATTTCACAATATTCATGATCTATTCATGTAACACGTAAAAGCGTGCACATTTTAAGTGGCCACCAGAGAGGCCGTGTCATAAGTTTAGTTTTGTGCTAATGCATGTAAACGTATAGGTATATTATCCTTAAACGGCAAAATTGTATAAGGGGCCTCTCGTGTAGATTCAATACTGCAGATTTAGCCACGTTTGTCACGGACTGAACGGGGGAAATAATGATTTGGGCGTAATGTTTGCTATAAAACCCATTGTCTTCTAGCTCTCGCCGGGATCATCGATAGTACTTTGTTGGAACAGAGATTGGACGGCAAATTTCATAGGCAACATGTGCCTAAGCCATCCAGGGTTGGAAATAAGCCATCCAGGATATAAGCCATCCAGGGTTGGATATTAGCCATCCAGGTGTGGATCTAAGCCATCCAGGATATAAGCCATCCAGGGTTGGAGTAAGCCATCTAGGTTTGGATATCCAGGAGTGGAGCTAAGCTTCCACGATTAACGTTTACGAGCGGTGGAGACGGTCCCCGTACCTGCACAGCCAGGTTTTACTAACGACAAACCCCGGGACACAAGGTGGGCCCGTTACCAGTCCTCACTGGAGGAATATCATTCACAATCTCAGTGGAGATTAACTATCATTGCATCGCGTCATCAACCCTTACAGAAGGCATTTGATGACAATCATCCATTGAATTCGCGCATCATCATCTTCATGAGCTCTCGCGCATCACAGTTATCGCGCTAGATCAACATTGTTATAGCTTTAACAACACTTTAGTGTCTTAGACATTCAGTATTTATAACAATACTAAGAACGTCTTAAACGTTCAGGAGAACATTCTTTTCATAGTTCATTTGTGTATTCGCTTGTTTTTTTTAGATAATTGTATATATATTAAACATATTTTAAAAGTTGCATTAAATTTATGTAAATGCATTCACCGTCATTAATTCTTTCCTGAGTTAGCCCAACCACTAAGGTCATCCTGTGACAACTGGTGTCAGAAGTGGGATTTTGGGCGACTACGGAGGGAAAGAATCAATAAGTGATCTTTATTATGATATACTAAATCTCTACTTATTATTTTAGAATTGTGTACCACCCTCTGATCCATCAAGGCGACTGTCGACGATCACGGCCACAGCTTGGAAGACAAGTCAAGACACGACAAGGGTAGGGTGAGTCCAAACTGTTGTTTTGTCCGTTCTTTCCTTGACGCGAGGTCGCAGTGGTCTACACGAGTGGGTCTGAGGCACTTTTGCTCAATAATTTGGGTGTTTGTTTTTACCTGCCCTGATATACCAATAGTATCCAATTAGGTTGGCGAACAAGACGTTCTACTCATGTTGTGACACTCGAGTATACTTATATTGATGGGAGAAGTAAATATACATGTACATGTTATACACATTTCGATGATTGTTTAAGATTTATGTCCAATATCAAATTAAGATATTTTATGTAGTGTATATGTTTTGTGGAAGCTAGATACTATCTATACATAACCGTTAGTAGTTAGCGCTAGTACAAATGTGTATGTAACTTGTCCTATGATGATGCCCAGGTATTTACTGAGGACACAGTGACTTACCATTAGTAGTTAGGTGAATAGAATTATTAGTGACGTGTGTATTGTAATTATTGTGGTTAGTAGTCCACAATGTCCTTAGACATGACGTCCATAAAGGATCTTACGGAAATGGGTAAGGAGTTAGGGTATGCTTGAGAGGAGCTTAGAACCTTTGTTAAAGACGAACAGGCTAGGGAAAGGGAATTTAGACTTAATGAAAGAGAATTAGCAAAGCAGGAGCGAGATGAAGAAAGTAGACTAGCTAAAGAGAAGCTAGATGCTGAGAAAGATAGGTTAGAAGTAGAAGGTAGACTAGTTAAAGATAAGCTAGAATTAGAAAGTAGATTAGCTAAAGAGAAGCAGGATGCTGATAAAGAGAAGCTAGAATTAGAAGGCATGTTAGCTAAAGAGAAGCGAGATGATGAAAGTAGAATAGTAAGGGAGAAGCAAGAGTTAGAACATGAGAGGTTCGAAACAGATGGTAGACTAGCTAAGGCTAAGATGATAACGGAAAGGGAGCAAACAGAGTTTGATCATAAGTTAGCTTTAGAGTTGGAAGCAGCTAAGACACATAGTAAGGAAAGTAAAACTGAAGGGAAAGATAGTTATTCAGGGAAGTTAAAAGGTTCGAAGTTACCATACTTTGATGCTGACAAAGATAACATGGACAGTTACTTGTTACGGTTCGAGCGTTATGCTGAGTTACAGGAATGGACCAAAGATAAGTGGGCAGTTCATTTAAGTGCGTTATTGAGAGGCAAGGCCTTAGATGTATTTTCTAGATTACCTAGTGTAGATGCTCTTGACTACGACAAGTTAAAGGATGCTCTTTTAAAGAGATTTGAGTTAACTGAAGAAGGTTTTAGAAAGCGGTTTAGAGCTTGTCTGCCTGAGAAAGGCGAGTCATTTATTCAGTTTATTAGTAGGTCTAGAAATTACTTAGATAGGTGGTTAGAGTTAGGGAAGGTAGCGCAGACTTATCAGGGCCTCATAGATTTCTTGTTGCGGGACCAGCTATTCAATGTTTGTAGTAGAGATCTGTTCTTATTTCTGAAAGAAAGAAAATTAGCTAGTGTAGGAGAAATGGCAACACAAGCAGATCAGTTTGCTGAGGCTAGAGGTGGAGATCATAACGTAGTGTCGAAAGACAGAACTTTTAGAGATAGGCAAGGGGACGATCATAAACAGAAAGGCCAGAGTGGAAACTATAGAGGTGGAGGAAGTTCGATGGGTGCTAGAGGAGGTAGCAATAGTGGTAACATAGGTAGACCTTTTATTCGTTGTCGTCACTGTAATGGGAATCATGCTTCACATGAGTGTAGGACAGCGGTGAAAGTGTCCGCTGTCGTAGACAATTTTAGTGACAATAGTAGAGTGGACAACAATGTAGGTAGTCCGAACCAAGGTTTTAACAACCCATGGAATTTCGGTAGAGGTAGAGGTGGTCAAAACCGAGGTAGAGGTAGAGGCAGAGGTAGTAATAGTCCGTTATTAGAACCGAGAGTAGTAGCTGTTGTGTTAAAGCGGATGGTGTAATGGCGAAGATCGGAACATGTCTCTTTCCGTATGCAAATCTTCCAACGGCAGATGGTAGAGTGAATGGCAAGGACGTAATTGTAATGAGGGATACAGGTTGTACAGGTGTGGTAGTTAGGCGTAGTTTAGTTACGGATGACCAGTTGGTAGGTAAACAGTCACCGTGTATGTTGTTAAATAAGTCGGTAGAGCACGTGCCAATAGCGAGAATAGATGTAGATACACCTTTCTTTAAAGGGACTACAGAGGCACTATGTATGGATGACCCGATGTATGATTTAACGATAGGGAACATAGATGGTTCAGCACTTCCGGTAATGTCCGATTTTAGAAGTAGCATAAGTAATGCCGTAGAGACTAGAGCGCAGGTTCAGAAGCAAGCTCAGGCTTATAGAAAATTAAAGGTTCCTGCAGCCGTAGGTGACATATCTAAAGCGGAGTTTATAGAAGCACAAACTCAAGACGAGTCATTAGGTCCTTGTAAGGTGAAGGCCAAGGATGGGGTAGTGAAGAAGTGTAAAGGGTCCGGTAGTTGTAAGTTTGTACATAAGAATAGGTTATTGTACAGAGAATTTGAAGATAGCGGTAGTAGACAGTTTCACCAATTAGTGGTACCTACCCAGTATAGAACGACAGTGCTTAAGGTAGCTCATGAGTCGATTATGGGAGGTCATTTAGGCGTAAAGAAAACGTCAGATAGAGTATTGGCAGAATTTTATTGGCCAGGCGTTAGTGGAGATGTAACTAGGTATTGTAGGTCCTGCGATGTATGCCAAAGGACAGTACCAAAAGGTCGAGTGACCAAAGTACATTTAGGTCAGATGCCACTAATAGATACACCATTTAAGCGGGTAGCCGTAGACATAGTTGGACCAATTTTTCCAGTGTCGGATAGGAAAAATAGGTACATTTTAACCATGGTAGACTATGCAACTAGGTATCCGGAGGCAGTCGCATTGCCCTCAATTGAAACTGAGAGAGTAGCTGAGGCATTAGTTGATATGTTCAGTAGGCTAGGTGTACCAGAGGAAATGCTGACTGATTGTGGGTCACAGTTTACGTCAGAACTTATGGCTGAAGTAAGCAGGTTATTGTCTTTGCGTCAAATCATGACAACACCATATCACCCTATGTGTAACGGGTTAGTCGAACGATTTAACGGGACGTTAAAGCAAATGTTACGGCGTATGTGTAACGAGAGACCCTACTCCATTTCGCAAACAGTATACTGGTAATGCGATGGATGCAATGTGTAAAGTTGGAGTTCTGGTAGTGGCAGGAAGTAGTGTTATTAGCAACAGTAGAGTCGGTGTAATAGACCGTGGAAAGGACAATATTGGGGCAGAATATTTAAGCCGCCGCACATAATGACCGGTTTAATACAATAGTGTATTGCAGTGTATTGTACAATAGTAGTATACGTTACGACAGGGTAGTGTACAATTGTAGAATAGTGTTGAAATTGTAATTACATATTATAGTTAGGTTATAACTGCAGTGGATGTTTTCCGGAAGACGGTCGTTGTACTGGCTGAAGGTTGCATCCCTCAGTAGTAATAGTTAACATACTCAAGCGATTGAGCGATCAGCTTGTACGTTTTGTCGCTCGTTTGCTCAGAAGATATAATAGTTTCTTAACGTGTAAATATTAATTATCATTTTGTTGAATTTTAAAAGTGTAGCACTTTCTTTAAGTGGGGAGATGTTGTCACAAAATGTCACGGGTAGAGCGTACTGGTCGTACATAGCTCTTGTAAGTTATCGGTTAAACCCAAATCTATTGTTCGAGTTGAAACAATTTCACAATATTCATGATCTATTCATGTAACACGTAAAAGCGTGCACATTTTAAGTGGCCACCAGAGAGGCCGTGTCATAAGTTTAGTTTTGTGCTAATGCATGTAAACGTATAGGTATATTATCCTTAAACGGCAAAATTGTATAAGGGGCCTCTCGTGTAGATTCAATACTGCAGATTTAGCCACGTTTGTCACGGACTGAACGGGGGAAATAATGATTTGGGCGTAATGTTTGCTATAAAACCCATTGTCTTCTAGCTCTCGCCGGGATCATCGATAGTACTTTGTTGGAACAGAGATTGGACGGCAAATTTCATAGGCAACATGTGCCTAAGCCATCCAGGGTTGGAAATAAGCCATCCAGGATATAAGCCATCCAGGGTTGGATATTAGCCATCCAGGTGTGGATCTAAGCCATCCAGGATATAAGCCATCCAGGGTTGGAGTAAGCCATCTAGGTTTGGATATCCAGGAGTGGAGCTAAGCTTCCACGATTAACGTTTACGAGCGGTGGAGACGGTCCCCGTACCTGCACAGCCAGGTTTTACTAACGACAAACCCCGGGACACAAGGTGGGCCCGTTACCAGTCCTCACTGGAGGAATATCATTCACAATCTCAGTGGAGATTAACTATCATTGCATCGCGTCATCAACCCTTACAGAAGGCATTTGATGACAATCATCCATTGAATTCGCGCATCATCATCTTCATGAGCTCTCGCGCATCACAGTTATCGCGCTAGATCAACATTGTTATAGCTTTAACAACACTTTAGTGTCTTAGACATTCAGTATTTATAACAATACTAAGAACGTCTTAAACGTTCAGGAGACATTCTTTTCATAGTTCATTTGTGTATTCGCTTGTTTTTTTTAGATAATTGTATATATATTAAACATATTTTAAAAGTTGCATTAAATTTATGTAAATGCATTCACCGTCATTAATTCTTTCCTGAGTTAGCCCAACCACTAAGGTCATCCTGTGACACAGTGTAATACAAAAGGTGTAATACAATAAGTGTAATACAAGAGTTATAATACAAGAAGTGTACAAGAAGTGTAATACAAGAGATGTAATGCAAGATGTGTTATACAAGAAATGTAATACAAGAAGTGTAATTTAATGTAAGAAGTGTAATGCAAAAAATGTAATGCAAGACGGGTAATACAATAAGGGTAATACAAGAGGTGTAATACGAGAAGTGTAATACAATAGGTGTAATACAAGAAATGTAATACAAGAAGTGTAATACAAGACGTGTAATACAAGAAGTGTAAGAGAAGAGTAATGCAATAAGTGTAATACATGAAGTGTAATGCAAGAAGTGTAATACAAGAAGTGTAATGCATTAAGTGTAATGCAAGAAGTGTAATACAAGAAGCGTAATGCAAGAAGTGTAATACAAGAAGTATAATGCAATAAGTGTAAAGCAAGAAGTGTAATGCAAGAAGTGTAATGCAAGAAGTGCAATGCAATAAATGTAATACAAGAGGTGTTATACAAGAGGTGTAATACAAAAAGTGTACAAGAAGTGCAATACAAGAGGTGTAATACAAGAGGTGTAATACAAGAAATGTAATACAAGAAGTGTAATTTAATGTAAGAAGTGTAATGCAAGACGGGTAATACAATAAGGGTAATACAAGAGGTGTAATACGAGAAGTGTAATACAATAGGTGTAATACAAGAAGTGTAATACAAGAAGTGTAATACAAGAGGTGTAATACAAGTGATGTAATACAAGAAGTGTAATACAAGAGGTATAATAAAAGAAGTGTAATTTAATGCAAAAAGTGTAATGCAAAAAGTGTAATGCAAGAAGGGTAATTCAAGAAGGGTAATACAAAAGGTGTAATACGAGAAGTGTAATACAAGAGGTTTAATACAAGAAGTGTAATACAATAGGTGTAATACAAGAAGTTTAATGCAAGAAGTGTATTACAAGAGGTGTAATACAAAAATCGTAATACAAGAAGTGTAAGAGAAGAGTAATACAAGAAGTGTAATACAAAAAGTGTAATAAAAGAAGTGTAATACAAGAGGTTTTATACAAGAAGTGTAATACAAGAAGTGTAATGCAAGAAGTGTAATGCAAGAGTTGTCATGCAAGAGGTGTCATGCAAGAGGTGTAATACAAGAGGTGTAATACAATAAGTGTAATGCAAGTAGTGTAATACAAGAGGTGTAATGCGAAAAGTGTAATGCAAGAAGTGTAATGCACGAGGTGTAATACAAGAGGTGTAATACAATAAGTGTAATGCAAGAAGTTTAATACAAGAGGTGTAATGCAAAAAGTGTAATGCAAGAAGTGTAATACAAGAGGTGTAATGCAAGAGGTGTAATACAAGAGATGTAAAAAAACAAGAGGTCAATGACCTTGAAGCTCTACTGATTGATTTTGATTTCAGGAAGTAGTCGCTACAGACTTGTTCTTTGAAAAATTATTTTTAGCCGTGGCGGCCATCTTGAATTTCCGGCCGACCTGAAATTTTGCTAGGATCAATAAGACATCAAGAGCAACATTCCTGTGAAGTTTCATGAAAAGCCGTCAAGTAGTTTCAGAGGAATAGTCGCTACAAGTTTTCATTATATAACTCTATGTAAACAAAGATGGCCGCTGGCACCCATGTTTAACGTCGAATCAAAACGATTTTCGACAAGGACCAACATCATGTCATGCTGATCATTTTAGAAGAAGTCCCATATCAATATCACTTATAGTTTTCAAGAAGTAGTCGCTACAAACTTGTTTTTTAAAAACCTATTTTTAGATCTGGCGGCCATCAACATGAATTTTTGCTAGGATCAACTAGACTTCATGGGCAACATTTCTGTAAAGTTTCATGAAAATCCATTCAGTAGTTTCAGAGGAGTAGTCGCTACAAAAAAAAGTTTACAGACGGACAGACAGACAGACGGACGACGGACGCCGCACCACGGCATAAGCTCTGCTGATCTCTGATCAGTCGAGCTAAATATACAAGAATTGTAATACAAGAGGTGTAATACAAGAAGTGTAATACAAGAAGTGTAATACGAAAAGTGTAAAGACAAGTACCATACCTCTGTCATGTATTTTATCTGAATAATTTCCCTTTTTGACTGAGATTTGTATAGTTAAAATGTTGCATGAACAGTCATATTCAAACTAACATTTTACCAAAAGCGTTTTAACAAGCACAATAACTCGGTCATTCATTTTACCAGGATTATCCCCCTTTTCCACTTCGATGTTTGGTTAAAATTATGAATGCAGTCGTATTCCGAAAAAAAAATTCACTGAATAAAAAAATAAACTTGGCATACATGCTAATCATCTGTGTTACAAGGACCATAACTCTCTCTTGTCTTTTACCAAAGTAATCCCATTGTCATCTTAGATTTTTGCAGTAAGCAATGCAGTGTTAGCATCTCTATTGGTCGGTGCTCCTTATTTTTTATTATAAATATAGGTCATCTTCGCAGACAAATATCGTTTCAAGCTGTTTTGTGTTGCTGTTCGGTTCGTATTCCTGTTCCCTCTGGGCTATTTTCGTTATGAAGAAATACATCAATATTTGACTTGAGTTTTGACCGTGGAATGTCCTGTATTTTTATACTTCTTACGGTAGAATAGTCGTTATTCAACGCTGAAAAATAGGCTTTAGACCGGCATGTGTCTTTTTTCAGTGTTTGAAGGTGTAAATCTTCGACTACTTCTTCCATAACCGGAAAGGGATAAAAATCGTCAATGACTCACTGCGTTTAACTGTTCGAGTTATCTTTCCTTAGTAAATTGATTTTGAGTATGGAGAGATAGACGTAATAAAACGGTAATTAATAGTAAAACTTACTTTTTTTTCATGATCATCTCTCCTTCGTTAAGTCTACAATGAATATGCATAATTGAAGGAAAGTCACTGTACTCAATTGAATTATGTAAAATTACTTTCAGTGCTGTGTCGTATATTGCACCAGTATACATGTAGACATTTATCATTTAACGTGCTGTGTCACATATTACAACTGTCTACATGTAGACATTTATCATTTAATGTGCTGTGTCGCGTATTGCACCTGTCTACACGTAGACATTTATCATTTAATGTGCCGCCATGTCGCGTATTGCACCTGTCTTCATGTAGACATTTATCATGTAATGTGCCGCCGTGTCGCGTATTGCACCTGTCTACATGTAGACATTTATCATGTAATGTGCCGCCGTGTCGCGTATTGCACCTGTCTACATGAAGACATTTATCATTTAACGTGCTGTGTCGCGTATTGCACCTGTCTACATGTAGACATTTATCATTTAATGTGCTGTGTCGCGTATTGCACCTGTCTACATGTAGACATATATCATTTAATGTGCCGCCATGTCGCGTATTGCACCTGTCTTCATGTAGACATTTATCATGTACTGTGCCGCCGTGTCGCGTATTGCACCTGTCTACATGTAGACATTTATCATGTAATGTGCCGCCGTGTCGCGTATTGCACCTGTCTACATGTAGACATTTATCATGTAATGTGCCGCCGTGTCGCGTATTGCACCTGTCTACATGTAGACATGTATCATTTAACATGCTGTGTCACATATTACATCTATCTATGTAGACATTAATCATTTAATGTGCTGAGTCGCATATTGCACCTGCCTACATGTAGACATTTATCATTTAATGTGCTGAGAGTCACATATTGCACCTGTATACATGTAGACATTTATCATTTAATGTGCTGAGAGTCACATATTACACCTGTCTACATGTAGACATTCATCATTTAATGTGCTGAGAGTCACATACTGCACCTGTCTACATGTAAACATGTATGCGTTAATGTGCTGACAGTCATATATTGCACCTGTCTACATGTAGACATTTATCATTTAATGTGCTGAGTCGCATATTACATCTGTCTATCATTTAATGTGCTGAGAGTCACATACTGACCCTGTCTACATGTAGACATTCATCATTTAATGTGCTGATCACATATTGCACCTGTCTACATGTAGACATTCATCATTTAATGTGCTGAGTCGCATATTGCACCTGTCTACATGTAGACATTCGTCATTTAATGTGCTGAGTCGCATATTACATCTGTCTACATGTAGAAATTCATCATTTAATGTGCTGAGTCGCATATTGTACCTGTCTACATGTAGACATTCATCATTGAATGTGCTGAGTCGCATATTACATCTGTCCATCATTGAATGTGCTGAGTCGCATATTACATCTGTCTACATGTAGACATTCATCATTTAATGTGCTGAGTCGCATATTACATATGTCTACATGTAGGCATTCATCATTTAATGTGCTGAGTCGCATTTTACATCTGTCTACATGTAGACATCCATCATTTAATGTGCTGAGTCACATATTGCGCCTGTCTACATGTAGACATTTATTATTTAATGTGCTGAGTCGCATATTGCACCCGTCTACATGTAGACATTCATCATTTAATGTGCTGAGTCACATATTGCACCTGTCTACATGTAGACATTCATCAATTAATGTGCTGTGTCACATATTGCACCTGTTTACATTTAGACATTCATCATTTAATGTGCTGTGTCGCATATTGCACCTGTTTACATGTAGACATTCATCATTTAATGTGCTGAGTCGCATATTGCACCTGTTTACATGTAGACATTCATCATTTAATGTGCTGAGTCGCATATTGCACCTGTTTACATGTAGACATTCATCATTTAATGTGCTGAGTCGCATATTACATCTGTCTATGTAGACATTTATCATTTAATGTGCTGAGAGTCACATATTGCACCTGTCTACATGTAGACATTCATCATTTAATGTTCCGAGTCGCATATTACATCTGTCTATGTAGACATTTATCATTTAATGTGCTGAGAGTCACATATTGCACCTGTTTACATGTAGACATTTATCATTTAATGTGCTGAGTCACATATTGAACCTGTCTATATGTAGACATTCATCATTTAATGTTCCGAGTCGCATATTACATCTGTCTATGTAGACATTTATCATTTAATGTGCTGAGTCACATATTGCACCTGTCTATATGTAGACATTCATCATTTAATGTTCCGAGTCGCATATTACATCTGTCTATGTAGACATTTATCATTTAATGTGCTGAGTCACATATTGCACCTGTCTACATGTAGACATTTATCATTTAATGTGCTGAGTCAAATATTGCACCTGTCTACATTTATCATTTAGTGTGCTGAGTCACATATTGCACCTGTCTGCGTGTTGACATGTATCATTTAATGTGCTGAGTCACATATTGCACCTGTCTACATGTAGACAACCTGTCTACATGTAGACATTTATCATTTAATATACCATGTTACATATTGCACTTGTCTACAAGTAGAGATTTATCATTTAATATGCTGCGTCGCGTACTGCACCCATCTCCATGTAGACATTGATCATTTAATGTGCTGCATCGCATAATGCACCTGCCTGCATGTTAATGTAGACATTGATCATTTAATGTGCTGTGTCACATACTGCACCTGTCTACATGTAGACATGTATCATTTAATGTGCCGTGTCACATACTGCACCTGTCTACATGTAGACATGTATCATTTAATGTGCCGTGTCACATACTGCACCTGTCTACATGTAGACATTTATCATTTAATGTGCTGCGTCGCATATTGCACCTGTCTACATGTAGACATGTATCATTTAATATGCTGAGTCACATATTGCACCTGTCTACATGTAGACATTTATCATTTAATGTGCTGCGTCGCATATTGCACCTGTCTACATGTAGACATGTATCATTTAATGTGCCGTGTCACATACTGCACCTGTCTACATGTAGACATTTATCATTTAATGTGCTGCGTCGCATATTGCACGTCTACATGTAGACATTTATCATTTAATATGCTGCGTCACATATTGCACCTGTCTACATGTAGACACATTAATCATTTAATGTGCTGCGTCGCATACTGCACCTGTCTACATGTAGACATGTATCATTTCATGTGCTGCGTCACATATTGCACCTGTCTACATGTAGACACATTAATCATTTAATGTGCTGCGTCGCATACTGCACCTGTCTACATGTAGACATGTATCATTTAATGTGCTGCGTCGCATATTGCACCCGTGTAAATGTAGACATTAATTATTTAATGTGCTGCGTCGCATACTGCACCAGTATACATGTAGACATGTATCATTTAATGTGCTGCGTCGCATACTGCACCTGTCTACATGTAGACATGTATCATTTAATGTGCTGTGTCACATATTGCACCTGTCTACATGTAGACATGTATCATTTAATGTGCTGCGTCGCATATTGCACCCGTGTAAATGTAGACATTAATCATTTAATGTGCTGCGTCGCGTACTGCATCTGTCTCCATGTAGACATTGATCATTTAATGTGCTGCATCGCATACTGCACCTGCCTGCATGTAGACATTTATCATTTAATATGCTGCATCACATATTGCACCTGTCTACATGTAGACACATTAATCATTTAATGTGCTGCGTCGCATACTGCACCTGTCTACATGTAGACATTGATCATTTAATGTGCTGCACCGCATACTGCACCTGCCTGCATGTAGACATTTATCATTTAATATGCTGCGTCACATATTGCACCTGTCTACATGTAGACACATTAATCATTTAATGTGCTGTGTCACATACTGCACCTGTCTACATGTAGACATGTATCATTTAATGCGCCGCGTCGCATATTGCACCTGTCTACATGTAGTATGTTGATCATTTAATGTGCAGCATCACATACTGCACCTGTCTACATGTAGACATTTATCATTTTAATGTGCTGCGTCGCATATTGCACCAGCCTACGTGTAGACATGTATCATTTAATGCGCCGCGTCGCATATTGCACCTGTCTACATGTAGTACGTTGATCATTTAATGTGCCGCATCACATACTGCACCTGTCTACATGTAGACATTTATCATTTAACGTGCTGTGTCACATACTGCACCTGTTTGCTTGTAGACAGGTATCATTTAATGTGCTGTGTCACATAATGCACCTGACTACATGTAGACATGTATCATTTAATGTGCTGTGTCACATACTGCACATCTTCATGTAGACATGTATCATTTAATGTGCTGTGTCACATATTGCACACCTACATGTAGACATTTATCATTTAACGTGCTGTGTCACCTACTGCACCTGTCTGCGTGTAGACAGGTATCATTTAATGTGCTGTGTCACATACTGCACCTGTCTACATGTAGACATTTATCATTTAATGTGCTGTGTCACATTTTGCACCTGTCTACATGTAGACATGTATCATTTAATGTGCTGTGTCACATACTGCACCTATCTACATGTAGACATTCATCATTTAATGGGCTGTGTCACAAACTGCACCTGTCTTCATGTAGACATTTATCATTTAATGAGCTGTGACCCATATTGCACCTGTCTACATGTAGACATGTATCATTTAATGTGCTGTCACATATTGCATGTATGTAGACATTGATAATTTTTGGTGCTATGACAAATAAATAATTTTTAAGCAACAACTATTACATAGAGCTTTACATGTTTAGTAACTTTATGTCATGTTATTAGTATAAGTTTGCAATATCCATGCGGACCAAAAAAGAAAAACCTAAAAATATATGAAGAAAATAGTTTACATTCATTATTACTGATATTTATTCACAAACATAATCATTATATATATATATACTTTATACGTAAATGGTAATTTCCAAACCCAACAGCCAAGACACAGCTGCTGAGTGTGATAAAACAGTCCTTTAAAAGGACACACGGCAATTTGGAAGATTGTCACTCCAAATACCAATGAAAACCGTTACACTGCGTTTCAATTTCATATGAAAAGAGCATATATGCATTATTAAGCTGCGTGTTACCTTTGGTTTAATTAAGTTTTATGAGAACGTTTGGTCTGGAAAACCTGATAACTCAGCTGGTTTTTGTTGCTAAATCATAAATAATTATTTAAATGGCAATTACATTGCTAACACTTGGATATATAATTAAAATAAAGTGTGCTTCTATCACAAAGCAAGAATTTGTAGTAACCTTAAAGCATCATATGAATTAATATTAATGATTATACAACAACTGAAAACTAGCCAAGTCCTCTAGGTTTTCAGACCTAACTAGTTCACTAACAATAGTTAAGTCCTACTTTAGTGCATATACAAGTCTTACGGAACATAGGGCCTACTTTAGTGCATATACAAGTCTTACGGAACATAGGGCCTACTTTAGTGCATATACAAGTCTTACGGAACATAGGGCCTACTTTAGTGCATATACAAGTCTTACGGAACATAGGGCCTACTTTAGTGCATATACAAGTCTTACGGAACATAGGGCCTACTTTAGTGCATATACAAGTCTTACGGAACATTGGGCCTACTTTAGTGCATATACAAGTCTTACGGAACATAGGGCCTACTTTAGTGCATATACAAGTCTTACGGAACATAGGGCCTACTTTAGTGCATATACAAGTCTTACGGAACATAGGGCCTACTTTAGTGCATATACAAGTCTTACGGAACATAGGGCCTACTTTAGTGCATATACAAGTCTTACGGAACATAGGGCCTACTTTAGTGCATATACAAGTCTTACGGAACATAGGGCCTTCTTTAGTGCATATACAAGTCTTACGGAACATTGGGCCTACTTTAGTGCATATACAAGTCTTACGGAACATAGGGCCTACTTTAGTGCATATACAAGTCTTACGGAACATAGGGCCTACTTTAGTGCATATACAAGTCTTACGGAACATAGGGCCTACTTTAGTGCATATACAAGTCTTACGGAACATAGGGCCTACTTTAGTGCATATACAAGTCTTACGGAACATAGGGCCTACTTTAGTGCATATACAAGTCTTACGGAACATTGGGCCTACTTTAGTGCATATACAAGTCTTACGGAACATTGGGCCTACTTTAGTGCATATACAAGTCTTACGGAACATAGGGCCTACTTTAGTGCATATACAAGTCTTACGGAACATAGGGCCTACTTTAGAGCATATACAAGTCTTACGGAACATAGGGCCTACTTTAGAGCATATACAAGTCTTACGGAACATAGTGCCTACTTTAGTGCATATACAAGTCTTACGGAACATAGGGCCTACTTTAGTGCATATACAAGTCTTACGGAACATAGGGCCTACTTTAGTGCATATACAAGTCTTACGGAACATAGGGCCTACTTTAGTGCATATACAAGTCTTACGGAACATAGGGCCTACTTTAGTGCATATACAAGTATTACGGAACATAGGGCCTACTTTAGTGCATATACAAGTCTTACGGAACATAGGGCCTACTTTAGTGCATATACAAGTCTTACGGAACATTGGGCCTACTTTAGTGCATATACAAGTCTTACGGAACATAGGGCCTACTTTAGTGCATATACAAGTCTTACGGAACATAGGGCCTACTTTAGTGCATATACAAGTCTTACGGAACATAGGGCCTACTTTAGTGCATATACAAGTCTTACGGAACATAGGGCCTACTTTAGTGCAAATACAAGTCTTACGGAACATAGGGCCTACTTTAGTGCATATACAAGTCTTACGGAACATAGGGCCTACTTTAGTGCATATACATACTGAATACGAATCTAAAACACATTATGGTGGTTTTTATCCGGATTCGGACTTGCATCCATTACACCTCGATATCGCCTCCAGTACCTTTAAAATGTAAGAAAATGATTCCTCACAATATCTGTAACTGTCTTTTAATGAAAGACAATAAAACTTTTCAAAGGATTAAGAACTGGACTCAAGATTGATTGATGGATTTCACTAATCGAATTTATGAACATTAAAACATTGAAGACAAGCTAAACTTCTTTGGCAGGTATTTCATTTGATGTTTTACTCCTCTAAGCTAGGGCGACTATTTTATTATTGCGATACTATTAGTACTGATTGAATTACCAATGCGATACTTTGCTACTAGTTTTGCTGATCTGTTATTGCGGTACTATTGCAATAGACTTTTATAGTTCTAAAATGAGGAAAACAAGAAAAGTACATCAATTTAAAAACAAATTTAGGCTTCAACTTTCTGCAGCTTAAGACACAGGATCGTCCATAGAAACATAGTGGAAAATTAAATTTGAATATCATGTGGTGGTGTGGGAGGAGTTACCGTTTGGGTGACCAATATCTTTACGGATCATGATTTGTTTTAATAGTTGCAATTTGAAGTATATAAAATGATTTTTAAGAAGTATAAACTACAAAGAGCTATTTCTAGACAGGTATAATGCATTTTGCAGGTTTATTGGTGTTTTTAAGGGACATGGCAGAGAGATCAAAGGATAGCGTGTCAATTCAGGATTAGATGGAAATTAGATTTTAGAATTAAAGGACAAGGGGAATATGCACTTAAATGCCATGTCGAAGACCCTGATTAGTCCGACATTTAATTTAAAGTATTTAAAAATGCCTATCATGATCACGACGGAACCTGTCTTAAGTACAAAGAGGCTACCCTGACAGGTTTGGTGGAAAGAAGAAACCAAAGAAGTTCAGATAAAACAAAAATAAGTACGTAAAAATATGTAAATTAACCAAAAAAAAAATTTTAACATTTTATTTCAAATATCAAGTGTACATACATTTTTTTGACATACAATACAGATGTGATTGTTACGACCTCATGCAAGTGTTTTTTGTAATAATACCTCTCTGCTCTCTATTAAGAATTTAGTCATACATGGAATGATTATACAATATAACGTACTGCTAATTACTGCTAAGTAACCTATAGTTCAAAGTATATCCTGAATCACATTCCATCTTTTTTTTAATAATATTACCTTTTTCTAAGGGGTACAATATATATTGAGAACAATTCAATACTTCTTAATCATTTTAACTTGTTCTATATGCACAGAGTAGATTGGAAGACATTTTCTCAATTTGCAAGAATAAATATACTTTTTATAATTTAACCAAATAAGCTATTGCCAATGACTATCGATATGGTACTAATGGGGAGCTCACTATTGCAATACATCGATAGTTCAATGTACACAATGTTACACTCCTACTCTTGTAGGATGTATATAATCTGCATATATAATCCCCAAACACTTGTTTACCTTGTTGCATGGCAACACACAGTCAATAAGGGCTTGTTTATCTATGCTGGTTGAATGGTGTTTTTACATAATTTACAGCACATTTCAGACTATAATTTTTTCAAGGTGGAGGCAGACAACCCACTTTTTTCTGAGGAGAACGGATTTTATGTATACCTCCCGCCATTCGTAAGTATCAACACTTTCTCACAAGTCGAGCACACAATGGGATTCGAACCACAGCGATGAGAGGCGAGAAGATTTACCATCTCAGCCAAGGATCGCTTATCTAGGATAAGTACCCACAACAGTCTAGCTAGACAAATAAATATAGGGATTATTTAACTGCTTGGATTGATTAAAGGAAATCCCTTCATGAGATGATAGACGTCTGGTTCAAAACACGCCTACCATCGAGAGAAGGATTTCCCTATAACTGAACCCAGCAGTTAAATAATCTATTACATTTTAAATCAGTTTATGAATGAATCTTTGTGAGTTGACATTGCCAACTTCTAACGTTTTGCATTTTTATATACAGAATGACGTCATATTTCTTGATGTGCGTGACTTTATCTTCCCCGATGTGTAAGATTAGGCGTTGCACCACTCATGCAAAACGCGCATAACCTTATCCAGTATGCAAGAAATTACAGTCTGTAAAATGGCCAATTACAAGGACATAAAAATGTTATATACTCTATTCACCATTACACGTTGTTTTTTTGTGCTGGACACATTAATTTTGTCCGTTTGCTTTTTTGACCAAAAGTGTACGTTTGTAATTCCAACAATCAAACCAATAAAGAGTAAAAAAAATCAAATATCCGTGTCATGTGACAGTGGGCGTACCCTCAAGCTTTATAGTCCACTGCCGGCAGCGTCACAATTGAGTGTAGACTATCCCAAGCTGGGGTAAGGTCAGTTGCTACGCAAGCTCATGCTGCGTCTAGATTTTTCACTTCTTTCATCAGTTCAAAGTACGTGTCTTCATTCACTTCAACAAACTTCTTCTGTAGCCGGCTCAGCAGGAATACCTTGGCTGTGTACATATCAAACCACAGTGCATGCAGCAGCAGCTCTCCTCGCGACAACTTCTCATGCAGAAATGGGTGTGCGGCTATGTTCTCTATTTGTTGAACACAGTTTACCTGCCAAAGAAAACGAAGACTTCTTTAACACTTACCCTGCTAAGAATGTATAATGGACTGTCTTTTCTTTGAATTTGGACCATTCCATTTATGATACAAAGGGGTGTTTTGGTTAAATGACTGATGAGCAGCCAGACAGTGTAAACCCTGATTAGCCAGCGAGTTACTCGCAGGCTGATCTGGGTTTACACTGGATTCAAAGGCTATTGTAGTCGCCCTTAGCAGGCTAGGAGTTAATAACGTGGAATACAATGCACCTGTGGAGATGGAAATCATTGCTATTTTATGAATATTTAAATGGTGCTTTACGTCATTTTCAGCACATTTAAGGCTGTATATGAAAGTCTATAAACAATAGAATTAAAATATGCTTAAAACTTCTATTTATACACCTTACTCTATAGACCATTACAGGCTAGAACTATCGTGGAAGGTGACGAATACCCCGCTTGTATACACCTTACTCTATAGACCATTACAGGCTAGAACTACCATGGAAGGTGACGAATACCCCCGCTTGTATACACCTTACTCTATAGACCATTACAGGCTAGAACTACCATGGAAGGTGACGAATACCCCGCTTGTATACACCTTACTCTATAGACCATTACAGGCTAGAACTATCATGGAAGGTGACGAATACCCCGCTTGTATACACCTTACTCTATAGACCATTACAGGCTAGAACTACCATGGAAGGTGACGAATACCCCCGCTTGTATACACCTTACTCTATAGACCATTACAGGCTAGAACTATCATGGAAGGTGACGAATACCCCGCTTGTATACACCTTACTCTATAGACCATTACAGGCTAGAACTATCATGGAAGGTGACGAATACCCCCGCTTGTATACACCTTACTCTATAGACCATTACAGGCTAGAACTACCATGGAAGGTGACGAATACCCCAGCTTGTATACACCTTACTCTATAGACCATTACAGGCTAGAACTATCATGGAAGGTGACGAATACCCCCGCTTGTATACACCTTACTCTATAGACCATTACAGGCTAGAACTATCATGGAAGGTGAAGAATACCCCCGCTTGTATACACCTTACTCTATAGACCATTACAGGCTAGAACTATCATGGAAGGTGACGAATACCCCCGCTTGTATACACCTTACTCTTTAAACCATTACAGGCTAGAACTACCATGGAAGGTGTCGAATACCCTCGCTTGTATACACCTTACTCTATAGACCATTACAGGCTAGAACTACCATGGAAGGTGACGAATACCCCGCTTGTATACACCTTACTCTATAGACCACTACAGGCTAGAACTACCATGGAAGGTGACGAATACCCCAGCTTGTATACACCTTACTCTATAGACCACTACAGGCTAGAACTATCATGGAAGGGGACGAATACCCCCGCTTGTATACACCTTACTCTTTAAACCATTACAGGCTAGAACTACCATGGAAGGTGACGAATACCCCGCTTGTATACACCTTACTCTATAGACCACTACAGGCTAGAACTATCATGGAAGGTGACGAATACCCCCGCTTGTATACACCTTACTCTATAGACCATTACAGGCTAGAACTACCATGGAAGGTGACGAATACCCCAGCTTGTATACACCTTACTCTATAGACCATTACAGGCTAGAACTATCATGGAAGGTGACGAATACCCCCGCTTGTATACACCTTACTCTATAGACCATTACAGGCTAGAACTATCATGGAAGGTGAAGAATACCCCCGCTTGTATACACCTTACTCTATAGACCATTACAGGCTAGAACTATCATGGAAGGTGACGAATACCCCCGCTTGTATACACCTTACTCTTTAAACCATTACAGGCTAGAACTACCATGGAAGGTGTCGAATACCCTCGCTTGTATACACCTTACTCTATAGACCATTACAGGCTAGAACTACCATGGAAGGTGACGAATACCCCGCTTGTATACACCTTACTCTATAGACCACTACAGGCTAGAACTACCATGGAAGGTGACGAATACCCCAGCTTGTATACACCTTACTCTATAGACCACTACAGGCTAGAACTATCATGGAAGGGGACGAATACCCCCGCTTGTATACACCTTACTCTTTAAACCATTACAGGCTAGAACTACCATGGAAGGTGACGAATACCCCGCTTGTATACACCTTACTCTATAGACCACTACAGGCTAGAACTACCATGGAAGGTGACGAATACCCCAGCTTGGAAAACTTTTTAATGAAGTGAAAGGCAAATGAAGTTCATTATACAATATTAGAGTGGAAAATATTAAGACAAAGGGCCATAATCTGTAATAAATATGGCAATCAACAATGTGTGATGTAGAGGGAAACTGTCATCAGTTGTTATGTGTATATGAAGTTTGGGAACAATCCATTCGTAATTTGTTGAGAAAAATGTGTTTATGGACATTATACAATATTAGAGAAGAATGTGTGATTTAAACGGACATACGGTCATCAGTTGTTATGCATATATGAAGTTTGGGAACAACCAATTAAAAACTGTTTGAGAAATACAAGTAATAAAAATGTGTTGCGGGGCGAGACAGGAGCGGACGTGAACCAATGTGACGCAATGAGACGTGATGTTACGGACAGCGTTCTTTCCTATATAGCCCTATCAGACTCATAGCCTACCAAGTAATCATGGCAAATTTGAAAACAATCCACTTAGATGAATGAGGAGTTACAGGGTTCTCCAAGTCTGGAAATTATAGGGTGGTGGTGCAAAGCCATTATTTTGTGTCTGCGTGATATTACTTAAATACATATAACCATAGAGCACCAAATCGGTCTAGATTCAGGTTACATTATGGTGTTTGTTGCGTCAATTCATACATGTACAGTTGCACAGGTCCAATTTCATCCAGATGAATTTCTGATAAAAGCCATTTTTGTTCTACATCAAGGTTGCTAAATTTATTAGGTTTTTTACTTTTTTACTTGTTTTTTAAAGTGGCGCTTGACGATTTTTTCCTTGGCGGCGCTTGTTTTGCATGGAAAATGTGCCGATAGCGTGGCGGCCCACCATCTTATAAGTGCTCTTGGAGTACCCTGAGTTAGACACACAATAGTTGCCCAGACAGACAGATGGACGTCTGGATCGACGGAAAAGCTCAATCCAGTATACCCCACCTACACTTCGTTTTTTCGGGGTATAAAAATGAAACCATTAGTGACCATAACCTTACCTGAGATAATTTGTCCACCATTTTATGTCTACCTTCGGGATCTATCAAAACTTTAAAGGGAGTAGAGCCTGGTTGCTCGTGATATGTTACAGGGCCTGTAAAGTCATTATCTTCAGTTAAACAGTTGAATTTTTCGATCGTTCTGGAGCCGTGTTTTTTTATCCATAATTCTAGCGGTGACCCTGGAGTGCTCATGTCATTAATTTGGTGACGTAGATCAAACAATATCCTCATAGCCTATAGTGGAAGAAGAGAAGGAACAGATCAAACAATTTCTTCATAGCCTGTATTGAATGAAGCGAAGGAATATCATTAACATGGTGTCGCAAATAAAACAGTATCCTCATAGCCTGTAGTGGAAGAAGAGAAGGAATATCAATAATATGGTGACGCAGATCGAACAGTATCCTCATAGCCTGTAGTGAAAGAACAGAAGGAATATCAATAATATGGTGACGCAGATCGAACAGTATCCTCATAGCCTGTAGTGGAAGAAGAGCAGGAATATCATTAATATGGTGACGAGGATCGAACAGTATCCTCATAGCCTCTAATGGAAGAACTGAAGTAAAGGAACATATCAAACAGTATCCTCATAGCCTGTAGTGGAAGAACAGAAGGAACAGATCAAACAGTATCCTCATAGCCTGTAGTGGAAGAAGAGAAGGAACAGATCAAACAGTATCCTCATAGCCTGTAGTGAAAGAAGAGAAGGAACAGATCAAACAGTATCCTCATAGCCTGTAGTGGAAGAAGAGAAGGAACATATCAAACAGTATCCTCATAGCCTGTAGTGGAAGAAGAGAAGGAACAGATCAAACAGTATCCTCATAGCCTGTAGTGGAAGAAGAGAAGGAACAGATCAAACAGTATCCTCATAGCCTGTAGTGGAAGAAGAGAAGGAACAGATCAAACAGTATCCTCATAGCCTGTAGTGGAAGAAGAGAAGGAACATATCAAACAGTATCCTACTAGCCTGTAGTGGAAGAAGAGAAGGAACAGATCAAACAGTATCCTAAAAGCCTGTAGTGGAAGAACAGAAGGAACAGATCAAACAGTATCCTCATAGCCTGTAGTGGAAGAAGAGAAGGAACATATCAAACAGTATCCTCATAGCCTGTAGTGAAAGAACAAAAGGAACATATTAAACAGTATCCTCATAGCCTGTAGTGGAAGAACAGAAGAAACATATTAAACAGTATCCTCATAGCCTGTAGTGGAAGAAGAGAAGGAACAGATCAAACAGTATCCTCATAGCCTGTAGTGGAAGAACAAAAGGAACATATTAAACAGTATCCTCATAGCCTGTAGTGGAAGAACAGAAGGAACAGATCAAACAGTATCCTCATAGCCTGTAGTGGAAGAACAAAAGGAACATATTAAACAGTATCCTCATAGCCTGTAGTGGAAGAACAGAAGAAACATATTAAACAGTATCCTCATAGCCTGTAGTGGAAGAACAGAAGGAACAGATCAAACAGTATCCTCATAGCCTGTAGTGGAAGAAGAGAAGGAACATATTAAACAGTATCCTCATAGCCTGTAGTGGAAGAAGAGAAGGAACATATTAAACAGTATCCTCATAGCCTGTAGTGGAAGAAGAGAAGGAACAGATCAAACAGTATCCTCATAGCCTGTAGTGGAAGAACAGAAGGAACAGATCAAACAGTATCCTCATAGCCTGTAGTGGAAGAAGAGAAGGAACATATTAAACAGTATCCTCATAGCCTGTAGTGGAAGAACAGAAGGAACATATTAAACAGTATCCTCATAGCATGTAGTGGAAGAACAGAAGAAACATATTAAACAGTATCCTCATAGCCTGTAGTGGAAGAAGAGAAGGAACAGATCAAACAGTATCCTCATAGCCTGTAGTGGAAGAAGAGAAGGAACATATCAAACAGTATCCTCATAGCCTGTAGTGGAAGAACAGAAGGAACATATTAAACAGTATCCTCATAGCCTCTAGTGGAAGAAGAGAAGGAACAGATCAAACAGTATCCTCATAGCCTGTAGTGGAAGAACAAAAGGAACATATTAAACAGTATCATCATAGCCTGTAGTGGAAGAAGAGAAGGAACATATTAAACAGTATCCTCATAGCCTGTAGTGGTAGAACAGAAGGAACAGATCAAACAGTATCCTCATAGCCTGTAGTGGAAGAACAAAAGGAACATATTAAACAGTATCCTCATAGCCTGTAGTGGAAGAACAGAAGAAACATATTAAACAGTATCCTCATAGCCTGTAGTGGAAGAACAAAAGGAACATATTAAACAGTATCCTCATAGCCTGTAGTGGAAGAACAGAAGGAACAGATCAAACAGTATCCTCATAGCCTGTAGTGGAAGAACAAAAGGAACATATTAAACAGTATCCTCATAGCCTGTAGTGGAAGAACAGAAGAAACATATTAAACAGTATCCTCATAGCCTGTAGTGGAAGAACAGAAGGAACAGATCAAACAGTATCCTCATAGCCTGTAGTGGAAGAACAAAAGAAACATATTAAACAGTATCCTCATAGCCTGTAGTGGAAGAAGAGAAGGAACATATTAAACAGTACCCTCATAGCCTGTAGTGGAAGAAGAGAAGGAATGGACCAAATTATTAAAGAAATAAAACAACCTTTGTTTGTGTGTTTGGTGTTTAACATCATTTTTCAGCACGTTTTAGGCAATGTATGATGGCCGATTATTTGTGGTGGAGGCAGACCACCCATTTATTCCTGGGTAGTACCAGTACTGTATACCTCCTTCCATCTGTAAGAATCGACACTTTCTCACTTACAAGCTGAGCTCCCAGTGGGATTCGAACCCACAGCGGTGAGAGTCGAGAAGGTTTACAACGCAACATCATTAACCCCTCGACCATGGAGGCACCCAGGAAAAGACTCGTGAAATTGATATGTTTAGAATTTAACTCCAGTTAATACGGTAAGCTAATACATCACTGTAATCTAAGACATTTCTTAAATATATAATATTGCAAAACAGGTGAGTTTAAAGAAAACCAACCCGCCAAATAATGGCAAAAATTACACAACAAAACCTTAAAGGGGTTGATGAACTATTTTCAAACAATGTTTATTTTAAAGGGCTCTGAAAAACTTTAAAAAAACTGAAGGAATTATCAAAATGCCAAGAAAAATAAAGGCGATATGACCTATTGAATTGAATTGAATTGGGGTTTTAAGGCGCACCAACACATGAAAAGGTTATATGGCGCCTAAAAGGCATGAACATGCCAGGCTCATCTTCCATGTACATCGAGATAAAATATGGAAAATGGGCCTAGAACCGTCTCATGACCTATTGAAAACTTGCAAAGAAACATAAATGGAAGCGGACATCTTGGAACGATGAGGGGCCATCTTGGAACGATGACATCATCGCGCCTTTTTACCATATATGACATACTGACAAAATGTCTTTTAAAGCAAAGAAAATCACTGCAAATGAAAAATAAGCATACAATTTATATATTTTACATCTGTATACTTATTTTTAATCCATTTGCAGTGATTTTTTTTTTTGCTTTAAACTGTATTTTGACAATATGCCATATATGGTAAAAAGACGGCCGCCTCCATTTATGTTCTTTGCAAATTTTCAATAGGTCACATCTCCTTTATTTTTCGTGACATTTTGATAATTCTTACAGCTCTTTTAAAATATTTCAGAGCCCTTTTAAATAAATTGTGTTTGAAAATAGTGCATAAACACCTTTAAATCAAAGCCCTATCCAGGTGTTCAGGTCATATTATATATATGCGCCGATTAAAAGTACAGCTTTATTCACAGGTTCTTAAAATACTCGTGATTGAATATGTGTAAAATGAATTATGAGTTAGTTAAATAGACGCTTCAGTTTTGGGGTTTGGTCTGGCTGGTTTAATATGCTGTTTATATTATGTCTTTAGGTTTTGTAGAACTGAAAATATGTAAGTTATATATATACCTCGTCATCAGTAGGCGTAGAAACGGTGTACATATGTTGTAAAATGTGCATGCTGATTGCGGAATAGGGACAAGTAATTAAACAGAACACTTGCATATAACAAGGGTTTTAATTTCAGAGCTTTTTTCCCTTCATAAACAGGAGCAGATATTCGACCACTTCCCTTACCAAAACAGACTACCTTTTTCCCCTCTTTGGCTGAGAAAATTCCCCTAAAAAAAAAGCTGGGTTTTTTTTCTTAATTTATAGAAGACAGTTTATCTAAAATGTATCACTTTTGCATATCTTCAATTTCTGCCTAATTACACTGTTATCTCGAAATCACTTTTTTCCCCCGATAGAAGGGCCTGGGCCTCTTCCCCTATTTCCGAAAAAAACAGTAACTGTGGAAACGCAGAGAAAGAAATAAGTGTACAACAATAGTTTGTAGTTTGCTAAGACAAGCTGTCCAGAAACTGTCTATATTTTAAGAACTTTAATTTAATATATTCCTTGTTATGAATTTAAAAAATATAAAATATCAATTATCTTTTACAGAGTACCTGTTACAGTCAAATGAAATGAATGCACAAATCATTTAAGGCCAAATAAAATAATACCTGCATTAACTGTAACCCGACCGATATAACACAGCCAAATTCTCTTTTTTTTATTTAGAATTCCGACAACTGTTAGCACTTGCAAATGCTTACTCGCTTGTATGGTGTTTTACGTCATTTTCAACACATGTAAGGTTATATATATATGACAGCCGACTTTTTTTTGTGGTGGAGGCAGACCACCCACCTTTCCTGGTTAGAACCAGTACTGTACACCTCCCGCCATCCGTAAAAATCGACACTTCCTCACTTACAAGTCGAGCTCCCAGTGCAACATTGTTAACCACTCTGCCACGGAACTTGCAAATGCAAGCACTCACCAAAAACTGGCCTAACGTGAATATAAGCCAGGGCTAAAGTAAATTTGCCAAAAAATCTACGAAACATTGAAATCTCCCGTTACCTTACAATCTGAGTGACCCGACACTATAACATGTCTGACATTGTTTCTGACGCAGGTCAGCTCCAGCGCCCCTGCGGCCGACGTTGTGTTACCAATAATCTCAAGGTTATCAGGGTACGGTACAAAATTGCCTGCATTCTTGATGATGTAGTGGTCCCCCACTTCACTCTCCGTGTATTTGGATGAGATGACTCGACTGTCCATACATGAGAACATCAGTGAAAGTGGCTGGAAAAAAACATTATTAACAAATTTATAAATGATCTTTCAGTGTTTGTTAGACATTAACATGACTCACCAGGCGCGTATCCAGGAATGCGCAAATACACCAATGCGTACAATTCGTCAGCAAAAGTGAAAAAATAAAAGTGAAATATCGCTTGAGAACGCATCATTTGCCTCCTAAATTTTCCTCCCACACCTACAACCCACTAGCATATCTAGCGTTCATTTCAAAATGATCCAGGTACGCCCCCTGACCACAGACCTAATAAGGCCGGGGAAAAAAATACCTGTGTTTCTGGTTACCCGACCGTCCCTATTTTTTGGCGCCGACCCTACAGTTTTTTATCATAAAAAAAAAAAAAAGATAAAAAAATAAAAATAAAAAGATTTCCGTGTTATTTGTTGAAAACAAACATGATTTAAGTTTTCCTGAAAAAAATGTCCAAGAGTAATGTAGTTATAGACAATGAAGTGGCCAAATTATCACGTAGCACCTCAACTTTTTCTTCGAACATCTCTTTCAAATATTCATAGATTTTGATAAAAATACATGCAAAGATTCATATTAAAATAAATGGCAATATGGGATTATAATAGTTTTTCTAAATTGAGAAATTGTATAAATAATAATACCATTAATTTCCGCACTGCCACGTGAAACAGATATACATTTCACAGTATCCTATATATTTGTTATTTATAGGTATGTGGTTTTATAAAAAAATATCCAGAAGACTGAGAAGTGTATAAAATACTAAGCGTAATGTCAAAAATCAAACAAATATTTGCAATATAAAAGATGATTTGTGTGCGTCAGCATGATAGGACACTTAGCTCAGTCATTCTTGACTTAAAACTTAATTAAGCACCTAGCAAAGATGCTATATATATTAAATAGAATCCGATTAGTTTTGACATCCATGAAAAAAATAAATAAAAATAAAAAAATAAAAAATACCTACCTACCTACCCTAATTTTTCAACGTGAGTAACCAGAAACACAGGTATTTTTTTGTCTGGCCTAACAATATTAATAATATATTATGTGCATGAACATTATGAGTTTCAAATTACGGTTATACAACTTAAGGTCTAAAATATTCTGAAATCCACCAGAATTCACCAATCATGGCAAATGACATCAACATTTTCAGGGAGAGCGTGCCAACACTCCTATACACAGTCAACTTTGAGTCCAGAAACTGTAAGATAAGAAGAAAAAATAACAAAATACAAATTGATTTTCTTGTCTCCTTTGAGAAGTGGCAATACAATTTATAAACAATCAGCATTTTAAATTCCTACAGATGCGGATCCTGGATTGGGGATAACAAGGGTCGTGAAATCTAGTTCTAGACTGCTACACAGCGTTTAAATATAAACGACTGTATAAGTCCGCCATTATGTTTACCTGTTTGTTTTACAGGCGTAGCCATTTTCACAGTTTATAGATATCCCGCCATCTTACTCTTCCTTTATGTAATTGACGAGTCTGCATTATGTAAACAATATTGAGTGAAATCCCAATAGAGTCAGATGCTTTGCCATGATCGTGGTTGGAATGGCCTTTATTTAGCCATAATTTACGGCAAAGAAATCGGTGTTTGACTGTCACTTGTATAAGTGAAACAGTACATGCGTGGTGAAGCAGTCTAATTCTAAACAATGCACATGATGCAGCAGAAATTGTACAATTTATAAACAATCAGCATTTTAAATTCCTACAGATGCGGATCCTGGATTGGGGATAACAAGGGTCGTGAAATCTAGTTCTAGACTGCTACACAGCGTTGTAAATATAAACGACTGTATAAGTCCCGCCATTATAGGGTCACAGAAAGCTAGTAATAGCCATGTAGGAAACTAAGCAATTCAGGGGGGGGGGGGGGGGGGGGGGGGGGGGGTGGCCTCCAGACCAACATAGCCCGACGCTGAAGATGTCACGCCCTTACCCACCCTCGAACCCACTGGCCCACTCTAAATGGTAGATCCGCACTTGATCCCGGTCTGAATAACAAACCAATAACAACCTTGTCCTTGTCTGATTTTTCAAAATGAATGCCAAGGTCATAATCAAATTCCATATATAGCAAATGATTAAAGTAAAGAACACCAAGATATACTCACATTAGGATTTTCGCCTTTATTTCTAAGTTGGAACAACGTGTGTGGTCTGTCAATTAGCGTATATTTGACATTCCTTCCAAGAGTTTAGAAAAACCTTTCATCCTATTTCGGCATTTTGTTAGGTTGCCTTTCTCATCCAAGTGATTCCTAAGCTTATGCACATTGATCACAATAAATTATGAACCGGTTCAAGCGTTTATGGAAGACAGGACTAAATCATCGAAGAAGGGTAAACTCCTACTATAATTTGAGTTATAGTCATAAAAGAGTTATCTTGCTTCTTCTTTTGAGAATAACTCGGCACCTGAAATTAATTAGGGGTTTTAAATATTGAAAATAGAGCTAGGCATTAAGACAGTCCGGATAATACAAATTAAGATGTACTGACTTCTATGATATCATCTTGACAAGGCCTTGAAGGGTTCTATGATGTCACGGAAGTGTCATATCTATAAAAAAAAAACATTTGCATTTGTAGATGTGATGACTTAAATGTACATATAATAAAATAATTGGAACAAATCAGTATGTTTATCCAGGGCTCTACAATATTTCATCCCAGATTTATCGTAAATAATGGATATTTCCAAAAATTACAAAAACAGGGAACATTTTCTTCATCGACATGGGTACGTTGAACTGTCATCTTTGATCTTAACTCAACGGAAATAACTTCACTAGTAATGCCTAAGAAGATGAAATAAAAGAGATGATAGAAAGATAGAAGTAAAATAAAGAAGTAAATAAGACATAACACACGGTACCAATCACCTACCCACCCCCTACACCCCCCCCCCCACCCACCCCACCTCTCCCCCACGAGTATTGAATACTCTCTAATGTAAAGCTGAGTACTGAATACTCCTTCATTTTAGACCCGAGTACTGAATAATATTTAACATGAATTCTTCATAAAAATTAACCAATTTGCTATTTATTCGTCTATTTTATGAAGATGTGATGTAAAGGGCATTGAAAACTGTATTAAAGGTTGTATCTCACCGTTTTGCTGTTTTGGGGTCAATCATGAAATCTAAATATGATGTCCTACGATTTCTGTGGATTTCAACATTTTTTTTACATAGAAAACATTGTTTGAAGGCATATTCTATTTTTTAAGCATACTGAATACTAAATAATATAATTTGCGGGTACTGGTACCGGGCCGTTGGTACTGAATACTCTCTAAATTAGCCCTGATACTGCGTACCAAAAGGGGGTGGGGGGAACACCCCCAGTTATAATACATTCAATGATAAATACGGTTTGGGGTGGAGTATACATAATAAAAAGAAAGAAGAAAGTGTTCCCAGTCGCTTTTCATCCATCGAATACTAAACGAATCAGGCTTCCGTGGCGGTACCAGGACCCATATGTCCCGTCGGCATAGCTCTAGCTCGACGGCCTACTTGTCAAATGGAATGGGCCCTGACTTAGTAGGAGAGAGTGGACAGCTCAATCTTGAAGGATACCAAGGAGGGAGTCTCAGCCGTGTTAGCTGGAAGAGAGTTCCACAAGGGTACTGTCCTTGGGGAGGAAAACTGTGTTTGTAGACATCTGAAGGAGTTGAAAACTGTCTGTACTTATTTGAATGGGCTGATCTGGTCCTAGCTGTGGATGGGGTTAAGTAGATCGCATGCTGGTATGTCGACTGAGTTCATTAACTACCTTGTAAAGCAGGGTCAATTGCAATTTGGATCTCCTGATTTCAAGGGGTTCCAACTTCAGGATGTTTAAGCATGTTTGATACGCTGCTGGTGTTCCTGTATCTGTGGGTGGTATAACGAGCAGCTCCACTTTCTGTATCTGATCTTTGTGGTGGAGGCTCATACTGTAGCACAGTAGTCCAGGTTAGGACTTAACCATACTGATGTAGGCATTCGTCTTTATCTCCTCGTTGTTGGACTTTTAGGTTTTCGTCGCAGGAAGTCCAACATGCTGTTTGCTTTCTTGGTGACCCGATCAATGTGGATATTTGACTGAATGTCGACACCTAGATATTTGATGCTGTCTTGTAGCTCTAGGGCATGACCTTTGCGTCTGTATCGGAATCTGGTGGGGTTACGTGATCTTGTTACACTGAGAGTGCTGCCTTTTTTGAGGATGAAATTCCATGCCCCACTTGTGTGCATGTCCTGTTGGAGTGCTTCACAATCTGTGGTGCTTCTTATGGTCCTGTATACGATGCAGTCTTCGGCAAAGAGTCTAGTTTGTGAGCAGATGATTTCTGGTAAGTCATTAATGAAGAGGAGGAAAAGCAAGGGGCCCAGGACTATACCTTGTGGAACCCCGCTTACGACTGAAACACTGTCGGATGATGACCCCACAACCACTACTTGTTGTGAACGGTTTGAAAGGAATGACTATATCCAGAGATGGGTGCTGCCCCTGATGTCATAGAGATGTAGCTTTCTTAGTAGACGTCGGTGCGGAACACGGTCAAAAGCTTTTGAAAAGTCAAGTATGGCCATATCTATCTGTAGACCTTTGTCTAGTGCAGAGGCTAATTCGTGCGCTAAAGTGACTAGTTGTGTCTCGCAGCTCCTTCTCATCCGGAAACTATGCTGGATGTCTGCTAATATGCTGTATTGCTCTACATGTTTCAGGATGTTTCTTACTACAATTTTCTCCAACAACAAAGACAGGTCAGTGAAACCGGGCGGTAGTTGGCTGCCTCATAACGCTGTCCCTACTTGAACACTGCTGTTACATTGGCCTGCTTCCAGTCTTCTGGCACATTTACTGTGTGTAGGGTTCTGCTGAAGATGATAGTGAGTAAAGGAGCAAGCGCGTCCGAACACTCTTTTAGTATGCGTGCAGGTATCATGTCTGGGCCTGATGCTTTCTATGGATTGCTCTTCTGTAACAATTTCCTGACACCTTCTTCAGATACGGTGATGTCCTGCATATCAGGGAGTGGAGTGCCCTCCGGTTCTGGAATCTGGTCATCGTCTTCATGGGTGAACACTGACTGATATTGTCTCTTGAGTATATCCGCCTTGTCTTTCGCGGTGTTGAACATGCGCCCATTGTCCTTGAGTGGGGCTATACCAGTTGTGTCTTTTCGCAGAGACTTAATATGTAGCTCCAGAAACGTTTTTGTTTACAGGATCGATTTTCTGATGTCTGACTCGTTTTTGGTTGACTTCTTTGTTTTTAACAGTCGATTTCGTTTTCGGATCTGGGATCTGACTGACTGGCTTCTTTTATCCTTTTGCCACTTAAGTGTTTGGTAGGGATGTGTCACTTAATTAGAGTTGTTAGCTTGAATTTGGTCCATAGTTCATCAGAAGTAGAGTTGTTCTCCATGGACTTGAATTCCTCATGTGCTTGTTTGAGTGCTTGCTTTATCGAGTCGTAGTCCGCTTTCTTTGAGCAGAAAACCTTCCTTGGTGGGGTAATCGCTTTTGCTGGACGTAGACTCGATTCCACATAAACGGCTTCATGGTCGGAAATACCTGGTATGATATCTACTCTGTTAGCAAGGGACTGGTTGTTAGAGAAAAACAGGGCAAGGATTTGTTCTGTGTCCTCAGTGATTCTCGTTGGTGCCATCTGGTCTAGGAAGTGGTCTTTGTCGATGGAAAGCAACTGATGGCACTGTCCGGATCTGTTGGCGTTTTGTTTGACACTGTCTCTTTCCCAGTTGATGTCCCCAAGGTTGAAATCTCCGCCTAACCAAGTATGGGCTTCAGCTGGGATCCTAGATAGTGAGGTCCGCAGTTGTTCAAGATACTCTGGGTTGCCTTCAACTGGTGGTCGGTAAATAGTTGACTGACTCCATGTATTTTTACTTTTGTCCAAATTAGCTCACACCCACCGTCAACGTTCAGTTCCTCAGGTTCACTGCTTTCAATCCTGTCTGAAACAAGGATGAAAACTCCACCTCCAGACTTATACGTTCGGTCTTTACGGTAGACTTTGAAGTCCTTTGGGAATACTGATGTTGGTAGATGTCGACTCTTCAACCAGGATTCGGTACCTATAATGATGTCGGCCTGCGTGGATTCAATCATGTTTTCCAGCTGGGGCTTCGTGTCGACCATTGAGTGGCAATTTACAACTAGCACTCTCAATGCCTTGTGCTGCGGTATACCATTTGTGGCTCGCTACTGTTGTGGAAGCTGGGGTGAGTGAAATAATCAGCCGAAATTGAAGTAGGGTTATCTGGGAGGGGTGTCTGGGAGGGTACAACTGGAAATAGACGCTCGGTTTGCAGTCGTGTGACTGGTTGAGGTCTTGTTTGGCGATGATGTTGCACGTGGACAGTTGAAGCTAAATTCTTGGTCTGGGGCATCATGTTGAAGTGACTCGAATGTGTTCGAGGTCTCAGAGAAATATCAAAAAGGGACGATGAGAAGTTGGGTACCACAGATTGTACGCATTCCCAAGTGACATTCTTGAGGGCTAAATAAACGCAACCAGTCATGCCCATACACTCCTGGTGGTACCAGACATTACACGTGTCACATCGTAGGCCTAGTTTTGTCCAGTTCACTGCCTTCTGACAGTACCCGCAGGGGTACTTGCATGGTCTAGGGCCTGGGTTCGGTTCTATGTCTCACAGTAAGAGACTACATAAAAAGATCAAGACAAGGCTTAGTTCGTATTTGCACACGGGTCCGTTGAACTTCGATTGTCTTATGATCTTAAAAAGTCAACACCCCTAGTATGCATAAATGCAATTTTCATTACCTTGAGTATTATAGCATTCATTAATTTTTATACTGATGAGTCGATCGTACATTAATGTTTCTAGAAATGGCCTCTCTTTGAATTTTATACCATTTTCTAACAAATACAGGATACACAATCGAAAATAGTATGCTCAATGAGGGGACACTTCTTTTCAAATCTAGTTCTGACATTTATCTGTAAAGTTGATTAAATCACAAAACAGTTTCTTTAATCTACCATTTCAAACAAAAAATGACTTCAAAGAAAAAAATTACTATGGCAAACCTTGATTTTTAAGAGAAAAGTCAAAAATGTTGAGATTTTTTATCTTTAAACAGCTTCTTATGTTGAAAATAAAAAACAAGAGGCCCACGAGGGCCTGTGGATGCTTTACTGACTTACATGGCTCTTATAACATCAATAAAGCGAGTGACTGCCATTTACGGTCTTTTGAAAGTTTCGGGCAAAAAACTGATGTTTAAATAAATCAAGGGTCATAACTAAAGAATCTGGTAAAGTTTGGTAAAGATCAGATGAAAAATGAAGGCCCTACCGTATTAACGAGGCAAAATATAGCATTTTTTACTAAATCAAGAGCCATAACTCCTCTGTTACTAGTCCGACTGGTCCAACATAGACCTAAAATAAAATTAAAATAAAATAATCATTTAAAAAAAAATCAAAATTAAAAAAAAATCAAATATTAAAAAAAAATAAAAATAAAAAAATATAAAAAAATAAAAAAATAAAAAAAAATAAAAAAATAATAATATATAAAAAAAAAAGAAGGTCATAAAATCTGGTAAAGTCTGGCAAAGATCAGATGCAAAATGAAGGCTCTATCGTATGACGAGGCAAATTACAGAATTTTTAACAAAATCAACGTACATAACTCCGCTGTTACTAGTCCGATCTGGCTGGTTTTCGAACTTGACGGAGCTTTCATTGACATTAACAATCTGACAAAGTTTGATAAAGATCGGATGAAGAATGAAGGCCCTATCATCTTAACGAGGCAAAATATAGCATTTTGAACTAAATCAAGGGCCATAACTCTGCTGTTACTAGTCCGATCTGGCTGATTTTCGAACTTGTCCGAGCTTTCATTGATATTAACAATGTGGTAAAGTTTGATAAAGATAGGATGAAAATGAAGGTCCTATCTTCTTAAAGAGGCAAAATATAGCAATATGGCATTTATAACTAAAGCAAAGGCCTTAACTCCGCTGTTACTGGTCCGATCTGGCTGTTTTTCGGCCTTTTCCGAGCTTTCATTGCTATTAACAATCTGTTAAAGTTTGGTAAAGATCGGATGAAAAACGAAGGCCCTATCGCCTTAAAGAGATAAAAGATAACAGACGACGGACGACGGACAACACACCATCCCATAAGCTCTGCTGGCCCTTGGCCAGTAGAGCTAATAATCCCATTTTGCTATTCTTTACAAATCTTGAAAGAATTCTCAGCAAAAGCAATGAATACATGAGAGAGGTGATAGAAAAGAAGTTAATGTGCCACGTGATATTTGGGCTACTTCATTTGTTCAGATAGGAAGTTTCCAATCTGTTTATTAATATGTCTGCGATTAAATGTTATATCATAACAATTTAGTAGAAGGATCACATACATCATTTGTTTCCCTTTTCTTTACAATCTTTACATTGTTTTTTCTTCCGTCAAACCATTTAAGTGATACACACGCATTCATTACGATGGGTTAAAAGCGATTGAGAACACTTTCTTCTTTCTTTTTATTACCCCACTCCCCCACCCCAAACAGTATTGTATTTATCATTGAATTTATTATAAATGATTTTAACTCACTTTATGGTCCGTGTATTATGCCTTATTCGTTTATTTTACTTCTATCTATCATCTATTTTATTTCATCTTCTTAGCGTTACTAGACCTGAATTGGACGTCAAGAAGGCGAACAGTACACTAAGATTCTTGAGAAGGAACCTAAGGATTTCCGAACAAACAAAGTCCTCGGCATACTTCTCATTAGTAAGACACACCCTAGAGTACTGTTCTACTATTTGGAGCCCTCACACCCAAGAGCACATCAAGAAGGTATGTTCAGCGTCAGGCAGCACGGTACACCACCAACCGCTACAGGAACACTAGCAGTGTCACATCTATGTTGGAGCACTTAGAATGGGAGACCCTTGAGTCAAGGCGTACTAAGAGCCAACACACCATGCTCTTTAAGATTATCCACGGGATAGTGGACATACCAGCATCCGAGTTCCTCACACCTGCATCATCTCACACCAAGTCCAAATCACTCTGAAATTTAGACAGTTATATTCTTCCAGCGACTATCTCAAATTTAGTTTTTTTCCAAGAACAGTTTGTAGTTGAAATAGTCTACCAGCCACTGTGGCTGAGGCTCCTGATTTGGTATCTTACAAACAGTAGCTTTCAAAACTTTCATTCTAAACCCTGTCCCAGTAGATTGTTGGTTAGGTTTTAGTGATTCTCGGTGCTATGCTGGTTGGGTGAATTCCCAGGGGCCGCTACGGTAGCCAGACAGGACTGATCATGAAGGCCTATCATGCAACTATATTCCTTCCACCTTTTCTATTCCTTTTTAATCATTTTTTCTTCTCACTTTAAATTCATTCTTAAAAGGACACACGGCATATCAAGCATCAATATTGTGTGTGTGTGTATTTCTAAGGATTATAGTCCCTCCACCTACGACAGGCGTCCTACCCGACGATTATAGGCACAATGTCTGCACTTTTATCTGTGTGTTGTTGTGTGATGTGATGATATGTCTGTCTACTTCAAGCAGCGAACTCAATAGTTTCTTTATAGTGCTGCCACACTGGAATACCACGCCATAGTAAACATGATACCCCCACCGACCCAGTCACATTATTCTGACTGTCACAAAATGTCACGGGTAGAGCGTATTGGCCGTACATAGCTCTTGTAAGTTATCAGTTACACCCTAATCTATTGTTCGAGTTGAAACAAATTCATGATATATTCATGTATCACGTAAAAGCGTGCACATTTTAAGTGGCCGCCAGAGAGGCCGTGTCATAAGTTTAGTTTTGTGCTAATGCATGTAAACGTATAGGTCTATCTTCCTTAAACGGCAAAATTGTATAAGGGGCCTCTCGTGTAGATTCAATACTGCAGAATTAGCCACGTTTGTCACGGACTGAACGGGGGAAATAATGGTTTGGGCGTAATGTTTGCTATAAAACCAATTGTCTTCTAGTTCTTGCCGGGATAGTGTTCGCTGTCGTAGACAATTTTAGTGACAATAGTAGAGTGGACAACAATGGAGGGAGTCAGAACCAAGGTTTTAACAACCCATGGAATTTCGGTAGAAGTAGGGGTGGTCAAAACCGAGGTAGAGGTAGAGGCAGAGGTAGTAACAGTCCGGTTATTAAAACCGAGAGTAGTAGCTGTTGTGTTAGATAGGATGGTGTAATGGCGAAGATCGGAACATGTCTCTTTCCGTACGCAAATCTTCAAACGGCAGATGGTAGAGTGAATGGCACGGACGTAATTGTAATGAGGGATACGGGTTGTACAGGTGTGGCAGTTAGGCGTAGTCTAGTTACGGATGACCAGTTGGTAGGTAAGCAGTCACCGTGTATGTTGTTAAATAAGTCGGTAGAGCACGTGCCAATAGCGAGAATAGATGTAGATACACCTTTCTTTAAAGGGACTACAGAGGCACTATGTATGGGCGACCCGATGTATGATTTAACGATAGGGAACATAGAAGGTTCAGCACTTCTGGTAATGTCCGATTTTAGGAGTAGCTAAGTAATGCAGTAGAGACTAGAGCGCAGGTTCAGAAGCAAGCTCAGGCTTATAGAAAATTAAAGGTTCCTGCAGCCGTAGGTGACATATCTAAAGCGGAGATTATAGAAGCACAAACTCAAGACGAGTCATTAGGTCCTTGTAAAGTGAAGGCCAAGGATGGTGTAGTGAAGAAGTGTAAAGGGTCCGGTAGTTGTAAGTTTGTACATAAGAATAGATTATTGTAAAGAGAATTTGAAGATAGTGGTGGTAGACAGTTTCACCAATTAGTGGTACCTACCCAGTATAGAACGACAGTGCTTAAGGTAGCTAATGAGTCGATTATGGGAGGTCATTTAGGCGTAAAGAAAACGTCAGATAGAGAATTGGCAGAATTTTATTGGCCAGGCGTTAGTGGAGATGTAACTAGGTATTGTAGGTCCTGCGATGTATGCCAAAGGACAGTACCAAAAGGTCGAGTGACCAAATTACATTTAGGTCAGATGCCACTGATAGATACACTATTTAAGCGGGTAGCCGTAGACATAGTTGGACCAGTTTTTCCAGTGTCGGATAGGAAAAATAGGTACATTTTAACCATGGTAGACTATGCATTAGTTGATATGTTCAGTAGGCTAGGTGTACCAGAGGAAATGCTGACTGATTGTGGGTCACAGTTTACGTCAGAACTTATGGCTGAAGTAAGCAGGTTATTGTCTTTGCGTCAAATCATGACAACACCATATCACCCTATGTGTAACGGGTTAGTCGAACGATTTAACGGGACGTTAAAGCAAATGTTACGGCGTATGTGTACAGAGAGACCCACAGATTGGGACAAGTATCTCAATGCTTTATTGTTTGCATTTAGAGAGGTTCCACAAGAGAGTTTAGGATTTTCTCCGTTTGAGTTATTGTACGTAGATCAGTTAGAGGTCCCATGAGGATTCTTAGAGAGATGTGGGCAGGTGAAGTAGATAGTGATGAGGTTAAGACTACATATCAGTATGTGTTAGATCTGAAGGACAAACTAGAGGAGACTTGTAAGATAGCTCAAAGTCAGTTAGTTAAGGCAAGTACCAAGTACAAACGGTACTATGACCAGAAAGCTAGAGCTAGGAAGTTTAAGATAGATGACCAGGTGTTACTGTTACTCCCGACCGACAATAACAAGTTGTTATTACAATGGAAAGGTCCGTTTTACGTTAGAGGGATAGTGAACACTATGGATAACCGTATCGAGATAAACGGAAAGTTAAAGACCTTTCATGCGAATATGCTGAAAGAGTATATCAGTAGAGCCGATAATGTGCAACAAAGGGTGTTAACCGTAGTTGATGTTGCAGTTATTGAGGATAGTGAGGAAGACAGTAGTGTGGACACTAGTCCCATGTATTTTCCCACTAGTGTAGGTAGGGAGACAGCAGCCGATGTAGACATATCGGGCATGCTTAGTGTAGCAGAGAAACGAGAGGTAAGTCGTTTAGACTATGAGTGTAGTACTGTTCGGTCCGATAAGTCGAGACCAACAGATGTAGTGCAGTGTAGCTTTAAGCAAAGCCGATTAGGGAAACGAGAGACCCTACTCCATTTCGCAAACAGTATACTGGTAATGCGATTGATGCGATGTGTAAAGTTGGAGTACTTGTAGTGACAGGAAGTAGTGTTATTAGTAACAGTAGAGTCGGGGTAATAGACCGAGGAAAGGACAATATTGGGCCAGACTATTTGAGTCGCCGCACATAATGACCGGTTTAGTACTATAGTAGTTTATGTTACGACAGTGTAGTGTAAATATTAATTATCATTTTGTTGAATTTCAAAAAAGTGTAGCAATTTCTTTAAGTGGGGAGATGGGTAGAGCGTATTGGTCGTACATAGCTCTTGTAAGTTATCAGTTACACCCTAATCTATTGTTCGAGTTGAAACAAATTCATGATATATTCATGTAACACGTAAAAGCGTGCACATTTTAAGTGGCCGCCAGAGAGGCCGTGTCATAAGTTTAGTTTTGTGCTAATGCATGTAAACGTATAGGTCTATCTTCCTTAAACGGCAAAATTGTATAAGGGGCCTCTCGTGTAGATTCAATACTGCAGATTTAGCCACGTTTGTCACGGACTGAACGGGGGAAATAATGGTTTGGGCGTAATGTTTGCTATAAAACCCATTGTCTTCTAGTTCTTGCCGGGATGGTCGATAGTTACTTTGTTGGAACAGAGATTGGACGGCAAAATTCACAGGCAACATGTGGTTCGTATTTATTTTATTAAAACTTTTATCGTACATTTGTATTCAGTGGGCGGCGCCATCTTGTTTGGCGGTTACGACATCCGGTTAGCATTGATGTTTCTCAAACATTAACTTTAGACTAGCATATGATTTTGAAGTTACTTTATTAGATGTAATTATTGTAATTGATCATTAATTGTAAACAATATTAATTTGATAACAGTGGATAATAGGTGCATTAGTTAACGTTGGCGTATAACTCAGTGATTGTAATACACGAGTGTTAACATTAGTTAACAATGAGATGAGTGAATAGGATAAATGTTCGACGCGTATGCATAGCGGTGTATAATGTGGTCATTAGCTGACATGCGTGCATGCATTACTCAATGAGTGTAATGTACGAATGATTTGATAATTTTTATATTACATGTATTAGGGGCATTGATTAACAGCGACGTACATGGCGTATACATGGCGTTGTAGAATATGTATACATTGCTACTCATCATTAGTAAAGCTTACGTATATTTATTGAATACTGATTTGTTTGGGTAATGATAATTATGCAAGATTGTTATGTTTGTCAACCGACATCTAAAACGTATGTATAATTACAGCCTAAGCCATCCAGGGTTGGAAATAAGCCATCCAGGTTGGAATATTTCGGAGTGGAGCTAAGCGTCCACGGATAACGTTACGAGCGGTGGAGACGGTCCCCATACCTGCACAGCATGGCCAGGTTTTATTAACGACAACCCCCGGGACACAAGGTGGGCCCGTCATCAGTCCTCACTGGAGGAACATCACCCAAAATCTCAGTGGAGGTTAACCATCATTACATCGCGTCATCAACCCTTACAGAAGGCATTTGATGACAATCATCCATTGAATTCGCGCATCATCATCTTCATGAGCTCTCGCGCATCACAGTTATCGCGCTAGATCATAGATCAACATTGTTATAGCTTTAACAACACTTTAGTGTCTTATACATTCAGTATTTATAACAATACTAAGAACGTCTTAAACGTTCATGAGCACATTATTTTCATAGTTCATTTGTGTATTCGCTTGTTTTTTTAGATAATTGTATATATATTAAACATATTTTAAAAGTTGCATTAAACTTATGTAAATGCATTCACCGTCATTCTTTCCTGAGTTAGCCCAAGCACTAAGGTCATCCTGTGACACTGACACTGGTCAATCAGTCGTAGCACTACCCATTATTTGCTCAACAGGCAAAGGGTTACAAGTGACTACTCCATTTTTAAAGTCCTTGGTATGACGCGGTCAGGGGACTCGAACCCACGACCTCCCGAATGCAAGGCAGACGCTATAACCACTACACCACAATGCTTCGGTCAAGCATCAATATTAGCATCTCTCTACTTATTTATCAATGAACATTTTGACTTTACACCTGCTTGCATATCATTAAATACAATTTTGATTTTTCAATTTTCTATGATATTTTACCAAATGTTGAAATATATTATTATATTATATATCGAAAAACAATTTGGCTTATACTATTTTTTTAATTATTATTAATGATTGAAATAATGCATGCTATTTAGAAAAACTAACGGGACGCCATGTGTCCCTTTAAGTATTATATGATATTAATTAATGCGCAACCAACCCACGTTATAATCGTCATTTGTGACGGAAACGTATACCATACAGATACAGAAGTCATTTCCATTGAGTTATGGTCAAAGATGACAGTTCAACGTACGCGTGTAGATGTAGATTACGATATATAGTATAGAAGGATAGAGAGAGGAAGAGATTACCGTATTCAGCATTCGAAACAATAATTATGGTTTCTCTCTACTATGCATTAGCACGTGCATTGTTGCTACGCCAGTATGCATCGCTTAGTGAAGTGATTTCTCACCAATGTGTATCACCAAATGTAATGGTCTCTGTGTAGTGTGCATTCCCCAAGTACAACTAGAGGTTGTCCTTAGTAAAAACAAATGTCTCTCCCACTGGGGAAAGGCCCATAAATCTGCCAAAAATCATTCAACTGGAACATGAAGATGATATGCGCAACTAGGTTAGGTACTGATCATCCCTGAAAAGTTTCGCTAAAATCCGACCAGGGGATCAGGAGAACTAGTCCGGATAAAGTTTGTGTATTAAAACATTTAAAGGGCCATAACTCCGCCAAAAATCATTCAATCAGAACATGGTGACGATATGCATTACTGGACTTGGTACTGATTATCCCTGCAAAGTTTCATTGAAATCCGGCCAGGGGTTTAGGAGAACTAGTCCGGACTAGTGTGACATACAGACAACAAACATACACCAAACAGACAGACAGCAAAAAAACAATATATCTCCCCTCCACAAAGTGGGGCAGACATAAGGATTTCTTTCCAGTAGTATGCGTCGAAAACGCAACGGGTTCTCTCCGATAAGTGTCAACACGTATGATCTTTTTTCCACAGGGAGTTTATAATTCTGTAATGAATTCTATCCAGTATGCATTAACACTTATAATGCACTGTTTCCAGTATTAATCAATCAGTACAATGCTGTCTTTCCAACACGTGTTACGGTTTCTCTCCAGTGTGTATTAACATGTGTAACGCATTCTCTCCAGTTTGGGTTTATAAGTGCACTGGCCTCTCTCCAGCGTGTACTAACAAAAGGAATGGCATCTCTTTAGTATATATTAACATGCTTAAAGGTTTCTCTTCAGTGTGGATTTGCATGTGTTAACAGCTTCTTTGGAGTATGTATTCAAATTTATTTGCAGTATGTATTCAAATTTTAACAATTTCTCTCCAGTATACATTCACGTGTAATGGAGAGAAACCGTAACACTTCTGCATACATATTGGAGAGAAATTGTAACAAATGTCCAAACATAATGGATAATATTACACAGATGAATACATACTGGAGAGAACCTGTAACACTTGTGCATACATACTGGAGATAACCCGTAACACTTGTGCCTAACTATTGGAGAGAAATCAAAACACACATGTCCAAACATACTGGAGAGAAACTGGTACACACGTGATTACATACTGGAGAGAAACCGAAAAACCGTTACAATACATACTGGAGAGAAAACATACTGGAGAGAAACCATTACACATGAATACATACTGGAGAGAAACCATTACATACATGTGAATACATGCTGAAGAGAAGCCGTTTTACATGCAAATACTTACTGGAGAGAAACCGATACACATGAATACATACTGCAGAGAAACCGTTACACAAGTGACTATAAACTGGAGAGAAGCCATTACACATGTGAAAACATACTGGAGAGAAACCTTCACACATGTGAATACATACTGGAGAAAAGACATATATGTGCATCCTTACTGGAGAGAAACCGTCACATATGTGCAAACATACTAGAGAGAAACCGTATATACACAAGGGAATATATACTGGAGAAAACATACTGGAGAAAGCATATAGAAGAGACACTGTTACATATGTGAATTTATTGTATACTTTCATATTGTCCCGTTTAGTTTGCATTGAGCTAAGCGTGCAATATTCTACGATATTGCACGCATTGATATTGCACGGGAACTTTTGCTCATGCTTGCTAAGAGCCGCGAAATAGAAATAAGGAACTACTTTCAAATAAAAATAACGGAATCCTTCCTATAGTGTCAACAAAAAAATACGAGTTTTTTTACAACCTTTTATGGCAAAAATTGATAAAATAATTCAAATGGTCACTCACCCACTGTTTTTAACGTTATCGAATGGTAAACAAACTTCAGAAAATCGCTTGATGTTTTTAATGACGTCGGATTTAATGACGTCATTTGACGTCGACGTCGTTTTCGCGCAAAATAATCATCCACACAAAATGAAACTGAATGGCAAGATAGGAATTCCATCAAAAGCTATAAAAATAACACAAATACAATGAAAAGTAATAGTCATACAATTAACATTGATCAAAAACAATATGAAAGTATACAATAAAAAGGTTATTGAATTTGTATGGCTAAATATTACTTGGAACTCGTTGTTTTGGCGCAAACAACTCATTCCAAGTAATATTTAGCTATACGAATGCAATAACCTATAATATACAGAAGAGAAACAGTTACATATGTGAATACATACAGGAGAGAGGCCATAATCCATGTGACTACATATTGGAGAGGTCATTACCCATGTGAGTATATACTGGAGATATGCCATTACCCATGTGACTACATACTGGACAGAGGTCATTACATATGTGAATGCATACTGGGGAGAAGCCGTTACATATATGAATAATTACAGGAGAGAAGTGGTTACATATATGAATACTTACAGGAGAGAAGTGGTTATACATGTGAATATATACTGGAGAAAACGTGCTGTAGAGAAACTGTTACACATGTGCATCTTAACTGGAGAGAAACCATCACATACGTGAATACATACTGGAGAGAAGCCATTACACAAGTTAATCCATACACTGGAGAGAAACCGTTACACATGTGCATCCTAACTGGAGAGAAATTGTCACATACGTGAATAAATACCGAAGAGAAGCCGTTACACATGTTAATACATACTGGAGAGAAACTGTTGCACATGTAAATACATACACAAGAGAAGCCGTTTCACAAGTGAATACATATTGGAGAAAACATACTGGAGAGAAACCGTTACACATGTGCGTCCTAACTGGAGCGAAACCATCACATACGTGAATACATACTGGAGAAAACATACTGGAGAGAAACCGTTACACATGCGAATACTTACAGAAGAGAAGCCGTTACACATGTCAATACTTACAGAAGAGAAGCTGTTACACATGTGAATACTTACAGAAGAGAAGCCGTTACACATGTCAATACATACTGTAGAGGTCATTACACTACTGGAGAAAACAAACTTGAGAGAAGCCGTTACATATGTCAATACATACTGTAGAGAAGCCGTTACACATGTCAATACATACTGTACAGAAGTCATTACAATCATGTGAATACATACTGGAAAAACCCCCGAGAGAAGCCATTATGTTCTGGTGAAGTTTCATAAAGACAGTAAAACAGTGATCATTTCATTTACATAACATTACATTCACTACATGTCATGCCAATCATATCTGTAAAGATCCCATTTCAAAACCTTTTACGGTTCAAGAGAAGTGATTACAAACTTTCATTGTTAAGTGTATTTTTAAAAGTGGTGGCCTTCTTTTTAGATAAATCAATACATCTGTTTAACTGATCCTTTTCTATCATCGAGCCCAATATAGGTGGCTTTGAAGTAGAATTCTGCTTAAGCCAGAGTCAAGGTGCTAGAGGGCATGAGAGGTATTATTTCTTACATTACCTCTCATGGACAGACTCAATAAAACCAGTCTGCTACTTTCTCTTGGTTGTTATTGTTCAAAGGGGCTCCCTTTCCTGTACATATATAGGACAGTTCCTCTGAACATGCTGAACCCGCAGAACTTTAAAGTAGCAATCACAATATTTCCAAAACCAATCTATACTTAAGGCCAAAAGATTTGCACGGTTCATAAAATATAACAAAATTCTTTCTAAACGTACCCAAATTTAATATTTTTAATCGAATGAATCGAACCGTGAAGTGATCAATTGTATTGAAAACCGGGTGACAATGTTTAAGGCAATTTCTTTGGATTATGACAGCTAATGATGAATGTAAAAACTGAAACCATTTGAAACATATGACAATATAAAGAACCGTGCAAATCTTTTGGCCTCAAGTATATTTTATGAACCGTGCAAATCTTTTGGCCTTAAGTATATGTTAACAAAGATGGCCACTGGCAGCCATCTTGAAGCACAATCAACAAGAATTTTAAAACTACATGCCATGCTCATCACTTAAGACCAAATATCATTTTGCTCCGACAGTTCTGAAGAAGTACTTTTGTTTTTCATAGGATATGTTCAGTGTGGCGGCCATCTTGGATTTTGTACTAATTTGAATGATTGTTAGGACCAGCTAGACATCAAAAGAAATGCTCCTTTGAAGTTTTATTATCCTATATATGAAGTAACATTTCTGACTTGCAATTTTTTGTGGCTATTTTTAAATTTGAATTTTAGGTAAGACCAACAAGACATCAAACTGAATGTTCCTGTGAAATTTCGTGAAATTCGACCTACTTCCGATCGCACCCACAAAGTGAGCATTGCCACGCCTCAGCGGCCGTCGCGTTATCTCTGCTGACCTTCCATCTGTAAGCTTACATGTACTGGCATTAAAGGGACACATGACAATTTTGATTTTTTAAAAACTCATGGCATCCCCTTAGTTTTTCTACATAACTTGCATTTGTTCAACCATTAATATTAATTATATAAAGAATAGTTTTAATGCAAATTACTAACTGTAATATTAACTTATTGTAATATTAACTAACTGTAATATTAACTAACTTGAAATATTAACTGTAGTATTAACTAACTGTAATATTAACTAACTGTAATATTAACTCTTAACTGTAATATTAACTAAATGTAGTATTAACTAACTGTAATATTAACTAACTGTAAAATTAACTAACTTGTAATATTAACTAACTGTAGTATTAACTAACTAATATTAACTAACTTGTAATATTAACTAACTGTAGTATTAACTAACTGTTATATTAACTGTAATATTAACTAACTGTAAAATTAACTAACTTGTAATATTAACTAACTGTAGTATTAACTAACTGTAATATTAACTAACTGTAATATTAACTAACTTGTAATATTAACTAACTGTAGTATTATCTAACTAGTTAGTAATATTAACTAACTGTAATATTAACTAACATATTGAAAGCTATGGCAGAATAATGAAGAAAAAGAAAAACTCAAAATTTTATTCAATTATATGCAAGCAGGTTTAAAGTCAAAATGTTACCGTATTAATAAATCAAGATGCTAATTTTGATGCTTAATATAAACCTTACGATTGCCATGTGTCCCTTTAAAGTCACATATCAAATAAACAAGAAATCAACAATTTACATTTCAAAGTTTTCTCACATTTATTTCCCAATATTCATGAAAGTTATCACAAACAGGGATCACTGAAATCCATACAAAATATTCTTCCATTAGAAAAAACGCATATATATACATATTAAATTAAGGTTCTGCAGGCGATCTGGAAGAATTGAATTGAATTGGGGGTTTTCTGCGCACCTACACATGAAAGGTTATATGGCGCCTAACAGGAATGAACATGCCAGGCTCATCCTCCATTTACATCTAGATAAAATATGGTGAATGACCCTAGAACCTCCTAACCTGCAGAGCTGCAGCATAATCTATTGTAGACACTCCATTTACGATGGAGCCACGTTTCCACATTTGCATGTGAGTCATGAAGAAAACCTAGAATGAGCATGATAATTGAATTGAATTGGGGTTTTAAGGCGCACCAACACATGAAAAGGTTATATGGCGCCTAAAAGGCATGAACATGCCAGGCTCATCTTCCATGTACATCGAGATAAAATATGGAAAATGGGCCTAGAACCTTCTCACCCTGAACTGCAGAGTTGCTGCAAATTCTATCCTAGAAACTCCATTTACGCTGGAGCCAAGTTATTGTTTTTTCATATGAAATGTGCATGTGCATTAAATTAAGCCGCAGGTTACATTTGGTTAAATTATTGTTTATGAAAATGTTTGGTCTGGAAATCTTGACATGTTGCTTGTTTTTTATGCTATATCATAAATATTATTTTAAAAGGGTGTTATAGTGCTAACAGAACATATCATTTAAATAAAGTGTACTTCGACCACACAACAAGATCTTATGAAAGCCTTATTAATGCTAATCCATCAAAAACTAGCCAAGTCGTCTAATTTTCCAGATTGAACTAATTCATCAACAATAATTAAACTGTACGGAACATGGGTCCTAGTTTAGTGCATATGGAATATGAAACATTTATGTTTTTATTCGTATCGAGACCGGCGCCTATACTTCTTCCAGATCGTCTCCAGTCCCTTTAAAAGTTGTTGACGAACATCATTTTTCTTCTTATTTAACAGTGGTTCTACCAAAACAATTACTTTTTATTCAAACCCATGTATATCACCGATTCAATAATATTGCTCAAAATGTGCTTAAAAAAATAATAAATTTGTGAGAAACTAGATCAATTTTAGCACACATATATGCAGGCAAAAAATTGTGAAATGTTTATAACATTTCAATATGCATTTTTTTTCTCAGAAATTGGAAATATTAATATGGAACGGACAATATTTTCAACTGATCAACATGCATTTTATTTAAGAACGATCGAATAACTTGTCATTACAAGCAAATTTAATTTTATCAGTCTGTTCTCAACTGTTTTCAAGCACTGATAACGATAAACATATGAGTTGAATTGAATGGGTTTTACATCGCACCAACATAGACAGGTTATATGGCGCCAACAGGAATGAACATTATCGACTCACCCTCCATTTACACAGAGATAATTGAGGAAATACCAATACAAGCATATATAAACTCCCATTATCTCCAACTCACACTTTATTATCTAAATATACATAAATTTCAGCTGTTGTTTTTTTCATTTAAAGTATGCACATACTATTCCATTGTTATCAACATTAACCGATTGAAGTAAGCAATTTATTGCTAAAGCATAGAATCGGATACATGCTGAACCTTCTCACCCTGAACTGCAGAGTTGCTGCAAATTCTATTGTAGACACTCCATTTACGCTGGAGCCACGTATTAGTTTTTCTGCCACCGCTCTAGTGGTATGAGCGAGATGGCACCTGAAACAATGCAGGGGTCATGATGAAAACCTTTAAAGAGCATGAACAAAAAATGATAAAATGAACATGAATTTGGGGAGGTTTCTACCCCTCTGCCTTCCCCTCCAACGGGATCTGCAGTGGCCCTATTCTTTGCCCCATAAACAAACGGGGCCCCCGGAACCACAACACTTGAGATGCTGATGATGGTGTTGCTGCTAATGATGTGTATGATGCAACTGATGCTGCTGATGGTGATGTTGATGCTGTTGATGATGTTGATGCTGCTAATGATGTGTATGATGCAACTGATGCTGCTGATGGTGATGTTGATGCTGTTGATGCTGCTGATGGTGGTGATGATAAACCTGTTCAGTTATCTGTATCTAGAGTAACATAACTAGAGATATAACAACATAAGTCTGTATCAGCTGCTCACACTAGTAAAAATAATACGACAAACTCAACTCTCGAGAAAGACTATCCCTGGACATATATTATACAATTTTCATCCTGTATACTTTTCAAGTAGCCAGTAAGTGGTTCCACCATCTGTTCTATATTTGTTATTTTTTCACTCTATTCTTGTGATTAATGCTTCTATAGCAAAAAGACGACTAGCCCAAAATGGCGGCCATATTTCTGACTTAAATACAAAACTTATTTTTTTAATATCTAACAGACGTGTAGTTCCTTTTTCTTTCTAATATCTATTTGTTTGAATGTATTTTACGGCACTGTTAGCACTGTTAGGCCATATATGACAGTCGATTGTGGTAGAGGGAGAGCAGTTTTTCCTGGGTAGAACCTGTACTGTATACCTCCCTTCATCCGTAAGAATCAACACTTTCTCATTCAATCAATCCTATGAGTTTATCATTCTATAATTTGCAAATATCTGACACACCAAACTGTTTCATAAGGTCGTATTTCTGATGTCTCTATACAGGACTCTGATTCCAATGTGGATCATTTCAGAAAACTTATGAGTAATATATTTTCGGTTTTTCAGAAAATTTACACATGATATATATCATAGGTATGTACAGGTCGCTGCAGAATCACAAGGTCATATTCCTGCCCTCTATACTGCACGTGACTGCACGCTGGCTCTTTGAATTCCTTTTTCTTTCGGCAAATTTGCGAACATGTTTTTCATATTTGGTAACTTCCTTCTTACTCATCCCCTGTGAAAAGAAAAAAAAACATGAAAATATGCCAGCAACAAGCGAAATGAAATTATTAAGCTAAAAGATAATTTCTGTATTAATTATGAATAAAAACAATTTAAATAAATTAACAAATAATACAGCGTAGTAGGACATGCGACCAATGCCGCAGTGATGGAATTGTAATATCTACTAGTTTTAGTCAAACGCTGGCCTTCATTAGGATATTATTAATAAATATATGTTCTCAGGGTTCCCACCCACCCTTATTGGAAGGCCAAATTCAAGGATTTTTCAAGGACTTTCAAGGACCTTTTTGCCAAAATTCAAGGACTAATATTCGCGCAAGTGACATGGTTTATGCCATCTGAAGTAGCCATTTTTGGGATGAACAGCAAAAATCCAGAATTTAAGGGCTTTCAAGTACCATATCAAATTTTCAAGCACTTTCCAGGCCTTGATTTTTTTTTTTCAAATTCAAGTACTTTCAAGGATTTCAAGGACCCGTGGGAACCCTGTGTTCTATTACAAGTGGAACTAGAAAATGTGTCCATGGGACACACGTATATGCCCCTGTAAGTCACATAAAAAGTTATTTTTTTCCTTACAGACGGACGGATGGACAAGGGTACCACAATATGCCCCTTCCACTTATTGTGGCGGGGCGGGAAAATGTTTCCTGCTGATCAACATAATTCTACGAACCACTACACCTTCAGTTTTGTTTAAGATAACATAAGTTTCAAGGTTGTGAGTATATAATAAACAGAATATTTGTTGGTTTTGTTGTGAATATAGGATTTATTTTCATCTCAAAGTGAGAAAACTCAAATAATTTCACTCATGCAAAAGCACTCGTGAAAATATGTTTTCTTACTTCTCGGTGAAAATAAATCCTACATTCACTCCAAACCAACAAATATTCTATTTATTTCCTAATATGAAAATATTATACTTCCGAGGTTCTCAGGGATTGTTGTACGATCACACGGAATGCACGTGCAACTTCATTCAGTGCAGTTAAAAACATTTGTAATTCTGTTAATTTTTAAATTAACAATTGTTCTCAAACAGAATTCTAATAAATGTAAATGTTATTCTGGCTGGACATTTCAATCTAACATTGTACATAGAATAATAAATACTGAAAAGAGGATCTTATGGAAGCATCAAACACAAATTTGAGAAGCAGACTGTTTTACTGAGTCTGTTCATGCGAGGTAATATAAGCAGGGTCTTCCACTGGCCATTTAAGAGCATATTCTCCCTATCCCTTAATTTTAAAATCTAATTTTCCCCTACTCCTTAATTCCTTAATTAACCCCCTATCCTTTGATTTCTCTGCCCTATCCCTTAAGAACACCTGCAAAATGCATTATACCTGTCTATAAATAGCTCCTTGTAGGCTATACTTCTTAAAAATCCTTTCATTTACAGTTGAAATATACTTCAAATAGCATCTAAATAAATCATTATCCGTAAAAATTTGGTCACCCAAAGGGTAACTCCTCCCACACCCACCCCATGACATTCAAATTTAATTTCCCCTATCCCTTCAATAATTCCTGTGAAAGACCCTGGTAAGGTGCAGCACCTGCTTACGCGGCATTCTACTATAAAGCCATAAAGATTGTGATTGATGATTCCAAAGGACCGGTAAGTAATAACACTACGGATTTTTAGTTTAGTCACGGCGACTTTTTACATTGCAACTGTCAAGAATAAACGAAAAGATTGTTTATTTGTATGGTGTTCTACGTCATTTTCAACACATGTAAGGTAATATATGACGGTCAATTATTTTTGGGAGCTCAAAAACACACCAAAAATGGCCTAATGCAAAATCTTCTTTCAATACCAACAACATGCATAGGTGACATAAAGTAACAGTGACTGAGGGTGGTTGTGGTCATCAAACACGACTTACTCTGGAAACTAAAAGATTTTACACTCATCTGCCGATACTCCTGAATAAGGAGATAGTAGTCAAAGTACACAATTAGTTTCGAGCTTACAATGCAACGTCGTAACCCCTTGGTCACGAATGAAAAGAAAAAAAGTAAATGATTATTTTTTACAAACTATTTGAAAAATCAGACTGACCCTTTTCGGTTCGATAAATCCTTCCTCTTCTGTCTTCCACTTGGGTCTGATGACGTAATCCTTATTTGAGGGAACTGGCACTCTAGCCCTGTAGATCCAGCCAGGGTCACCAGGTCGCAGAGCCCTAAAATGCAAAATACAATCTGTCAGATCAACACCTGAATTACCTTTTCGTTATTAGGGTTATTCCACTAAAACATACTCAGAACCTCGGGAAGGCAATTTAATAAGTATCTATGGCTGAACCGTAATTTCGGAAATTTGGTTCTTTACCTCAATTTAGCATCTATGGGTGGGTGTTATTTGAAAAGTGCCTTCCTGGGGTCCCATGTATGTTTTAAAGTAGCTATCCCATCAACAACAGCCAAAAACAGCATGTACATCGCTTGTAAACCTACTTACGACGGTGTATATATATATATATATATATATATATTACCAGGGCTTCTAAAATTTTAAAATGCAAATCGGTCCAGGTTTTTTAACTGCCGTAAGAATCGCGCTTATTTTGAAAAAATCAATAAATCGCCGTACCCCACCCACCATGTCAGCTACATCATGATTTTTTTCCGTTCAGTCATTGATATAGAGAACTATTTAAAATGTATGTTTGTATTATATTTGTATTATTTCTAACTTACTTTATCACAATTTGTACACTTTAATGACTGACATCATGTCTTCGCTTTACTGAATGAATAATTTTCACTCAATATTAAAATTGTTGATCATTTGAGGAATTGAACCGGAAGTGTCTAATAAACCGGGTAGGTATAAAACGCGGACTAACACGTGCGTATAAGCGTTTATTTATCCTCGCTGTATTGCACTAAGCATTTTAGCGAGCAGACCTCGGTTTTAAAGTCTCATCCGAAGGACTGGTAAGGTAGGAAATACTTTTTGAAATATTTCGATAATTAACCCAAATTCGGTCATGGCTGGGATTGAACGCGCGATCCCTGGGTTACTAAGCCGCAGTGCTAACCATTACGCCACGGCGCTACCTTACTAACACGCGCGGACTAGCGGATTATATACGATTTTACATAAATTTGAGTAATATCGTTTTTCATCAATTAGCTTAATTAATACCAAATGTTACGACTAACGCAACCAATCTCGGTCCGACTTAAAAAAAAAACGGTGTCAGGTTTGATCACTTTCCTTAATATTATACTTAAAGTTATTGTAAAAAAAAAATCAAACAAACAATTAACACATCTCGGTATTTTAATGACGCAAACAAATTTCAGTCCCAGCTTTGGCCACTTAAAAAAACAAACCGACACAAGCAAACAGGCTAACACCTTACGACTAACGGTATAGTGAACCGACAGAACGCGTGATATACTTTCACTGATCACACATCAAAGGCGTGCTACATGGCTATAGACTCTTCCGGAAAACTCCCTACTATCGGTAATGGTTTAGTCCAAATTGACCAAATTGACCTACTTTCGCACAGCGAGTGACAAAAAATCGTGTTATGGATCAAAGAATATTGCCACAAGGCATATTTCAAGGAGTGTATAGGGTAATTGTAGATTTTTTAACGACCGATAGATAAAATATCTGGGACCGATTTTAACAGAGATTTTGAAAAGAAAATCGGTCCGGAGAAACAGAATTCGGTCTGGGGACCGAGAAACCGGCGATTTTAGAAGCCCTGTATATTACATATTTGTCTGTGATTTGTATGTGGGAGATATTTCCCAGTATGGAACATTGCTCGGCCTTTTCCGTCAGTGGCGGGAACGCCAAATGACGTTCCGATTGTTTTACGGACGTCATCGTCAGATTCCGCCACTAGGGAATACCGATTACGCAATTAACGAAGAGTTCCGGTTCCACTTGTTTTGTTTGTATGACGCAACGTCGTCTTGGCGTTTTCGGGCAAACTGGTGTAAAAAGGTGTGAATCATTAGAAATATTAATAAAATATCATTATAAATTATGTAATACATAGTATAATAACCAGTGTTTTTGTGATACTGAAAATATTTCCCTTGGTAGAGAAAAGGCTCCTGATATAAGAACTCGTTCTTTGCACTCGTTCTTATGTCGGGGCCATTTCTCTACCTCGGGAGATATTTCCTGTATCTCAAAAACATTAGTTATTAAACTCTATATAGCTTACATATTTTGAGAATCCAAACTCTATAGACACAACTCATATTACTAAACTCATAATTCATTTTACGCATTTTTGATCACGGGTATTTTACTTTTTTGATCGGCACATATATATTCATACATCACATGAACACCTGTCTAGAGTTTGATAAACTGTTTTGTAGTGTAATTTTGTCATTATTTGGAGGGTCGGTTTCTTTAATGGTATAGCTCTAAGCCTTGTGCGCTTAAATATGCCCCTTTTCAGGCAACACTCTGCCTTTTTTAAATCCTGGGTGAAATACTATGGTAGGCAAATATGTCATAATACCTGGTGGGGGGCACATGGAAGATAACTGATACCTAGGGTACAACATTTATAAATGTTGACTTTCGTGATGTAATTGTGGGCTGAATTGCTGCATGGTGTACACAAATAATACACATACTTGTGTAGACGTGCTTGTGTAGAGAACACATACATGTGTAGAGAATATATGCTTCATGTAGTAACACACACTTGTGTAGAGATTAATGTTTATTCACAGGCTTTTAACACTTTTGAGGTAAAACAATCTGCTCCATTTAGGTTTAAGAATATTAATCTTACAGAATGTCATGTCACCTAATGCAATGCCTCTATGAAATGAGAGATGTACCATTCAACAAAACATGTTATAGGGGCAACCTTAAGATAAATTTACACGTATAAGCTGCATTTTGTTTCTGTTTGTCAGTCCGTCATTTTAACCCTTAGTTCGCTACAATAGCCTTTGCGTCCATTGTAAACAGGGTTTACAATGTATGGCTGCTTATCAGACATTTTCCCCAAAACACCCCTTTGTCACATAAATGGAATGGTCTTAATTCAAAGAAAGATATCTGTAGTGGGTTAAGGGTTAAGATGCACCTATTGCCAAGGTCACTTACTTTTGCTCCCCAGACATAGATTTGTCGAGATCTTTTCTTGGTGTCATACCGCCAACATCAATACTGAAATAATAGGCAAAATAAAATATACTTTTATACTGATAGGCCAAATAACAGGCCAAATAATGTTATATTTTTATAATAATAGGCCCAAATTGTTTTATACTGAAATAACGGACCGAATAATTTGATACTTTTATACTGAAATATGTCAAATAATTTTATACTTATTTACTAAATAACAGGCCAAATTGTTTTATACTTTTATACTGAAATAACAGACCAATTTGTTTTTATACTTTTATACTGAAATAACAGGCCAAATACTTTTATACTGAAATAACAGGCCAAATTGTTTATACTGAAATAACAGGCCAATTTGTTTTTATATTTGTATACTGAAATAACAGGCCAAATACTTTTATACTGAAATAACAGGCCAAATTGTTTTATATTTTTATACTGAAATAACAGGCCAACTTGTTTATACTGAAATAACAGGCCAATTTGTTTTATATTTTTATATTGAAATAACAGGCCAAATTGTTTATACTGAAATAACAGGCCAAATTGTTTTATATTTTTATATTGAAATAACAGGCCAAATTGTTTTATACTTCTATACTAAAATAACAAGCACATTTTTTTTATACTAATAAGCCAAAATAAAAATATACTTTCATACTAATAAGCCAAATTGTTTTATACTTTTATTTTGAAATAACAGGCCAAATTGTTTTATACTTTTATACTGAAATAACAGGCCAAGTTGTTTTATACATACTGAAATAACAGGCCAAGTTGTTTTATACTTTTATACTGAAATAACAGGCCAGATTGTTTATACTGAAATAACAGGCCAAATTGTTTAATACTTTTATACTGAAATAACACGCCAACTTTTTTTATGCTTTTATACTAATAAGCCAAGTTGTTTTCTACTTTTATACTAATATACTTATAAGCCCAATTGTTTTATACTTTTATACTGACAAATGGTCAAGTAGTTTTGTACTGAAATAATAGGCCAAACAGTTGTATACAAACAGGGTGGGTGGGTGACCTGATGAGCAGGCCTGCAAATGGACAGACAGGTGGACAGATGGATGGACAGACATACCTAGTTCTCCTTTTCTTCGGAAGCTGATCATAATCCCGCTGTTCTCGTTCCTCCTTGGACAGTGATTTGTAGTTGGACGTAAGGTTGAACAATGGCCTTGACCACTCATCTGGAAACAAAATGGTTATTTTCAGGGTTATTCCATTATGGTAAAACATACATGGGAACTCAGGAATGCATTTTTGAAATTGAATATCCACCCATAGATGCAAAATTGTGTTTAAAGAACCAAATTTAAGAAAATAGGGTTCATACATAGATGTTTATTAAATTAGTGGCTGTTATATAGAGGGTCATGTTGCATAACATAGCGTTATGTCAATTGAATTGAATTGAATGTTGTTTAACGGCTCATCAACACAGTACAGGTTATTTAGAGCCGCCCCAGAGAGAGGGGAAGGATATATAGGAATCCGGGAACCTGCCCTACTCTTATTATCGAATAGATTCATATGGTTCTTTTGCTCGGTTGATAGACCGATACACGGGACCGCCCGGTTTACGTCCCCATCCGACGGACAAGGCATGTCAAATCAATATTTATTTCAACATACATGTCATTAAAAGTATATACTTGTTTAATTTATATAAAAGAAGCATACCATGTACATACATAATAAATGTACATATATTGTAAATAAACATTGCTTGCATTTGATTTTAAAATTAAAATTATTAAAAATGTATTCAATTTTAAAAATAGGCTTTTAAGAGTAATTAAAGCAGTAATTTACATATATGATTTACACTTCTACGAGCTGCTCTAGCGTGAGAGCCTTATGTTTGGAAGCCATTTTTTAATAGACCTACAGTAGGTCCTTACTGTATGATTCACTGATGATGTTTAAACACCCGACTCAATTACTTACTCACTATCGACTCACGATAAAAAACACAAAACAAGTTCATAGAACAGAAATCAATTCATTCAATAACAAAAGATAATAATCAGCACCTGCCAAGCGATTAACGAAATTATCTATGGTGTTTTATGGCACGTCGACACATAAATAGGTCATATTGCACGCAACGCGAATAAGTTACATAGCAACGACCACGTGATATAATTTCACGCGAGAGCTCGCAATATCTCTACCTACTTTCGTTTTGGGATTTAATTGACAATGACAGTTATAAGTGATAATTGGACACTAATTGGACTCATTTACACCAACCACTGACCGCTTTGAGCAGGTCTTGTTATATAAAGGTGAGATTTATAGCGGAATGTATTGGGAGGACCAATGGCTGACCATTATGGCCAGGGTCAGGCTATACAGAGGTGACCGTTAGTACAGTTTTGAATGTACACCTGTTATTATGACAGGTGTTATTTTCAACTAAATGATTTACAACTGTGCAAATATAAAGCAAATTTCAGCGACCATGTTACAAGTTAGGTTCAGTCAGAGATCTAAGAAGTACGGGTTGTGCACCTACTCAAATCTCACGAAACCTCGTTTGCCACAAGACAAGGTAAAACTGAAAAATCTTGTTCTTCATTTTCTCTTCGTATATTTAAGACATACATTCTTCTCTTTAATTTGAGACTACCGGTATTTGCTGGCACATGTTGTGAAAAATGATGAATTCAATACAGTTACATTTTTCATCAAAACTACAACAACAACAGGAAGTTGCAAAAATATGCCACAGACAGACTTTTTAAATAATCTTTTTTGACATTTTGAGGAAACCTAGAAATATTCTGAAAATACCATTGCATACAAAACAAAGACTCTTGACAAATTTAATAAAGATCAATTGCAAGGTGTGTCACCTGATGTTGCATCTGTACTGTTTTATTTGCAACTACCTCGGAACCGTGTAGCGGTTTGGATAAATATACTTCTCCTTTCTAATTATAGCACATTTCATTCTATTTATAGCTTGACATGTTGCGATACATGCAGAACTCTGGTATATCTGTATATTATTGTGTGTGTAGTGAGTGAGTGAGTGAGTTATGGTGAGTTATGCTAACTAACTTGCAGGAAGAACTCAACTAATTGACACCTTTCCCGCCTACAATATCTTACTCTCTTGAATTCTCTCCCTGACGGCTGACAACAACAGGCAATCTTATATGTAGCCTTAGATATAGTAGTCTAGGTGTAATCGGACCGAAAAAAATACACATAAATATTTAGGCACTCAGCGGGTTTGAACGTCTGTATGTGAAGCGGACGCTCTACCGATATCGCCATAAAAGCTAGCTCTGCGGCGAGACAGTAGTAATGCGCTTATAAACCTATCTATTAACATACCCCCCAACTGAGTCCTATTACACTAGGGGTGACTGTAAAGTCAACCTTTGGTAACAGAAATATTCTGTCACTTCCAATAGAATATTGCTATTAAGAGATTTATTGTGGATCCTCTAGTAAGTGATCTGTGATATTATAATTATTTTAATGTATTTCTCGTGTGTATTATAAAGTATATCGCTGGATTGCCGAAATGTTGATTTTAGTAGTTTTATATATTCTTGTACTGACTATATTTCTTATGTTACAGGCTCTCTTGTATATATCAAGAGAACTTGAAAATAAATAATTAAGAACATGGTTTGTTGACAACCCTGTTCGATAGGCGCAAGAGACGTTAAAAACGTTAACAGATGACAGATGACGGACAACAACGATGGACAATGCCATATAGCATAGGTAAGCTCGTCTGGCCTTCAGTCAGTAGCGCTAAAAACTATTAAAATACATAACTAGCGGAATCTCTCAATGTCGCTCTACTTACTGATGAGTTTGCCAGCTCTCTCCTTGTTTTCTTTCACTTCTTTGGGATGCTTGTACAAATACATGATGGCTTTCCCTATACCACTTGTCTTCAATGCTCCACCATTGATCGTTGGAAACTGAAGGAGGTAAAACACAGTTTCATTAAAACAAGAAATCCGCGGATTCACATGTCTCGCCTAACGGGGGCAGGATTTTAATAAAAATAAAAGATAAATGTTGCTTAAATGAAAGTTTTAAACATTTTAATAACTAAAAACAATGAAGTTTACAGTGTGCTGAGATGACATTTAAGTGCATTTGTTTAAAAAAAAATAATGACATTCTATAAAAAAAAAAAAAAGAGGCCCAAAAGCCTAAAACGGGTGATCAGGAGAAGTAGTCGGGACAAAGCTTGTGTATTAAAACCTTTAAAGGGCCTTAACTCCACCAAAAATCATTCAACAGGAACATGGTGATGATATGCACAACTAAGCTTGATACAGATCATCCTTGCCAAGTTTTGTCCGGCCAGGGTTCAGCAGACTCTGCCAAAAATCTTTAAACTGGAACATGGTGATGATATGCACAACTAAGCTTCAGGTACTGATCATCTATGCAACGTTTCTCTAAAATCCGGCCAGGGGTTCAGGGGAACTAGTCTGAACAAACTTTGTGTAGCAAAACCTTTAAAGAACACGGTGATGATATGCAAGAAGAAGTTCTTCCCGTAATATGTAAAACTGATCCAAAAAGGGCACCTAAGCTCCCATTTAAAAGTGAAAAAAAGAAGGTTTCTTATGAGAAAAAAATAATGTAAAAATAATAATAATAAAAAACAAGTCGGATCATTCATTGATATAAAGACACTGACAAAGTTTAATCAAGATCAAATAATAAATGAAGTTGCTAGAGTGTTGTAAATGAAAAAAAAATGGCAAAAAAACAACATTTCAATTTTTTTTAAATAAATAATAAAAGAAAAATATACAGAATTTACAGAAAAAAAAGGTTTCTTAGGAGAAAAATACAATTAAAAAAAATAGGAAAAAAAAGAAGGTTTCTATAGAAAAGAAACAAAAAGGTAACACTATATGCCTGCACCACTTTCGTGGCAGGGCATAAAAAACAACTGAGTTTACATTTCGGATGAGGGAGGGAAGGTGGGGAGGGAATGGGGGAGGTTTAAAAAAAAAAGGGGGGGGGGAAAAATCTCAATCCCAAAATTAATAATTTAGGGCGAAGGTCACATCCGCATCTACTATGTCACATAGCGAAGGAAAGGTCTGGTGCATACAGTTCCTAAGAAATTGATGTAAACACAAAAGTTGACTACAATTATTAAGTTATCTGCCCTTTGCTTGGAGGGTGAAGGTCACATCCACATCTGCTTTGTCACGTTGCAATGTACCACCCAAGATATAACTATAAGCAAAGTCTAAAAGGTCTAGTGCATAAAGTTCGTGAAAAAGTGACCTAAACGCAAAAGTTGGAACGTAAATATTATTAAGTTATCTGCCCTTTACTTGGACGGTCAAGGTCACTTCCACATTTGCTTTGTCATGTTGCGATGTACAACTCAAGATACAACTATAAGCAAAGTTTGAAAGGTCTAGTGCAAACAGTTCGTGAAAAAGTGACCTAAATGCAAAAGTTGAACGTAAAAATTATTAAGTTGTCTGCCCTTTGCTTGAAGGGTTAAGGTCACTTCCACATTTGCTTCGTAGCGTTGCAATTTATCACCCAAGATACACCCAAGATACAACTATAAGCAAAGTTTGAAAGATCTAGTGCATAGAGTTTGTGAGAAAATGACCTAAACGCAAAACTTGAATGTTGGAAAAGCAACACCTATTTCTCTTTTTTTCTTCAAAAAGGCGAGACAAGAAATCATTAAAATACAAGAGCTCTACTGATAGATTTTGATAGCCAGATCAGCCATGGGAACCTGTGAAATATTATGGAAATAAGACCAACACTTTCAGAGAAGTAATCGTCACAAGTTTTTCCTATATCACTCTTTGAAAACAAAGATGGTCGCTGGTGGCCATGTTTGACATAGAATCAAAATGAATTTTGTTTAGGACCAACTACATGTCATGTCAGTCATTTTAGTAAAGCTTCCATGCCACAAACTTGTATTTAAGCTGTGGCAGCCATCTTGAATTTCGGCCAATCTGATTTTTACTTGGGACCAACTGGACATCAAGTTTTATGAAATTCATTTTGGTAAAGGTACCAAACTGATACCACTTATGGTTTAAGAGAAGTAGTCGGCACAACATTGTATTTAAAATCAATTTTTAGCCATGGCAGCCATCTTGAATTTTAGGCCAACCTGATTTTTACTTAGGACCAACTAGACATCAAGAGCAACATTCCTATATTCCTAAATATTATGATTTATTATGCAACATTACCCATGCAACATTACAATCTCATACAATTTGTTACTAGTCTAAGAATATATCTGTTTCCAGCTTATAAAAATGTCATAATGCTAACACAAATGTTAACTAGACGGGGTTATTTTTGTAACAAAAACAAATGTCTCCCCCCACAATTTATTCACAATGTCTTGATATGGTGAGCATTTGTGTCAAAATCCCTCAAGCAGTTCAAGAGATATGGAGAGGACACGAAATATAGTGCATATGACCTTCGACCTCTAAGTGTGACCTTGACCGGACGTGGCTGGAAGTTGCGCTCTGCACGTTGTCTCGATATGGTGAACATTTGTGTCAAGTTATTTCAAAATCCCTCAAGCAGTTCAAGAGATATGAAGAGGACATGAAATATAGTGCATATGACCTTCTCCATTTAAGTGTGACCTTGACCTTGAACGGACTATTGTTGTGCACATGGTCTTGATAAGGTGAACATTTGTGCCAAGTTATTTCAAAATCCCTCAAGCGGTTCATGAGATATGGAGGAGACACGAAATATAGTGCATATGACCTTCGACCTCTAAGTGCGACCTTGAACAGACGTGGCTGGAAGTTGCGCTCTGCACATCGTCTCGATATGGTGAACATTTGTGGTAAGTTATTTCACAATCCCTCAAGCTGTTCAAGAGATATGTTGGAGACCGAATTGTGACGGACAGAGACACGAAATATAGTGCATATGAACTTCGACCTCTAAGTGTGACCTTGACCTTGAATGGACGTGGCTGGAAGTTGCGCTCTGCACGTCGTCTCGATATGGTGAACATTTGTGGCAAGTTATTTCCAAATCCCTCAAGCAGTTCAAGAGATATGGGGGAGACATAATTATAAACCTGTATCAAGTAAATCCCTTACAACATCTACTTTAGTATATCAGATTTGCTGCTGAACAGTAATTTCTCCAAATCACTCTTTTGTAACATAAATGGAATGATCTGTATTCATAGATATAGCAGGTGTGTGACCAGGTCAAAGGTCATGCAATTTCTCCTGAGAATTAGGTTACTATCTCACCAGTACAAGTAGACTTGCTCTTGTCTCAGTGGTTATATTTGGAAAATCAGAATTTGTTTTCCGTCTTTTTCTGCGAGCCAAAAATACAAAGGAGACTTATTCCTTACCAAACTATGAATGTATAATGGACTGTCCTTTCTAGTCCATTTATAGTATAAAGGGGGTGTTTTGGTCAAATGACTGATGAGCACCCAGTGTAAACCCTGATCAGCCTGCAAGATGTTGTACCAGTCATTTTGGTAAAGGTTCCAATTCAATATCACTTACGTTTTTTAAGAAGTAGTCCCCACCTAGTCGCATTTTTCAAATCTAAGTAGTCGCCACAAGTTTTTCCTATATATTTCTTTGTAAACAAAGATGGCCGCTTGCAAAATGAACTTTGGTAAGGACCAACTACATGTCGTGCCAGTCATTTTGGTAAAGGTTTGAGAAGTAGTCGACACAAAATCGCATTTTTAAAAACTATTTTTAGCCTAGGCGGCCATCTTGAATTTCCGGCTGACCTGATTTTTTGATAGAATTAACTAGACATCAAGAGCAACATTCCTGTGAAGTTCCATGAAAAAACGTCAAAATCCGTCTAGGAGTAGTCGCCACAAAAAAAGTTTACGGACAGACAGACACGACGCACCACAGCATAAGCTATGCTGATCTTTGATCTGTACAGCTAAAAATACATTTACAAATATGGTACCCCTGGTGCAGAGCCTTTTCTTAACCCGTGGACTTCAATTAAAAGAAAAATGTAATAGATAAGGGTATAACAATTCTCCTATAAATCCAGGAATACAGCCGTCATTGTTTTTTTTGGATTTGGTCCACCTTCTCAACCCTTTTTAAGTGCTCCTTTCTTTCGCTTTCCCTCACTGCATCTTCCGCCAGCTCTGATATTGTCCCTCTTACTGGATGGCTATCTGTCGTGACATACTTTCTGTTGAAACATGGCTGTATATTCTGTTTTCTACAATGACTCGCGCTGTTCACCTGATGTTCCTCTATTTTCCTTTAGAGTGGACTGTGTCTGGAACATTGCTGATATGTCATCTAGTATTGGCTATTATTGTGAAGCAGCCTCCCAATATTACCCCCATGTTACTTTAATCAAGCTACTATGCCACTACTAGGCTACTGGCCACTGCAACAACTCCAGATTCGCCGGACGAAGAACCAACAAATTTCTGTCTACAGGGTTCCTTCTTTCAGTGAACGTCGGCCTCACATCATCACAACACAGCAGCGAGGTACTAACTACTCGAGGTATTCACTATTCGAGTTACTAACTACTCGAGGTACTCACTACTTGAGGTACTCACTACTCGAGGTACTCACTACTTGAGGTACTCACTACTCGAGGTACTAACTACTCGAGGTACTCACTACTCGAGGTACTCACTACTCGAGGTACTCACTACTCAAGGTACTCACTACTCGAGGTACCAACTACTCCAGGTACTAACTACTCGAGGTACTAACTACTCCTGGAGCAAATTTGAGGGTCGAGAAGTTGGATTTTGCCAAATGGGGATGCAAAACAAGCAATAAGTAATAAAACATGATATGGAGAGACCAGCATCTGGTGGGTTTTGAACCAACGGCCTTCCACTTGTGGGCCCAGTGCTCTTACGACTGGGCTATAGAGGCCTCACCTGCAGTCATTGTTCATATATAAGGCAGGTACCGTAATAAATCACTCACATCTTCCAGTATCTTGAGGAACGCTTCTCGCACCTGTAGATTGGGTAAACTCTTGTCTGGCAGCGGCGCCAACCATTCCTAAAATACAAACACCCGAATATCTAAAGGATTTACCTATCTTTCTTGAACTGTGGCCTGGGACGTTATTGTGAACAGAAACTGAATATTTGGTATTATATCAAAAACTACTCTACTAATTGAGTAGTTCAAGGTTCTGCAGCAATGGTACAGCAAGTATCTAATGTGTACTACATTACAGATAAGGACAATAAAATCGAAGAAATTACTAAGGTATTAGAGGAAAAGGACCTAGGGCTAACCTTTGACTCCAAGCTCAAATTTTCTAAACATATAAGTGAAAAGGTGTCCAAGGCCAATAGAAACCTTGGCCTAATCTTAAAAACCATTACATATATGAACAAAGAAATGTTTCTCTGCTTATGCAAATCTTTAGTCAGAGCCCGCCTTAAGTATGCTACAGTGGTGTGGGCCCCCCTACATAAAAAAAGACCGTATTGCCTTTGAAAATGTCCACAAAAGTGCTACCAGGATGGTGGGTAACCTCAGCAATTTCCCTTACCATACCTACTATGTTAGTGCTACCAACCCTTGAATATAGAAGAGAGAGTGCCGATGTGATCCACTATTTTGTTATATAAGCATGAGTTATAGAACCTGGCTCTATGATGTTGTTTAATGATCACAATAATAAGTATTAAGTTTCAATCCATTATGTGAAGTTGTTTCCAATCTCATTAAAATCAGACCCTTCTCTGCGCATGTCACGTTTCAGTAAAACGCTGTGGAGCAGTCTATGCTCGATATTGAAAGAGACAAAGTCCGCAACTTTTAGCTTATAAAACACAAAAATAATTGCATTGACAAACATAACACACCAACCATTATTGAATATTTACTGGAAAAAAAAAAATTCTTCGACAGAATTTAATAACCCACACTAAAATTATACTCGCGGGTCAATAGTCGACTACGCTATCAACTGAGCTAAGCAGGCCAGATGTACTATGACTTACTATTTAGAATATCTAACGTACTTTTGTAATAATGATGGTGGAATATATATTTTCCAAACACACATGACAGCGCCCATGATTTTCTTCGTATCTTGATGTAAAACATGCTATTTAGTGCATTTCTTTGATTTTATCGTGCAATCCACAGCAATAACACAGTAAGACTTTATCTTTATGCGGATATAGATCTATGTTTTATGTAGATTTTCTTTTTTTCATTTCACTTGAACGTCATCTGAAGTGCATATGAAACACGCGATTTCATTGGTTGAATTTAGTTATCTTCTCATGAATATTGATTAGATAAAAGGTCGATCTGATGTGACCTCCAAGGCAATGTTGTCAGATCCTATAGCGGAGAGTATCAAAGCGTAATTTAATAGGATATGATTTTAATGAGAATGAGTTGTTTCCAAGATACAAGCTTACATCCAAAACATTAACCAGTGGACGCAGACGCCGATGACGATTAATATATTACCTAATTTTTATTTTTTGTCAAAAAGAGACGAGCTAAAAAAAAATAATTTCCAATTATTTTTTAATACATACCGTCAATGCACTTAAAATTCCACAATCCAGGAAAGCACCATGTAAGTCTGCCCTGCAAACAAACAATAAAGTTGATGGTGTGGTGCCATAGTTTAATGACACAATGTGTCACCACTGATTAAGCATTTATTTAATATGCGTGTCTGAGATTACCGCAATTGCTAACCCTTGTCCCTTGTTCACCTGGCAGTAGACGTGCATGTATCAACAAAGAACAATGAATAGTCAATCAGACACAAGACTGCATCTCAATCACTGTGTTCGTCCAGAGGATTAGTAGTACATATATACTCAATAGATTGAAGTTTGATAAGCAAACCTGTTCAGGTTATTTATTATGTGTTTCCTGGTCTAATCAAAATCATGCTTTTGTTTGTTGACTATATTGTATTGTTAACTATGTGATTGCTATTATGTTATATGGCCCATGATTGGAAAATGAACTAAATCTAGTATTCTATGCAATACCACAACTGTGTAATGTAGTGGTCTTGAATAGAATACTAGAATTAGTTTATTCTTACAGACTGTGATTCTTACAGATTGTGGTTACTTTGATGTCAATATCTTTACACGACTTTGATCTCCTGACAACTCACCTCTAGACAGGGCCAACATAGATTTATATTTAAATCTTCATACATCAAATTTATGGTTTACTATATAAAATGTCTTACTTTTTTAACTGAGACATAACAATAGGTAGATATGTCAATTTTCTAATTGCTGGTTTCTTGGCCATGTTTAGACCACGATCTTCCTGCAAAAGTTGAGATAAAAAACATTTTTTAATATAATCTTACATTTACCTCCAATTACTCATTCCTAAAACACATTGCTAGGATAACTTACTATTTACCAATAATATTTTTACTCTCTAGCAAAAAAAGATTAAAATTGATGCTCATCATTACATACATTAATTCCATTAAGTGATGGGAAAGCTTATATTAGCAGGATTTTAAAACATATATTACGACAATAACACGTTTAAAAACATTTTTTAATAAACAACCGACCCTATTTTTAAGGGGCCGACCTAAAACTTTTTATGAAAAAAAAATAAATTGTTTTGAACAATGATTTATCACAATATATCGAGGTAAACTGACATCACAGAGAAACTTGTATGGGATTGATGAGGTAAATACATGTAGAATCTCAATATCTTGCTCCAAAAAAAAAAGAAAATGACTACCTACCTACCCTATTTTTTTAGAGCATGCATTAGGAACCACACCTATTTATTTTTTTGGCCTTATCCACGTATAAATGGTAGACAAACAGCCAAGCCATCGTTATTATTGAGAGGTATGAAAAACTTGGAAAAATCACCTTTTCACAAGTTTTTCAGACTCTCAATAAGAATTATCAAAATTGACTGATAAACAAAGATATGACCATTTGACGGTTGTTCTAAAGACGGATATGGGAGCCGCCACTTTTAGAAGTATGACATCATAGTTTTAAATTATCATATATGGCTTATTGATTAACATCATTTAAAGCAACGCAAACCACCGCATGAATGCAAAATCCTTCAATGGCCCCATAATGCATTATTACACTTCAGCAGACTTATTGTTTATACAGTTGTGATTTGGTCCCCGTAAATCAATAAATTATCATATTTATAGATGTTCCATATAGGGACTATAATGTCATAGTTCTCAAAATGGCCGCTTCCATATCCATTTAAAAAAAAACTAAAATGGGCATATCTTCTTTGCGTAATTCTTTCACCTTTTACCAAGTGTTTCAGAACTAAATTGTTTGTCTGTATGCCTACAATTCCCTTTAAACAGTTTTAAATTAGATTACTGAAGGCTGACTACTTAATAGTGTTTCCCCCAGGTTTTAAAAAGGGCAGGCTACTCACTTAAAAAGGGCATTTAAGCGCGCTAAATTAAGTAAAAAAAGGGCATTTCCAGCAAGCGAAAACTTGAAGAAAAAAAAACGATTTTATACTTGCTAAGGAAATAAAACAAAAACAGGTACATGTGTTTATATACAGTTCATTCATTTATTTAATTGTTTTAGTTGCTTTTCTAGACTCTTTCTTTTTTCTTTTCTTGTTTATACAATTCATTGTCAATATACTGAAGATAACACTTAGCCGTTGTTTCTTTTTAAGTGAATAACATTAACAAAAAAAAATCTGGAAAACGCAAATTGAAAGTAGAATATTTTAAAGCATCCGAAATAAAGCGTATCCGAATTTAAGTCAACCTTTTACCCTAACATAGTTTTACAATTGTTTGAGCCAGCTCATAGTTAATTGCAACAAATCGTTATAGTTTGAGGGATAAGGGTCAGATATGACTATAAGTTGATGAATTGTTATAAAAATGTCCGTCTTTACTTTGACACCGCGAAGCAAAAAGCAAACCGGAAGTTATCAACATAATCTCGTTCTGAATTTTTTCATGTGATTTTCTATTAATTTGATATTTTCTTATCTTTTTATGTTTTAAACGCGAATAAATGGATCGGAGCAAATTTACTTGAGATTTTAAATGAAAAATAAGCATATTTTCATAATGTACACAAAAAGCTGGCAGGTCCAAACCCGCACGATTGACTTCACCCCACGTCCCCAGTTGTCGGCAAACTGTAGGGGATGGCCTAATTAACACCTCGGGTCAAGCTAATCTTTACGAAACACTCGATGTATACAATGTTTGCAATTGACACCTGCTCGATTTATTGCCAAAGGAGGTCAATACAGATTAGGCATGATGAATTTAGGGCAAAAGGGCGGTTACATAACGCAACAGGTTACATAACGCAACAGGACTCGTTTTTAGGGCAACAGGACTCGTTTCTAGGCCGAAAAGGTGTGCCGCCCTGCCATTCCGCTTTAGGGGAACACTATACAGTGCTATTACCTCCGCTGCCACCTTCATCTTGTTGATCATATCGGCAATAAGGTCGTCGCTGTCATTAATCAAGTCAAAATCTTTTCTCTTCCGTCGTCGTTTCTGCATTTCTTCCTTTTTCTTCGCCATCATGAAGTCAAAATCAGATACATGCTCTCTGAAAAAAGATAATGGTCTTATCTTTTCAAATTTAATTTGTATACAAGGTATTATTTTATAACTTTTCTATTGTTATATTTTCTTTCATTATTTTCAAACCTCCAATGAGGACATAGGTAGCCACGTTCCCAAGGATTAGGTTTCCTTTACAGAAGGATTGTCACCTACTCTTTCTGAAATTTGCAATGAGATCTTTTTACATACAGAAGATATGGGTCTTTATTTACAAGGGATTGATGGCTTAACATCCCGCCCGTGTAATGTACTTAGGAAGAGATTATGAACAAAAATGAAGTGTGACCCCACAGTGTAAAACTGAACTATAATAATGAGAATAATTAACAGCATAAATTTGATACTGAATTTATGTCACGAGGGAAAAAAGTCTTCGAACTCGTTTTTTTAACCAAATTACCACTTTTTTCCTCGAGCGACATGAATTCAGTATCAAATTTATGCTGTTAATTATACTGTTTATTATATAACTTTACCTAAAAGAAGAAATTAAAAAAAATATTTCAACTTTAAACCAGTATGTTTTTTAACAAATATGTTAAGAAAGTAGTTCTGGCAAAGTTATATCATCACTAATGATGATATAAAAAAGTTATATCGTCACTAGTGACGATATAACTTTTTTGTGTGATACTAAAATTACGTCATTCATAGTTCAATGTAAATTTACGACAGTTATGTAATAAATAGAAAATAATTATATAATATTAAGAAGTCACTCACTCCCCGTCCTCTTTACCATCTCTTCTTGCCGCGTCGTCATTCTCGTCATCAGACATGTCGGGAAGGGCCGGTTCCGACGTTGCACCTGTAGCTCCTCCATCCTCGTCATCTGAGATCATGGCTGTGACAAAAAATAACATGGCATTTTCTTGTATAAGTGTTAATAATAAGAGAAGGCATCACCCTTGGACTATATTCATGTTTAGCATCTTAGAAAAATCTTAGTTAATTAACATAACGCCAGAACTTAGATATCTCCGCGCTATTGTTGATGTCGGACTATAGTGACAGTAGGGTATATTATAATACAGTTGCATGTGCTATAGTTTCTTGGAGGTATCTTATTTTTGATATGATTGGTTATAATGGATAATGATTGGCAACTGGAGTAATGTTAACTGACAGATAATTGACAAAACAGTACAGTTCCAAAACGCATTGTTGTTTAAGTTTAATCGCTTTTGCACTTATACTGAGCTAGGCGCATAAATACAACCAGAATACATAGAGGATATTCAAGTGAAACAACAGCTATTCTACTTCTTTTTTAAAACAGACAAGCTATGAAGCCAATAATGTTAAAGACAGTAATGGCAATGTTATTTGATTAATAGTGAGGCCCCATAAAAAAATATGTGTGGTTCTGGTAACCCGAACCGACCCTAATTAAGGGGCTGACCCTAAAACTTTTTATGCAAAAATGTAAAAAAAAAAGAAAAAAATTGTTGATAAGGCCAAACAAAATAATATGTGTGGTTCAGGTAACACTGGCAAAAAAAATAGTGAATTCACTTCTGATAATTAATTTAATGTGTTAAATTAAAAAAAATTGCATTATCAACATTTTTTTTATTTTTTTTTATTTTTTCATAAAACGTTTTAGGGTCGGCCCCTTAAAATAGGGTCGGTCGGATTATCTGAACCACACATATTTTTTTATGCGGCCTAATGCAAAAAAATCGACTCAAGGTATAGTAATTTAACACATTAAATTCATTATCAGAATTGAGAAAAAAAACAAGAGGTCAATGACCTTGAAGCTCTATTGATTGATTTTGATTTCAGGAAGTAGTCGCTACAGACTTGTTTTTTGAAAATCTATTTTTAACCGTGGCGGCCATCTTGAATTTCCGGCCGACTTGAATTTTTGCTAGGATCAATTAGACATTAAGAGCAACATTCCTGTGAAGTTTCATGAAAATCCGTCAAGTAGTTTCAGAGGAGTAGTCGCTACAAGTTATCATTATATAACTCTATGTAAACAAAGATGGCCGCTGGCAGCCATGTTTAACGTCAAATCAAAACGATTTTTGACAAGGACCAACATCATGTCATACTGATCATTTTAGAAAAAGTCCCATATCAATATCTCTTATTGTTTTGAAGAAGTAGTCGCTACAAACTTATTTATTTTAAATCTATTTTTAGCTGTGGCGGCCATCTTGAATTTCCGGCCGACCTGAAATTTTTCTAGGATCAACAAGACATCAAGAGCAACATTCCTGTGAAGTTTCATGAACATCCGTCAAGTAGTTTCAGAGGAGTAGTCGCTACAAGTTTTTACTACATAACTCTATGTAACCAAAGATGGCCACTGGCAGCCATGTTTAACGTCGAATCAAAATATTTTTCCACAAGGATCAACATCATGTCATGCTGATCATTTTAGAAAAAGTCCCATATCAATATCACTTATAGTTTTCAGGAAGTAGTCGCTACAAACTTATTTTTTAAAAATCTATTTTTAGCTGTGACGGCCATCTTGAATTTCTGGCCGACCTGAACTTTTTCTAGAATCAATTAGACATCAAGCGCAACATTCCTGTAAAGTTTCATGACAATCCGCCAAGTAGTTTCAGAGAAGTAGTCGCTACAAGTTTTTACTATATAACTCTATGTAAACAAAGATGGCCGCTGGCAGCCATGTTTAACGTTGAATCAAAACGATTTTTGACAAGGATCAACATCATGTCATGCTGATCATTTTAGAAAAAGTCCCATATCAATATCACTTATAGTTTTCAAGAAATAGTCGCTACAAACTTGTATTTTAAAACTCTATTTTTAGCTTTGGTGGCCATCTTGGATTTCACATCGATATGAATTTTTGCTAGGATCAACTAGACTTTATGGGCAACATTTCTGTTAAGTTTCATGAATATCCATCCAGTAGTTTCAGAGGAGTTGTCGCTACAAATAAAAGTTTACGGACAGTTGGACGCCGCATCACGGCATAAGCGATCAGTCGAGCTAAAAAACCTACCTACCCTATTTTTTTTGCCAGTGTTACCTGAACCACACATATTATTTTGTTTGGCCTAAACTGATAAAGTCATTTTGCAGTGGTAAACATGCTTGCAGGAGTTTCTATGTAGGAAATGTATTACCAGTTTTCTTTTCCTTCCTTCTGGCTGTTGCTTCAACATCAGCCTCTCCAAAACCTTCAAATTCTTCTTCTTCGTCACTTGAGCCAAAAATGTCCGCCACCAAATCTCTGTAAATGGTTATAGACAATGCTGATGACTGGGGATTACTGTCTTTATAACCAGCTTGGTATCCTATCCAACTATTTGGAGAGACTTCCCAGAGGTTGATGCCGGTAACCACCAGACAGCATCAAGTTTTGTCATAAGGCTTGAAGCTTAAGTTTTGAGATGGATATATTTCAGAGAAAATGTATGTCCTTCAGACGAGCCACAGACTGATAATGAAAAACTGAACACTTAAACTACTTGAATTCAAAAACACTGTATCACTCAATATTGTCAATAACGGTCTTTGAAACAATTAATACTGAAATGATGTGAGGACTAAACAAGGTTATTTACTAATGACGAAACACAGATTTATAGAAAATCAAAAACAGAAAACTTAAAACTACTGAATTAAAGAAGTGAAGCACCAACAGAGGTGCGAAAGCCGGATTGCGGAATCAACATTTTAACTGAAAAATCTAAATAAAAAGGGGGATAATTCAGGAAAAATACATGACAGGGTTATGGTACTTGTCATATAACTGTGTGTAATGATAATGAACTTGTGTGCGAAGTTTCAAAGCTTTCCGACAATTCATTTTTGAGCATTGAGGAAAAACAAAAACTTTAACCAAAACGTCAAAAGTTTAGACAGACGGACAGAAATTTCCAAACTTAGCTAAGATCCGGCTAAAAACATTATAATCACTATTGTGAATAAATGAAACTGCCTTTGAAACAGTAAATATTGAAATGAGTTGAGGACCAAGACATTGTTAAAACAAAGTAAGTATACATTTAAATGTAAACCAGTGAGTAGCAAACAAATAACCTTCTTTATTTAACATCAAAAATGTATTATCCCAGTCAAATTAAATTTGAATAAGTTTAAATAGATCAGTAATGTATTTATTTATGAAATGTTTTCAGAAACCTATAGCTGAATTGAATTGGATTTTATAGTCACAGCAACAGCTAAGGTCATATGCCGACTTCCCAGTTTCCATTGGTATTAAAGAAGATCCCAGGTGCCACTCCGGACAATTTTCGAGCACGGGCGGACACCTGGGTTGAACTACCGACATTCTGCAAGCAAGCTGGATAGCTTCCTCACATAAAGATTTCTAGGTCTCGAACCCACAGCAGTAAGGGGCAAGTGATTTCAAGTCAGAGACTCAAACCATTCGGTCACGGGCGCCCCGCCTATAGATGAATCAACAATTTGTACATATTCAGCAATATTCAGCAAGCCTCAACTCTTATTCAATATTGGAATTATACATGATTGATTACTTACTCTTTATCACTCTCATCACCGCCCTTCGCCTTCTCCCTGAAAATTAACAACAGAAAGGTTAATATTAACAAAATGTGTACAACACAGAACTTACATAAGTTTCATTAATCTAAATATAAAATGTAGCAAGAGGCATGGCATGTCGGTGCAGAGGTTAATCTGTCATCTTAATGTTAACACTTGGTGGAAGGCTATCCCATCTTAACTTTGCCCTATGAACCACTCATCAGACATTAATATGGCATACTATAACTTCTTGGTCACTATCTCAACACTGCTCTACTGTTGCAACTTACTTTTCATCATCGCTGGGGCCCGGTGACCGGCGCGGGCTTCCACTGGCCCTGCTTCCTAGCGGCGAGTATGGTGGCGTGCCGCTCCCAGCCGGTGACACGGACCTTGATCTGCTCCCCGATCTGCTGCTACGTCGACTTGCTGGTGACCCAGATCTACAATGACAACAGAGACTCCTGTATGACCTTAAGGTATAATTTAGAACTCTAATAATTTGGATGAGTATTTCTTCACATATACAAATTGTAGTACAATTAAATGTTTTCCTACAAAATTAATAGCAAACATTGGTTCGAGAGACGGTACTTTATTACTTTGGATAAAATAAAATGCACATTGCTTTTCTATCATACATGTACCTACTGCTGCAAACATTTGCTAATTTATATAATCCACCACATACTACATATATCCAGTTAAGAAAGTTACATAAGTTGGTATTTGTGACGGATTCTCATAGTGTTGTTCCAATTAATCGATTTCATCGATCATCGATCAGTTATGCCTTTGATCTGTTTAAATCGATTACAATTTTTCATGATCGACTTGCCTCGGTTGATGAAAATTATGGCTTATTTCGTTCTCTTGTACTAAAATTTGCAAGAAAATTAAATGTCATAATTTTGCAACAAGTAATCACATATTTATAGTGGGTATCAGACCGTTTTTATTAAAATATATATTGGTCAGCTTCATTCAGTTCCTTTATTACCAGAACATACTTGAAATGTGATTCTTTTCTTCATTATAGTCTGATGCCATGTTTAATCGATTAATGGTCGATGAATTTTGCAACAAGTAATCACATATTTATAGTGGGTATCACACCATTTTTATTAAAATATATGTTGGTCAGTTTCATTCAGTTCCTTTATTACCAGAACATACTTGAAATGTGATTCTTTTCTTCATTATAGTCTGATGCCATGTTTAATCATTAATGATCGACCATTGGTTGGTTAAATATTCTGATGATCGATCATGAATTTTTAGCTGATTCTCATCAGACGAACTGGAACAATGACCTTTATCTTTACTTCTTGCATACCAGATAATGTAATCCGCATTTTACATGGGCTTCGGAAATAAATACTGAAAAGGGGATCCCTTGGAAGCAACAAACACAAAGAAGAGAGAAAATTAGCAGACTCGGTTTTATTGAGTCTGTTCATGAGAGGTTATGTAAATGTGCAACACCACTCATGCCTCCTAGCACCGGCTTAAGCGATATTCTACTTTTAAGCCATAGATTGGACTTGATGATCACAAAGAACCACTAAGTAATAACACTACTGATTTGTAGTCGGAGCGACTTTTTACAGCTGCCACACGGCACTAAACAAACACTAATGGGAATGTCAATAAATACTGTTTCCTACACATGTGGGGAAGACACACGTCACCACACTGCGTCACGCGCATCAACAATGACATCAGTAACGTCAACAGTTACACAACACCATTGTTTTAAAGGAAGAAAAACAACAATAATGTTAATAGTTGGTTACATCAATGATATGCAAGAAAAGGAATCGATCACGAGTATCAGGTTCAGACGACGACGGACAACAACGCAAAACGCTGCACAAAGCAATTCACAGAAAACAAAAACAAACGATTATTTACTGCTTAAGACTAATAATGTCCTTACCTACTCCTTCCACTTCCTGCTGGGGACCCTGACCGACTTCTGGCTGGACTACCAGACCCTGATCTGCTTCTAGCACTACCAGCCGGTGAACCGGACCTACTTCTTGCACTTCTGGCCGGTGAGCCGGATCTACTTCTTGCACTTCCAGCAGGTGAGCCAGACCGACTTCTAGCACTTCCTGCCGGTGATCCGGACCTACTTCTTGCACTCCCAGCTGGTGAACCGGACCTACTTCTTGCACTACCAGCCGGTGAGCCGGACCGACTTCTGGCACTACCAGCCGGTGAACCTGACCTACTTCTTGCACTTCCTGCAGGTGAGCCAGACCTACTTTTGGCACTTCCTGCCGGTGAACCGGACCTACTTCTTGCACTTCCTGCCGGTGAACCGGACCTACTTCTGGCACTTCCTGCTGGTGAGCCCGACCTACTTCTTGCAATTCCTGCCGGTGAGCCTGATCTACTTCTTGCACTTCCCGCTGGAGATCCTGATCTTGATCTACTTCTACTTGCCCCACTACCAGCAGGACTGGGTGACCTTGACCTACTTCCTGCAGAAGCTGGTGATCCCGGGGCACTGCCATTTCCTACAGGTGACACAGGTGCGCTATTGACTGGAGAGCCTGGTGCACTGCCACTCTGTGTTGGTGAGGGGGATCTGCTCCTGTTCATTGGTGACCCTGGGGCACTCCCATTACCAGCTGGGGAGGCAGGTTGACTAGCTTCATCATTGTTTGCAATTGGTGATCCTGGGGCACTCTCATTATTGTATTCAGGTGAATTAGGTCCACTCATTTGTTTAGGTGAACCTGGAGCACTGCCACTTTGCGTAGGGGAACCAGGAGCACTATTACTTCCGACAGGGGAGGCAGGCTGGCTCCCCGCACTGGACATTGGAGTTCCTGGAGCACTGCCTACAGGAGATCCAGGGACGCTCCTATTCTGTGAAGGGGAACCGGAGCCGTTCTCACTTCCGGCTGGGGAACCAGGTGATCTTGGAGATCCAGGACCACTCCCACTCTGTGTAGGGGAGGCAGGCGGACTGGCCATGGATGCAGGACCACTTCCTGTGGACATGTTTTCTACCTGTGATACAGCATCTAAAGCGAAAGAATAATCTACGAATACCGGGTAATAATGAGTAAACATGTACTACAATTATCAGGAAAACATTAAACAAACAAGTTCATATAAAATGGATCACTTTTCATGAAGTATAAACTTGCAACACGATAAATTGCAGTCATCGATATCGCCTACCACCAACTTACGCTTTATTTGACCAGCGTATTTTTTATAATAATATTTGGGGACGAAATTCAGTTCTATTCCACTTGTGAACTGAGTTTTTCCAAGTTTCAGGAAGATACCTTGAGTGACTTTAAAGCTAAAGGCTATGCAGAGCTGTAGATAAGCTTAGTTTTTGAGTATTTTACAAAATCCCTGTTTTTTTAAATTGTGAGTATCTTTACTCATCAACTTTCTACAAAAACTCATAACTTTTAAAAATCATGAGTATATTTGTTTGTATTGTTCTGTAGAACAGTTTGTTCCAGATATTGTTCCACACGTGTCTAATATTAAAGTCATAGTGTTCTTTTGTTTTTACTTACATGCAACTTCCATTTACTTAGGTTTTTTGTCTCTTTTAAAATGTATTAATGCGCATCCATTTTGAAAGCATGAACTGTTTGAAGCAATCGCTTACTCTGAACGAGTTTCTTGTTACTCACTGAATCTGATGAGTAAATACTCATTGCAGTCAAAAATTACCTACATCTCTGGGCCTATGTTCCTGAAATAAAAAAAGGTGATGGTTCTACGGACAGATGCCGGACCTCATTTGTACGCCTCACAAAAACACTGTATTGTCGCGATAAATTACGGTGTAAACTATTGATCAGTACAAGTATGTAATGCAGTTTTATTTTAGCCCTTTATGTGTCCTTTAGGGTAAATACCTTGCTCCATCTCCTCCTCTCCACCTCCGTCACTGTCTCCGCCATGCTGGCCCTGGAAACAATATAATATAGAATAGAACAGAATATTTGTTTATACCAATTACGAGGCCACAAGGGACCAAACAATACATACATGTAAAGGGAGAAAACTCTCATTGCAAATCAAAATGATGAATAAAACAATAATTTTATTATAAAAGAAAAAATCTTTAAGGAAAGTGCACAGCTTATATTGATAATATTACTGTTTGCAGTAGTCATGATCCGGAGTGGAGCACAGACATAATAACAAATTGTTATTAGGTCTGTGAGCGGAGTAACTCAAGATTAGAAACATTTGGACACTCCTCAGTAAGTTTATTTCTAAATGAAATATCTCAAAATGAAGAGTAAAAATAACAGTCAATTAAAGTATACCATATGCATGGTATGTACATATAGCCCAAAATTAACATCCAATTTTTTTTTCAACAAAAAGTTGAAAAGATGATAGTTCTGCTGTTTTTTTTTTAATTTTTTTAAAATTATTCAATAAGCTGAGATTTGTAAAATATTTCCACAGATTACTGGGAATGTATCACTAAATATCAAATCAGGACAATTTAAATCAACCAGCAATCGTAGTAACAATGACTCATTACTTCAATATATTTAAAAGTCACTATTTAGCAGAATGATTCTGGTAACGTACATGTATACAATCACATTAATGAATTTTATATAATACAAATAAACAAATCTCCTTCAATCCTTGAAAGAACGAAAATCTGTATTAGACCAATCTGAAAAAGCAACAACCTCGGTTTCAGGTTACCCGAGAGAAAAAATAAGGTAACTGAATGGCAGGGCCCTCAATTTTTTCCATAAAATCTTCTGAAAATTCCCCCCCACTACCCCACATCAAATAAAAGTACAGGAATACCGGGAAAAGCACCGGAATATATTGCTGCCCAGCAACTGACGGATGTAATACGGTGTCAACATAAGTGGGCACTCCACAGTTTAATGTACATTTCTCAATCATCAAACCCATGACAAGCCCTTAGCCTGAATCCTTGAACAAATATAAATTACAACTATGAAAAACGATCTTGTTTACTCTGTCGGCCGCCATTTTTAATTTCTGTGTTGGTCATGTGACTAGCATGTGATCAAGAAAGAAAAAATTGTATTGTAAATAAAAAAAAAAAATAACAATAATTCAGTTAGTTATACTTTTAATTGAAACAGTCATAAAAGAAATATACTGACAATGGTCAACTGATCAGTATAGTAAACTTGGTCGATTAATTAGGTTTTTAAAAAGTGAAAGTAGAATTCTGTATAGTAACGGATTCTCTGATTGGCTTACCGCATATGTGGATAAATAACACCATTTCTAATTGGCTGCATTTGTAATTAGATCTTGCAATCTTGGCTATGTATTCAAAGTGTGATTATTGGACAATGGCCATGCCAATTATCGAATTAACAAACACTAATTAGCAAACATGTACGTATGTAGGTATTTCACAGCTGGGGGCTTGAGACAGGATTACAGGATGTTTATTGAGTCACTGGTCACTGTGGTCCAATAGTAAATTTTACAGTAATTGGTCATGCGTAAGATGCGTGTTAGACTGGGTATCGGTTTTTTTACTCGCTTCGAGTGTCCTCTATAGAAATAATTAACGCTGTACTCGTCTTCATCTGGGTCGAAAATTCTTCTGTAATTGAAAAAAAAAGGATTTTGATTCTTTTGCGCAAATCACTTACGCAAATTTGTTTTTCTTGCGCCACATTTCATTCTTATGCGCATTTGGCGCCATTTGCGCATCCCAGTGCGAGCCCTGAATTTTGTAGCAAAAACCCCCCTTCCTTTAAAATTAATGCAAAATTCTCCCATCTAATACAGAAAGAGGGCCCTGAATGGCCATATAACTCATCCATTGTGCATACCAGTTTAAGGCGTTCAAAAGGTCAAGACTTTATCACATTTTTATGTACATGCTACTTTCAGCAGTTTACACTCATTCAATCTTCAGTTTACACTCAGTTTCTTTGTACAAATTTCATCACACTGTCATTTCATACCTTTATTTTTTTATTGAAAAAGAAAGACCTATAGTTGGGCTGAACAAATAGGGTCAGTCTGGTAACCTGAAACAGAGATGTATTTTCTGGCCTCATGTTATTACCTCTTGTAATCTGTCCTCAATGTCTTCATCCTGCAACGGTGTTCCACCACCCTCTCCTGAAAATATATTACACAAACTTAAACAACTTTACCAATTCCAAATGTTTGTATTTTAATATCTGGGGAATCTGCAACATCTATGAGACTCTGATGTAAATGTTTTCATGAAATTTTCTTTTTTATGCAATTCTTCTTCTTTACTGTCTTATGCAATGAACTATTATACTACGCCTTGCACAACAAGTTAGAGAATCCCCATTTTGTGACAAGTGAAGTCAGCAGCATCATCAAAGAGATTTCTACATGCCACTGACCTCCATAGGCGGTTTGCCTCGTGAGATGCTGCTGTCAATCAATTTTGACAAGGCTGGAAAAATGTGTAAAACTAACTAATTGATGTGTATAGTAAGTGTACATTTGACTCAACTTATTGCTTGTGTACATCATGACAATCAGGGGTCATTCTGGATGACAAAAATAGAGAGAAGTGGCAGCCCTAGAAGAAGACTTCATTCATGTCATTTGTATAGTAATATGTATATTAGATCTTTTAAACTAGATTAAATAAATTTAGAGTAGTTTTTATGAACAAGTAATGTAAACTGGGTCAGTATAGCAAATAGTACAATGATCAACCAAAAAATATATATATATATATTATTTTTTTTAGGGAGACTTGGGCTGAAACAGACGAAATTCGTCCCCTAAATCAATTCAATGACGTTTCCCCGGGGTGTCTTAATTAATGGCAATAACACAGTGCCGAGCAGAAACAATGAGGGCAGAACAAATGTTTGACATGCATTTTGACAGGTCAATCTGGTGTTCAATTTTCATTGGCCAACAGTTACACACTGGCACATCTCAGGCAAATCAGAACAGATGAAAATGCCATTTTTGATGTAAAATCAGGGTCTTGATGGCAGATGCGCTTTAAATTTTGATCATGTTCAGGTGAACGCTTGTCGTTTTCAACGGGGCAAGAAAGGTCAGACAGTACAACACGGCGAATCAAAATCGCCGCAAAGAGAAGTTTCTGTAACTTGTTGTGCAAGGCGAAGTATGTATCTGTTACCCTTTTAAAACTGTTTGTTTACAACACGAAACAATACTGCGTGTGGTGGCAGTTGGCTTTTGACCACTTATTTGTTTGTTTGTAGAGCGAAAACACTGTGCACCATTCACTTTGTTCCAGGTTATCATCTTTCATTATGCAGCAGCAAATTTCCCACGGTACATGAACTGATGTAAGTTCCAGTTTAGTTAAATTAAAGGACTAAAGTATGAAATCTCGCAATTTATTCGCAATATGCAGTGGTTTCTCCTAATATGTCTTGTTCTCTAATATCGCGGCATTTTGATTTTTTTTTCAAATATTTTAATCGGACAGTTTTGTAAATATTTACTGGTATGCAAGTAGTATCCGAACAGCAAATAGTGTTTATTGTACTGTTTGTTGTTATTTGATATTATTCAAACAAAAACAACTTACAGAGTATAGTTTAGTCCACTTCATTGTTAAAAATGACAACATCTGATTACAAGCTCGCACACGCGCTGTTAATAAGGGCCCTCAAAAGGGTAACCAATAACCGTTGATTGACAGCGGTACAGAAGTAGTAGCCAAATTGCTAAAATAACGGATACATTTATGGTCATTATCCCTATTGGACGCCCCATTCCGTAAGAAAGACAACTCATCCCATTTATGACCTAAATATATTAACAAGAGTTGTCTCCATTACGTAAATTGAAAATGTCCGTTACTGCAGTATAATCAGATTTGACCGATCAATAGTTTACTGCAGTATTGTATTTTATGCCTACATGTTATATAAACAGGGTTATATATATAAATTAAGAGTTTTTATGTATTATCGTCTGCTGCTGTCGTCATGAGGAAACAATGTTAGCAATTAAAAACACATAACTGCGCATGCATGGTTAGCGCGGGACTTCCCCACGGGCGCGACTTCACAACGGGCAAATTTTCTGAGCAATCAATGAGTGCTGCAGGGCTCCAAGAATAGGATAGCCCGACGCCCGGGGCTAGTCCAATCTGAATCCGGGCTAGCCTCTCTTTCAAAAATGGTTGCCCGTCGGGCTAGTCTAAAAAAATTACGGGGCAATCAAAAATACAACCAGAAATTGTGTTTTATTGCGTGTAATTTGCAGCCGTATTTGTTAAAAATTATCTCCCTTCATTAAAGTTCAATTTGAAAGCGCGCATTTCATTGGTTGATTACATGATTTGAACCAATTGCAATACAGCTTTCATATTCATGCAAATTTGTCACGTTGGACAAAAGAAGAAATATCACTTGAATATTAATAGTTTGACGTAGATTTCGTTTTAATATACTTTTTTTCGATGAATTGCTGTATAATCTTTTTCTAAATAGCAAGTCCGTATCTTAAAAACGCTTAACTACGAACGCTTATTCACAAATGCAAGCTGCTAAATAACACCGGGAACGCGCACCTGTTTTAGATGGTTTAATGTGCGGGACCCTGAACGGTTTTTGACGTGATTTGCGGCACGATCCTAAAACTGTAAAAAGAAAATAATATTGTTTTAGTGATTTGATGCAATGGATATAAAATGAAAATAGAACCTTCTAGTTTGATTCTAATCACATGTGTATTATTAATTAATTAAATAAAACAAAGTAAAAAAGAAAAACATTTGATATCGACAAAATAATGTACCGGCAACTATTCATTGGTAATAATAATTTCGGGGCAAGTTAAAAAAAATCAGGGCAAGTGACTTTTCATTCAGGACAAGTGGACTTTTGAAATCTACTTGCCCTGGGCTATTCCCCAATTTTAATTCTCTTGGAGCCCTGTGCTGGGAAGAAAATCATTTATATTTCGGTACATATTTACTTTTTCATATACGACGATTCTTCTGATGATGAAAAATGTATCATTTTATTAAATTAAATTGATATTTTCTATTGAAGAGCTATGAACGTCGTTTATTCATGGAAATTCGGATACTATCCTCCAGTAACCTGATTCCGATAGACACATGATTCCGATAGGTTTTGTTATATCGCGAGCGTAACGTCATTATGTGACGTCAAAAATAAACACGGATGTAAACAGATCATAAAACTTTCGGTCGCTTTGTTTCTACAACAATTTCAAGAAAATGCTTCGAATAAAGGTAAGAAAACGTCACATTGTTGATGAATAATTTCTATGTATTTCCACTAAGTCATTTTATTATAGCACTTAAAACGATAAAATAACGCATTTAACATTTGTGTATCCACAGACGCTATCTCTGCCTGTAAAAACTTTGTCAAGTCTAAAAATAGTAACGGTGTACGGTGGAAAAAATGCCAACCAATTTTTTTTCTACGGAATCCAATTAGAGCCATTATGTTATTTTGTAGTCACTAATTGAAATTGTGTTTTTGTCTAGGTTGAATGGTATTTCTTGTATTTACAGCTGATAGGTCCTACTTCATATGGTAACAGAAGAGCTTATTCACCATCTGCTCTCACTAGAGCACACCAAGCTGTAAAGGAGGACCATCCAGTGTGAAATATGTGATCACTGGACTCATCTCTATTGTACCAGTGTCAGGAAGGACACCTCATTTAGATGTCCATGCTGTGATCAGCATTAAATGATTGAAGGGTTTAGTGTCTTTTTTAAGAACTGTTAGTTGTCTAAACACAAAGCGCATAATGCGAGGGCATTATGTACGCATTATGTACTGCGACAATTAACAGTTCATACCCCAATGAACGCACAAAAAATGACACTAAACCTTTATAATTGCAATCCACGGTTTTAAACTCTTTATCCAATTATTTTAATATCCCTCTCCTAAATACGCCCCCTGTAAATCCGAACTATATTGTTACGCAGCACGCGTATTCTATCAATGGCGGATGAAAGTAGTTCTTCGTACAGTTCATTGGAAAATGAACGTAGCTTAAATTGATCATGTGATCGTCCTTTAACCAATCACATTGTTTGTATTATCTAAATATTTGAATGACTGCAATTATAGTTAAATAAACGTTAATTTAGAGGTATCTGTCTTCATATGATTTGTGTATAACATTCTTCAGTGTGCGTAATGACTGAAATTGGCCACCGTAACTTATTTTATGATTTTGGCGAGAGGTGTGATGACGCAATAGTGTGATGACGTTACCTATCGGAATCATGTGACGCGCTTGCTATTGGATAGGATTTCACCGCCATATTTGTTTTGATTGTTGATGAATATTTGACAGTTAAATGAATGAAACTTTTTCTACGCTGTGATGTCTATTGTATTGAAGTTTATGTTTACCGAGGTTTCGGAAGAATAGGACAACTTAATAAATTTGGAAATTAAGTTTGTTTGTTAAACTATCGGAATCTGGTAACTCCTTGATACTGCTGTTCGGATACAAATTACATTTTACAATTAATATCAGGAAAATATTATGTGCGCCTCTGACAAATTATGTTTTCAATTACGAGAATAAAAGTATGTATTTAATGCAGTCTCTGTACTTTAATGATTTGTCTTTGGTGTTGTAACATATTGTGTAATAAATTTCGTGTTTTGTTTTGCGTTCTGAAAAAAAAAGAGCGAAGTTGCAACAGTTTTGCTTTCAATTTTCAAGTTACAGTCTTATTTTTTGAAAGCAGACTAGACCATTTGTAAGTTGGGTATTTTATTTACCTGGTGAATCATCAATATCCATTTTATCTCATATGTCCAGGTTGATAAATTAATAAAACTTTGAGATGAGAAGTGAAACGAGAAAATGTGTCGTTCGTTAAAAGCGGAGGTAGACCGAATGAGAACGGTCGACTATTCCCAGGCGGCCCAGGTATTATGCTCCGATTCCCGGTCCCTAAACAAAACGGGACCATGGATCATATTGATTGAATGATTGATTGATTGATTTGTGAATATATGTCATATAAATTACAAGCATAAGCAGTTTATACAATAAATTTATCTAAAATATCATAAAAATAGTTTGAGTATTTAAGAGTAATTGCCTATGTTAACAATGTTAAGGAAGTTTCAAGAATAAGAAAAATAAGAACTCTGTTTAACGTTAGAGTATATACAAATAACCATAGTGACTGAATGAATGAATGAATGAATGAATTTATAGAGGGTGACCAAATTAGCCAACACTAATCTCCCTTGGTGCCCTCTGCAAAGTCATACATATACATGTACAATGGAAACCATATATATATATATATATGTTTTTATGGGGGTTCTGGCTCCAAAAAACTCTAATCGGAGAATCTTGAAAATTCTAAAGGTACTGACGAGTCTAAGTTCAAATTTTATAATTTGAAAAAGTTTTCAGTACCTTTAGTATTCGAGATATTATATCAATTTATCTCTTATTTTGATATTTGCTTACATTTGTAGAAAAAAACTATTTTTTTCTACAAAGTTGTAGTGGGGGTGATGTTTATATATTGAACAAACGTGACTATACAAGTACAATTAAAAAAATTATAATCTCTTTGTCCAACGTACTTATCTTTGTTATTTTAACAAATTTTGGATAAAAAAAATATAGTTTGACTAACACAGTTTGGATTATGTTTTTTTAATTTTTATCTCAAACCTCAATACGTCTAAATCTAAGACACTCGGCGTAGTACGACTTTAACCTCCAGTATTCATGTTTCATTCTTATCGAACTAACACATATTTGATACCTTGCATAAGTGCTTTTTCCACATTTTAGGCACAGTAATACATGACTTTTTTTAAATATATATTTATGCAAACTACAATAGTCAGAATCTTTTTGTCGGCTTGCTTTTACATGGTTTACGTAATCCAATTTTTAGAAATTGACAAACATTTACAGTGCTTTCCATTGTCTGTTTTGTATATATAATTATTTTATATTTAAGAAAATGTATTTCTAATACATAACGAAGAAAGAATGAATAACGCGGATACTATAAAAAAATTAATACGCCTGTTTGAAACAGGAGTAATAGATAAGCAAACACTATCTAACGGTATTAATGAAATAAAGCCTTTGAAAGAGGTTTCAAAGGTAAATTCTCAAACATTAGAACATTTACACAAGAGACGACGTGCTAAAAATCAACGTAACAAAGAAAAGCAGAGGTATGCTAAATTACAAAAAAATGTTATAAATGAACTGAATCAAGTTTTTAAAGATAGAAAATCTAAAGAAACCAGTGTAAAACAACTGAAAGAACCCAGTGTAAAACAAGTTAAAAAAACAAGTTGAAAAAGTGCAGATAAAACGAACAAGCCACTTCAAAGATTTTGAGATGACAATGCGTGGAAAAGATTTAGATACAACCCTAGCAGATAAAAAAAGTATTGTGATAAAACAAATATCCAGTGAACTGGAAAAGATGAACGGTATGAAATGGGATATAGTTGCAAAGTTAAACCTAATACACAACGAAAGTTCCCCACCAAAAATAATCATAGAAGTTTTAAAAAGCAAATAAAATGCTATTTTTACAACAAATGATTTGAGTGAACTATACGACGAAGCGTCCCAATGAAATTTTAAGAAAGTTAGATACATTTATCAATGCAGTGTCTGGTTTAACCGTTGATAAATGTATTATGTTGTATTTGAATATCGCAAAGTACGACCCCATTCGAGGGTCATTTTACCTTCCACTACCCAAAGTAATATTGAGTAAAAGGGTATGCATAAACGTAAAAAATAACGATGAACGATGTTTGATGCACGCAATAAAATCAACTTTGTATCCTGCAAAAGCTAATTCTGACAGAGTATCAAGTTACAACAATTATCTGGATCTAAATATGAATGGAGTAAGTTACCCAGCCGGCGTAGATCAAATTGATAAAGTAGAAAAAAATAACAACCTGGCTATAAACGTGTTTGGATGCTTGATTACAGGTAAGTTTAAAAATAAAGTACTAATCTCATCATACAAACTTTCAAAACAACCCGATAATATGAAAAGAATAAATCTTCTTTTATTCACAATTGACAAAATCCCACTACTGCTGGATAAAAAACTTTAATGGATTGCTGTTTGACACAAGCAAACACCGATGCCGTACTTACTTTTGTGAAAGATGTTTACATGTATTTTCAACTGAAAAAGTCACTACTAGACCATGATGAGTATTGCAAAGGAATAAACACAGGATGCCAGGCAGTAAAATATCCCAAACAGGGAACCACTGCTCATTTAAAACATTATACAAATAAATTTAAAGTACCATACTGCATCCCAGCGGATATTGAAAGTGTCTTAAAACCATGCAACAAAACAGCAGGAGACAAAACCACTATAACACATGAACACATCCCATGTGGAGTAGCATACCAAGTTGTAAGATCCGACGGAGTAACTTTACCCGCTGTTGTTTTACACGGTAAATATTCAATCGAAGAGTTTTTTAAGAAGATGAGAGAAGAAAAAACATACTAAACTCAAAGTTTGATGTTGCACACCCTAGTGCAATGACAGAGGAAAATTGGAAAGATTATGCTGAGGCAACCGAGTGTGGAAGCTGTTTTAAGGATTTTCCAAAATCAAAGAAAAAAGCACTGGGTAAAAAAAATACGATCCACGACATTTTTACAGGAGAATATATATGTACAACGTGTAAGAGTTGCTCATTGAAAATAAAACCCCAAGCAGGGAAAACAACCATAACAATCGTGATGCACAATTTGAAAGGATACGACAGCCAACTTCTGATAAAACAAGCCCACAAAACATTTGGGAAAATAACTTGCATAGCTCAAAATATAGAGAAATTTACATCATTCAAGATAGGTCAATTTAAGTACATTGACAGTTTGCAATTCTTAAATGCATCTTTGGCTAACTTGGTAAAGTCAACACCCGAAGAGAAATTCAACATAACGAAGAAAGAATTTGAGAACAACGAGCTAGATCCGGTTATGTACCATGCATATAAATACGATTTCAAGGACGACAGAGATTTGCTTTTGAGAGAGAAGGTTGATAAAAAACAAGCTAATCCATCTTTTAAATAATCCAGATGAAATCGATTTTGGTAGTATGTTTATCGACGGTAAAAAGCAGGACAAGGAAGCCCAAATAACACTAATAAAAAAACTACGTCGAGAAAACATGAATGCCCACGGTGAAAGTTTGATACACTACTCCCAAAGAAATAACTTTGGAAGATACTTTGCAGATAAAATGCCACTGCAAGGTATGATTTGCAAAGTTAGACATACAATTTCCAAAGAAAACATGATCGATATTGATATGAAAAACGCACATCCGACTTTATTATTATGGTATTGCATTGAAAATGACATCCCGTGCTCGTCATTGCCAAAGCTAATGTTTCAAATCGCGAGGAACAAATATCCGACTTGATGAAAGCACGTAACATGGATCACGACGCCGCTAAGAAAAAACTACTTGCAATAATCAACGGATCACCCACCCAACTATACAACTCCGACCCCATGTGGTTTATGGATTACTGCCGTGAGATGAAAAATCCCAGTCAGCACGCACAAAGCGGGCCACTGTCGGCAAAAGGGTGGCAGCGGGCCGATGGCGGCCCTCCAGTGGCCCGATATGACAATATATAAAACGATTGTTGTCATTTGATGTCATAAAAACATATTTTATTATATTGTTTTATCATTTTTTCATTAAAAAAGTTTGTCGCTTAGGTTTTAAGTGTTTTTAGTTTATGAATGCGGGCCGCCGGTGGGCCGCTGATGGTCCGCGATGTGGATTGTGGGAACATGGATTGTCTACCTTGGGCATTTTATCCCAAAATTTTTTTTACATTTTGTATTTATTATGAGTCATATAATTGTATTTCAGCATAATAAAAATAAGTGTGGTAAGTGGAAACAAATTTTTTTTTTTTTTAAGAATAAACATTTCAATTACGCATGCGCTAGCTGAGATTTTGGCGCTGAAAAAAAACAACTAGAAAACATTGAAAATATATTCTAATTAACTTACATTAATTAAGTATTGAAAAGAAAAAATACGTAAGTTTTGAATTGTAACGAATCCCTAGGGTAAATTGTAGCCTGATATATGAACAGTTTCTGTCCCTTTCTAACATGAAATTACGACAAAGTAAAATTTGTCATCAGTTTTCGCGACTTGGCAGTTAAAAGGGAAACACAAATATGCTTAAAAGGGCAACACCATCAACACATTCATGTACACATATACATACCAACAATAAATAATGAGTTCATAATTAAAATAATTTAAAAGTTCAATTATATCTGGTCTAGATAGCGTGTTTTCCCTCGATTCCGGACACCTGGTCACTCTTCTTATTAAAATACCAATGGATTTAAGCATGCCTAAACTTGATTAAAACTGTTATGGCAAGTTTTAAACCAGTGTCTTACTGGCATAAGCATCGTAGAATTAGAAATAAGGTCAGTAATCATGTTTCGGTGGTTCAACAAGAGATGGTTCAGAATGCCGAGTCATCAGGGGATAGTGACACTGAGCACATAACTAGTGATTTAAGTTTCTATAATTCTTCATCTGTTGAAAGTCCATCACAACAGCTAGCAGAAGAACCCTCTTCCTCATGTCCGGATACTGTAGAAAATGCCAGTGACTCTGGGGAGTCTGCCAGTGTGTCGGATGCAAGTAATTCTGGAGAAAATGCTGAAGGACAGCAAGCGCATTCTGTTACAGATGATGAAATTTATTTTGAAGCTATCCTTTCATCAGATTCAAGCTCCGAATCAGAAGCAGATGATAATGATTTGCCATTGCATCTTGCGGAATGGGCAACAAAAAATGGTACAAAGTCATACATCTGTTAATGAGTTGTTGCGTATTTTACGACCGCACCATGCTTTCTTGCCAAAAGATGCAAGAACTCTGTTAAAAACTGGAGATGTCGAGCGCTGTCATTTCTGCATTACTCACATTTTATGGAGATGACGACCGCTGTCACTTCTGCATTACTCACATATTATGGAGATGTCGACCGCTGTCATTTCTGCATTACTCACATTTTATGGTGATGTCGACCGCTGTCATTTCTGCATTACTCACATTATATGGAGATGTCGACCGCTGTCATTTCTGCATTACTCAAATTTTATGGAGATGTCGACCACTGTCATTCCTGCAATACTCCCATTTTCATGGAGATGTCGACCGCTGTCATTTCTGCATTACTCACATTTGATGGAAATGTCGACCGCTGTCATTTCTGCATTACTCCCATTTTATGGAGATGTCGACCGCAGTCATTCATGCATTACTCTCATTTTATGGAGATGTCGACCGCTGTCATTTCTGCATTATTCCCATCATCATGACGATGTCAACCGCTGTCATTTCTGCATTACTCCCATTTTCATGGAAATGTCGAGCGCTGTCATTCTGCATTACTCTCATTTTCATGGAGATGTCGACCGCTGTCATTTCTGCATTACTCCCATTTTATGGAGATGTCGACCGCTGTCATTATTGCATTACTCCCATTATCATGGAGATGTCGACCGCTGTCATTTCCGCATTACTCTCATTTTCATGGAGATGTTGAATGCTGTCATTTCTGCATTACTCCCATTTTATGGAGATGTCGACCGCTGTCATTCCTGCATTACTCTCATTTTCATTGAGATGTCGACCGCTGTCATTTCTGCATTAATCACATTTTATGAAAATGTCGACCGCTATCATTTCTGCATTACTCCCATTTTATGGAGATGTCGACCGCAGTCATTCATGCATTACTCTCATTTTATGGAGATGTCGACCACTGTAATTTCTGCATTATTCCCATTATCATGACGATGTCAACCGCTGTCATTTCTGCATTACTCCCATTTTCATGGAGATGTCGAGCGCTGTCATTCTGCATTACTCTCATTTTCATGGAGATGTCGACCGCTGTCATTTCTGCATTACTCCCATTTTATGGAGATGCCGACCGCTGTCATTATTGCATTACTCCCATTATCATGGAGATGTCGACCGCTGTCATTTCTGCATTACTCTCATTTTCATGGAGATGTCGACTGCTGTCATTTCTGCATTACTCCCATTTTATGGAGATGTCGACCGCTGTCATTCCTGCATTACTCTCATTTTCATGGAGATGTCGAGCGCTGCCATTCCTGCATAAATCCCATTATTATGGAGATGTCGACCGCTGTCATTTCTGCATTACTCCCATTTTCATGGAGATGTCGAGTGGTGTCATTTTTGCATTACTCCCATTTTGTGGAGATGTCGAGCGCTGTCATTTCTGCATTACTCTCATTTTCATGGAGACGTCGAGCGCTGTCATTTCTGCATTACTCTCATTTTCACAGAAATGACGAGCGCATTTCTGCATCTCTCCCATTTTTATGGAGATGTCGAGCGCTGTCGTTGCGCATTAGCGCTGTCGTTGCGCATTACTCTCACTTTTACAGAGATGTCGACCGCTGTTATTCCTGCATTACAGTCATTTCATAGAGATGTCGAGCTCTGTCATTTCTACATTACTCTCATTTTTATGGAGATGTCGAGCGCTGTCATTTCTGCATTACTCCCATGTTCATGGAGATGTCGAGCGCTGTCATTTCTGCATTACTCCCATTTTCATGGAGATGTCGAGCGCAGTCAGTTCTGCATTACTCCCATTTTTATGGAGATGTTGAGCGCTGTAATTTCTGCATTGCTCTCATTTTCATGCAGATGTCGAGGCTGTCATTTCTGCATTACTCTCATTTTCACAGAGATGTCGAGCGCTGTCATTCTGCATTACTCTCATTTTCATGGAGATGTCGACCGCTGTCATTTCTGCATTACTCCCATTTTATGGAGATGCCGACCGCTGTCATTTCTGCATTACTCCCATTTTATGGAGATGCCGACCGCTGTCATTATTGCATTACTCCCATTATCATGGAGATGTCGACCGCTGTCATTTCTGCATTACTCTCATTTTCATGGAGATGTCGACTGCTGTCATTTCTGCATTACTCCCATTTTATGGAGATGTCGACCGCTGTCATTCCTGCATTACTCTCATTTTCATGGAGATGTCGAGTGCTGCCATTCCTGCATAAATCCCATTATTATGGAGATGTCGACCGCTGTCATTTCTGCATTACTCCCATTTTCATGGAGATGTCGAGTGGTGTCATTTTTGCATTACTCCCATTTTGTGGAGATGTCGAGCGCTGTCATTTCTGCATTACTCTCATTTTCATGGAGACGTCGAGCGCTGTCATTTCTGCATTACTCTCATTTTCACAGAAATGACGAGCGCATTTCTGCATCTCTCCAATTTTATGGAGATGTCGAGCGCTGTCGTTGCGCATTACTCTCACTTTTACAGAGATGTCGACCGCTGTTATTCCTGCATTACAGTCATTTCATAGAGATGTCGAGCTCTGTCATTTCTACATTACTCTCATTTTTATGGAGATGTCGAGCGCTGTCATTTCTGCATTACTCCCATGTTCATGGAGATGTCGAGCGCTGTCATTTCTGCATTACTCCCATTTTCATGGAGATGTCGAGCGCAGTCAGTTCTGCATTACTCCCATTTTTATGGAGATGTTGAGCGCTGTAATTTCTGCATTGCTCTCATTTTCATGCAGATGTCGAGGCTGTCATTTTTGCATTACTCCCATTTTGTGGAGATGTCGAGCGCTGTCATTTCTGCATTACTCTCATTTTCATGGAGATGTCGAGCGCTGTCATTTCTGCATTACTCTCATTTTCACAGAAATGACGAGCGCATTTCTGCATCTCTCCCATTTTTATGGAGATGTCGAGCGCTGTCGTTGCGCATTAGCGCTGTCGTTGCGCATTACTCTCACTTTTACAGAGATGTCGACCGCTGTTATTCCTGCATTACAGTCATTTCATAGAGATGTCGAGCTCTGTCATTTCTACATTACTCTCATTTTTATGGTGATGTCGAGCGCTGTCATTTCTGCATTACTCCCATGTTCATGGAGATGTCGAGCGCTGTCATTTCTGTATTACTCCCATTTTCATGGAGATGTCGAGCGCAGTCAGTTCTGCATTACTCCCATTTTTATGGAGATGTTGAGCGCTGTAATTTCTGCATTGCTCTCATTTTCATGCAGATGTCGAGGCTGTCATTTTTGCATTACTCCCATTTTGTGGAGATGTCGAGCGCTGTCATTTCTGCATTACTCTCATTTTCATGGAGACGTCGAGCGCTGTCATTTCTGCATTACTCTCATTTTCACAGAAATGACGAGCGCATTTCTGCATCTCTCCCATTTTTATGGAGATGTCGAGCGCTGTCGTTGCGCATTAGCGCTGTCGTTGCGCATTACTCTCACTTTTACAGAGATGTCGACCGCTGTTATTCCTGCATTACAGTCATTTCATAGAGATGTCGAGCTCTGTCATTTCTACATTACTCTCATTTTTATGGAGATGTCGAGCGCTGTCATTTCTGCATTACTCCCATGTTCATGGAGATGTCGAGCGCTGTCATTTCTGCATTACTCCCATTTTCATGGAGATGTCGAGCGCAGTCAGTTCTGCATTACTCCCATTTTTATGGAGATGTTGAGCGCTGTAATTTCTGCATTGCTCTCATTTTCATGCAGATGTCGAGGCTGTCATTTCTGCATTACTCTCATTTTCACAGAGATGTCGAGCGCTGTCATTCTGCATTACTCTCATTTTCATGGAGATGTCGACCGCTGTCATTTCTGCATTACTCCCATTTTATGGAGATGCCGACCGCTGTCATTTCTGCATTACTCCCATTTTATGGAGATGCCAACCGCTGTCATTATTGCATTACTCCCATTATCATGGAGATGTCGACCGCTGTCATTTCTGCATTACTCTCATTTTCATGGAGATGTCGACTGCTGTCATTTCTGCATTACTCCCATTTTATGGAGATGTCGACCGCTGTCATTCCTGCATTACTCTCATTTTCATGGAGATGTCGAGCGCTGCCATTCCTGCATAAATCCCATTATTATGGAGATGTCGACCGCTGTCATTTCTGCATTACTCCCATTTTCATGGAGATGTCGAGTGGTGTCATTTTTGCATTACTCCCATTTTGTGGAGATGTCGAGCGCTGTCATTTCTGCATTACTCTCATTTTCATGGAGACGTCGAGCGCTGTAATTTCTGCATTACTCTCATTTTCACAGAAATGACGAGCGCATTTCTGCATCTCTCCCATTTTTATGGAGATGTCGAGCGCTGTCGTTGCGCATTACTCTCACTTTTACAGAGATGTCGACCGCTGTTATTCCTGCATTACAGTCATTTCATAGAGATGTCGAGCTCTGTCATTTCTACATTACTCTCATTTTTATGGAGATGTCGAGCGCTGTCATTTCTGCATTACTCCCATGTTTATGGAGATGTCGAGCGCTGTCATTTCTGCATTACTCCCATTTTCATGGAGATGTCGAGTGCAGTCAGTTCTGCATTACTCCCATTTTTATGGAGATGTTGAGCGCTGTAATTTCTGCATTGCTCTCATTTTCATGCAGATGTCGAGGCTGTCATTTCTGCATTACTCTCATTTTCACAGAGATGTCGAGCGCTGTCATTTCTGCATCACTCCCTTTTTTATGGAGATGTCAAGCGCTGTCATTGCGCATAACTCTCACTTTTACAGAGATGTCGAGCGCTGTTATTCCTGCATTACTCTCATTTTCATAGAGATGTCGACCGCAGTCATTTCTGCATTACTCTCATGTTTATGGAGATGTCGAGCGCTGTCATTTCTGCATTACTCCCATTTTCATGGAAATGTCGAACTTCATCCTAACTGTAGCAGTCCAATAGGCCCTTGGTGCCTGGATATCTTACATTAGAATCAGCACCAGACCCTTAGGACAGACCCACAAACATAAATATAAACATTTACCAATGGAGGTAAGGTTATGGGTCTGATGATGGTCTGGGGCGGATTCCGAAAGTTCCAGGCGACTGTTACCTAACCAGATGAAAAATGCAAAACTTGCTATTTTCCGACATATAAAAATAAAAATAAAACAGTTATATACTTACAATATACAGGTGTGGAACATCCTCTTCAGAATATTCACTCAAATAAACTCATTCAAATTCATTGTTTTAAATTGTTACAATTTCATTGAAAAATAGTACACTGTTGATAACACACCAATTTGCCTATATAGACACATGATAATGGTTATTTATGCAAAAATACCACAGTTTCTTGAGCACATGTGTTTCTAATAGAATAATCTCTGCAGGATACTGCATGATACTGCATCAGATCAAAGGAAATTGCATACTACCTGGTAATAATAATTAACTGACCCAGTCAGCAAGATTTATAATCCAGCTTTTCCCCCAATCTATCATAAATTGTGTTTCTACATGACTGTACACTTATATTATTCTGATATTAAGCATTAATTATCTTTGTCATTTTTTTGACTTTTAAATACATGTTATTTAAAGTATGTGTGCTTAAATTTCAAAGTAGATTTTATATTTGTTAAATTTGTAGATAGTTCCTATATAATAATTCACAATGACTTAAACTATTAAATTGACTTGTCATGATGGTCATGTTAATGCAGAGTAATATTGATATCATTTTGCACTTGGGACACAATTTTAATTGTTCTGGTTTTAAATGTTGGAGTTATCATGACGTTTGGTATTTAAAAATGTTCTTGCAACACAATAATACATATTTTGGCTTTTTCTTAAAAAATAATTGAATTGAATTTTGTTTAACGGCTCATCAACACAGTATAGGTTATTTAGTGCCGCCCCAGAGAGAGGGGAAGGATACATAGGAATCCGGGAACCGTGCCCTACTCTTATATCAAATAGATTCCTATGGTTCTTTAACGTGCTCGGAGGATATACCGATACACGGGACCGTCCCCATCCGATGGACAAGGCTAAGGGAAAGTGTCTTGCCCAAGAACACACCGACGAAACTCAGTGGCACCACGGAGGATTGAACCCGGGGCCTCCGGTTACAAATCCGCCTCGCTACCGACTGAAAAAATAAGGTTCCACTAAAAGTTTTATACTTAGCAAAATAACTTGTTCAAGTGGTCCTTTGACATAAAATCCACATTTTACTTGAGTACATTATACTTGAGTAATAATTAAGTAACATAGAAGAAATATCAAAAATCAGATATAATGATGAATCTGATTATATAATCGAATTGAGAAACTCAAATTTAAAGTATTAATATAGTTAAAAACATCCAAAACTTGATGAAATAATTTGTCACATTTATCATAATCGACTATCTATCGGATGAGCGTTTTCGATCAATCATCGATTAAAACCGATCATCGTTTAAACCCTAGTTATTACTGTATATTACAAATACAAAAACGGATGTGATTTACTGTCCTAGCTGCAGTCAGATAAATACATAGGTAACTGGATATCGACCGGTATGACATCCTGTATCATAAAAAAACGCCTTCTATTTTCAGGTCTCCAATTCGATACAGTTCGGATTCTGAAAATGACGAGCCTGTCAGAAGCAGACCTAAGAAAACTGCCCTTGAACAGAGTCTGCCAACTCCGCCGACACGTATCCCAACCCCTGATAGAGAACAGACCTCAATAGTACCGGAGCCACAAGAACAGCCTGTACCATTGACAAATAGGAGATCAAGTTTGCCTACACCAGACATACGGCTTGGTACAAATTCAGGTAAATGAATTTGTTAAGCATTTTATTTTTAAGGCAGGAGCCCCTCAGGGCTCTGAGCCTTTGTGTTTTAAGCTTTTAAATTAAATGTATTTTTTGATACGTATACAGCACAAAGGATGTATAAACCCTGTTAATTTGTACCGTATTTAATTGCAGGACCTACAGCAACCCCAAACTCTAGGACATCAAGTTGGCCAACGCTTGACAGGCAGATTGGTACAAATTCAGGTAAATAAATTTGTTAAGCTTTTTAAAGACCCATTATCCTCAAATAAGAGTAATATTGTGATATTTCTATAATTGACTGATACTTTAGATATAAAAAAGTATGTATAAAATAAATCTATTGCACCTTTGTTTCAGACAAAATAGTTTTGATAATAAAAATTAACACTAAATTATAACGCCGAATTATTAAAAAAGCACTCCAGTATTTTAATCAATACTAGTACAAAATTGAATGTTGTAGCAAGCCTTCTCGGGTAAAAAAAACAGTGTCAAAGTGACATCATACGGACATGTATATCTGAACAGGTGTTGGTTTATATATATGTTTCAAAGAAGTGTAAATGTTTTTTAACACAAATGATAACATATACCAATACTCTTATTTGAGGTGTTGGGACTTAAATCCGTATTAAATCAACAATTTTTGTCGTGAACCTTGATGATAGATAAGTTTCATTCAATTGTAATGCTTTGGCCTATTCGCTGGCTACAACTGTACGTCTGTGCTTTAGACATTTGACTTTAGGTCTAGGTACACGTACTTGACGTCAAGTACGTGTACCTAGACCTAAAGTCAAATGTCTAAAGCACAGACGTACAGTTGTAGCCAGCGAATAATCGGTCATATTAGTAGTGTTTTATAATTGTAGTTTTTAAGCTTTTAAATTAAATATATCATAAACCTTTGATTCTTATACAGCACAAAGGCGTAAACCCTGTTAATGTGTACCATGGCTATATGTAGTTTACGTCTTTGAACTTCGATTTTTCAACATTATAACAGTCTAAAACTTTAACCACTCTTTAATTAAATACATGTTTTCACATCAAGAGATGTGCGAATTTACACTCTCCTTGAACAACTTAAAGAGGAACAACAAAACCATACCACACTTCTAAAAAGCATCCTTGCCAGACTGGGGGAAGGGGGGGAAATAGACCCAATGCCAGAGGACATTTCTTTCCCTATTTCCACTGAGGTTGAAATGGGTTCATTTCACGACAGAATGAGTGACAGCAATGTCCAAAAGGCAGGTGGTAAGTTGCTTTATTCAAAATATTAAAGGCATAAAGAAGAGACTCTCAAAAGGGGATAAGTATATAATGCAAATTATTATTGTATATCTTTAATACCTTTAATACTTTAAAAACAAATGAATACATTAGGAAACCATCAATATATCATTTTAAGTAGGCTTAAATGAAACTATAGTCATGGAATTTAGTTCAGTGAGGTGTCTTATCTTAACTTGTGCCCTCACCCTTTATGCATGTCGGATATTCTAAGTAAACACAATTTTGCCTGGAAACCCTTAAAAAGGTACATATGCAAATTACTGTATGGGGTTAATTTTATGTTTATGTATCTGTTGTAGGTAAGTCATCTGGCGTCTGTTGGAGGAACCTCAATCGGCAACATGGCAGAAAGAATTCTGAAATAGTCATGACCAATTCTTTGGCGGTGCAGTATAACTGGACTGGGGCAACACAAAACGCCCAGTGATTCCAACTCGGAAAGTGATATTTTTTAATCTAGTAACAAGTACGTGTTTAAATTGTATTTGTTCAATTTTAGAATGTGACTACACAGCTAGTGATTACGACTTGGGGGGAAAGTGATATTTTTTTAATCTAGTCAACACATGATATTAAAATCAACACGCCCAGTGATTACAACTTGGAAAGTGAATATACTTTTTAAATCTTTGTGTCAACACATGCTAAATTGTTTTGTTTTTTTTAATTATAAAATCAACACAGCTAGTGATTATGACTGTGGGGTGGGGGGGGGGGGGGGGGGGGGGGGGGGGGAAGTGATATTTTTTTTAATCTAGTTGATTCGTGCTAAATTGTTTAAATTTTTGTTAAATTATAAAATCAACAACTTTAGTGGAAATCTAGTCAACACCACCCAGTGATTCCAACTTGGAAAGATATATTTTTAATCTAGTAACACTTGCTAAATTGTATTTGTTTAATTTTAGAACGTGACATTACACAGCCAGTGATTACGACTCGGAAAGTGATAATTTTTAAATCTAGTCAAAACGTGCTAAATTGTATTTGTTTAATTTTAGAACTTGACAACACAGTCAGTGATTATGACTCAGAAAGTGATATCTAGTCAACACATGCTTATAATTGTATTTGTTAAATTGTAAAATCAACACCGCCATTGATTCCGACTCGGATAGTGATACATTAAGTGTGGCCTGCTTCTGGCATGGCAGACACTTCAGGATTACAATTTTTTTGCGTCACTTTTTTTCTCAAATTTTTTTTTTCTGTGACCAGGTGACAAGCGAGCTCCAGGGAGCTTTCCATTCTAGTTAAATCTTGTCGACATGTACTAAATTGTTTTTGTTAAATTATAAACTCTCAATTTAGATGTTTATTTGAATATCATCAATATGTATTGCCTGCCCACTCTATATGGTTGACACAGTTGTTTTAGGGGCTGGAGGCCTTTATAAATCGAGCTCCAATCTTAGAACAGTTAGCATACATTTTTTGGTTTAATAAATAGAAATGTAGCCAAATGTGTATTTTTCAAATGTGTGCAAACTGTTTTAAGATTTGAGCTTGATTTATATAGAAAAACAAGAAATTTGTTTTGGGTTACCATTTCTTTTTCAATACCATCGATTAATTAACAAATATGATACAATATGTTTTGTATAGTAAAATGATAGTCTCTATTTATACCCCTATATACAAAGTATATGGGGGCTATACTGGATTCAAGCTGTCTGTCCGTCCGTCTGTAAACATTTCTTGTGAACACTATTTCTTGAAAGCCATTGGTCAGAATTTCATGAAACTTCTCAGGAATGATGGATACCATGCCTTGTTGTTCATGCTGTAATCCTGTTCCGGTCCGGTAATTTTTGGCAGAGTTACAGAACTTTGAAATATTTACCTTCAAATTTTTATAGACATTTCTTGTGAACACTATTTCTCGGGAAACCATTGGTCAGAATTTCATGAAACTTCACAGCAATGATGGATACTAAGCCTAGTTGTGCATGCTGTAATCCTGTTCCTGTTTGGTAATTTTTAGCAGAGTTATGGAACTTTGCCATATTTACCTTCCAATTTTTATACAAATTACATGTGATAACTGTGTCGAGGTGCTGTCCGGGGTATTTATCAACTTCATTGATATTTCTACTTCTAATTAAGAATATACATTGTTTTAAGCAGTTGAATTTGCATGTATATGAACAAAACTTCAATAAATAATAAAATCTTGAAAATCTATTGATATTTACTGTCCAAAGACTAAAAACCATAACAGTATAAAGCTTTCAGAAAAACAAACAAGTTGTATGTTCAATTCTAATGTCTTTTATAGCTCAATCGATGTTTTGAAAGATATAACAGTAGAAACAATTCATACAATTGTCCAAATTTACACAGAAACTATAAATTTCCTAAAAATTTGGACTCGTGAAGAAAGATTAAGAATGATTGTAGTGTCCCCTGTGTAGCATGGTATGCACTTAGGGATTACTTTGTTGTCTTTACTTTGTTTTCTGTCTGTAACAAAAACTTTTCTGTGACACTTTTTTTTGTCACACTTTAATATAAATTTTTTTCTCAAAGAATTGGATTGAAATTTTAAACAAATGTTTATCAATATGCGTGATGGGTACACAAAATGGGGATAATCCAAAAAAATATATATCAGAGTAACTGCCCCTTTTCTGTCCGATATTAAATTGGCGACACATGTTGTAGGGAGCATGTACTCCACTCTAGTGGATGCATGATTAAAGCTGTTATAATTGCTTTCAATTAGAGCAAACCCCTAGCGGGCTTATGGTGGCAGAGCAAATATATAACATCGGCCCACTGGTGGCCCGCTGACTGCCCGTTCACATGTCGGGCCGCCAGGTTCCCGCTTTGCACAACCGCCAACGGGCCATCGAAGATTTCTGCTGGCGGGCCGCTGTGGAAAGAAAAGCGGGCCACCGGCGGCCCGCTTTATGCATGCTGACTGGGATACTATCAAAATGGTATCTGAAAAGAACCCAACTCTCTATGATAGAGCTAAAGCATCCAAAGCAAAAAAGAATAGAACAGATAACATCGGTGGAACAACTATTAGCTTGTTGATGTGCAAGCTTGAAAACAATGCATTGATGTCAGCGTATGATTATCTTACCGAACAAAATATCGAAGTTGCTTCTTTGATGTTTGATGGATTGATGATTTACAAAGGAGATTACGATATACAAAAAGTATTTGCAGGGTGCTCTGCAAGAGTAAAACGTGACTGCGACTACACTATTACATTTGCAGTCAAGGAAATGGGAGGATATGCTATTACACCCCTTTCAAATAATATAACAAATCCGGATGTGAGTTTGCTCATCCGAAAGGGTGTTTATCCGTACGTATATTTTGATAACTTTGAAAAATTTAATGAAACACGACTACCACCGATAGAATGTTTTAACAGCAAACTAACTGACAAAAGTATATCTGATGAAGATTATCAACATGCCCATAAAGTATGGAAAGAGTTTGGGTGTAAGACACTTTGGGATTACCATGACTTATATCTAAAAACCGATGTTACGCTGCTAAGTGACGTATTTGAAAACTTCCGTAGCAAATGCATAACAGCATACGAATTGGACCCACTACATTACCAAACAGCACCTGGATTATCTTGGGATGCAATGCTGAAAATGACCGGAGCAGAACCAGAGTTACTATCGGATCCAGACATGCATTTATTCATAGAGACAGGTATGCCCGGTGGAATCAGCATGGTGTCAAAACGATACGCCAAAGCTAGCAACCAATACGTCGAAGGTTATGACAAAACAATGGGAAAAAATCATAACATACTTGGATGCTAATAACTTATACGGAGATGCAATGAGCAACCCACTTCCATATTCTGATTTTAAATGGCTTGAGCATAAGTCCAAAGGAATGGGTTTTGGTAAACCAAAAGAAGGACGAGGACAGATTCTTGAAGTAGACATGGAAGTACCGGAGTCGCTACACGATTATTTCAACGACTACCCACTTGCACCGGAGAAGATGGTAATAAAACAAGGATGGCTGTCACCGTATCAGGACGGATTTGCATCAAAATGCAAAAAGATAGTTCCGAATTTGTTTAACAAAACAAAATACATTGTTCACCATGAAACATTAAAACTATATTTATCGCTTGGATTAAAGTTAACCAAGATTCACAGAGTGTTGGAATTTAATAAAAAGGCATGGATGAAACCGTATATTGATTTAAACACGGAGTTAAGAAAACAAGCTACGTCCACATTTGAGCAAGATTTTTACAAGCTAATGAATAACTCGGTCTATGGTAAAACAATGGAGAACGTCCGCATGCGCGTGAATATAAGGTTGGTTCGGTCTGAGGAATGGAATGCTGATCAAATAAGAAAACTGATAGCAAGACCAAACTACGCCGGGAGAATGCATATCACAGACGAGTTATCTGCAGTGCACATGCACAAGGGAGTGATAATGTTTGACAAACCCATTCACACTGAAATGGCGGTTCTTGATATATCAAAGAAAATAATGTACGATTGGTATTATAACGTATACAAGAAAAAATACGGTGACATATGCGCATTGCTGTACACTGACACCGATAGTTTGATTGTTGAAGTAAAAACAGAAGATTTGTACGCCGATATGGCTGGGATGAAGAACGAATTTGATCTGAGCAACTACCTAAAAGACCATATGCTATACGATGATACAAATAAAAAAGTTATGGGAAAAATGAAAGATGAGTGCGCAGGAGTACCCATAAGAGAATTTGTGGGTTTGAGACCCAAAATGTATGCAATTCAAAAAGAGGATGGATGCTTGATTAAAAGAGTCAAAGGTATAACACGACCAGTCGTTAGTAAACAGCTCACAATGGATGATTTCAAAGACTGCTTATTCAACAAAAAAATACATAACAGAGACATAAACGTGATAAGATCAAAACAACATAATGTATGCAATATGACTATAAACAAGATAACATTATCGGAAAAGTACGATAAAAGATACTGTCAGATGGCATGGCAACAAACGCACTTGGTAATTACAACAACCGATAAGCAAAATCAACCCGCTACAAAAAAAAAATCATTTCATTTTTCTTTTGTTTATCCGACGGAACGTAATAAGCACCGGCTCTGTTCCATTCTTGTTTAACAAGAAAAAATATGATACGCTCAATAAAGCATGAGATATATGGTATAACAGTAAAAAAAGTAACAATGTCACCATTTTACTCTAAAAGATACATAGCACCAGACGGTATCACGACATACGCGTTTGGGTATCAGCAGAAACAATAAGTAGTTCTTCTTTGACAAATCCTCTCTGTGGCGCTGGTGCTTTCAAATAATATACTCTTATACCTTGCGTCACTATATAACTATTAATCTTGTGAATATCTACACTCCACATTGGATCAGTTGCTCTGCGTCTTCCACCCTCTTGTTCCCCGGATTAATATAAATATCTTACACTGGCATTCAGACAGATAGGATCTTCTTTTAATGTTTTTGTTTCAACAGGAGGGTGCTTTTTTGTCTCCACATTTATTGCTTTGACAACTTCTGGTAATCTCTTTACCCACTCTCTGTTGCGTTTTTGCGAATCTATTTCCTTAGCATACTGATAACCAAACAATCTTTCAGCTAATGTTCTGTTAAATCTTTCCACTATAGCTTGGTCTCTGTGTATCTCTGTTCTGCCTCGTCTGATATTTACATTGTGTTTCGCCATCAACTGCGATACTGCACCCATAAATTCTCTGCCTGGGTCAACTTGTAATAACTTTGGATATTTCAGATGCCGACTGTATATTTTTTCAAATGCTTTAGCGACTTCTTGGCTATCCTTGGAAGTCAGTGGCTCTGCTTCTTTGTATCTACTCGCAATATCAACCACAGTCAACGCATATTTATATGTCTTGTGTCCAACAGCGTCATGCGGCAGGAATAACAAATCAGCTTGATGCACTTCATTCTTAGTGGAAACATCAAATCTGGGTCTAACTATTTTCTTTGGTGCGGGTAAATAAATCTGCCACACAGCTTGTTTCTTTAAAAATTATAATGCCTATCTCTCACTGACACCAGCCTCTTTTGACAATTTTTTAACTGCTGAATAACCTCTCCAAAATCCTTTTGGGCTGTAATAAATCTTTCCATTTTTTTCTACCTAAGTTTAAAATAACTATAAAGAAAAAAAACTATATCAATTTATATGCCACACATCCAGTTGCAGCCATGCCCACCACCACAATAAACATAATCTCTCTATTATGTTGATCCGGAGATGGTGTATAAAAATCACTCAACTTAGGCTCCGGTTCCGAAGGCAACTGTTTACCAGTTATATAATAATACTGCTTCATAGCCTGGTCCACATCATCAAAAGTCTGCTCTGCATGATGCTCCTTCTGCAGTTGCTTGTTAATAAAATCTAATCTCTCTGTTCTTTTTTTATTCCACGCCGCTTGTGCTGCTTCCAATTTTTCTACGGCTTTGTCATGTCTTTGTCTTTCCTCATCTGAATGACTTCCCATTTTTGAAAACAGATAATTTGAACCGCTAAACGCCAATGCGTTTGTTAATGCGCCACCGATCACCATTGCTACTGCGCTCGCCATTTTTTTTATATAGTATAAAAAATAATTACTTCATAATATCCGCAGGTATAATACCTTGCTTAATCAGCATATCCCTCGTAGCCATTGCTAACAGTATATCTATGGACAACATCCCAACATCTCCCATATTAAAATCCACTTTAGGTGCTGGTCTTTTTAGTAGTTTTCTGCCAATCTCAGAATATCCAATAGTTAGAAAAGTTTCCACTCCAGCGTGATACATCATATTTGCAATTTGTTTTCCGTCAGTACTTGTTGCCATTTTTCTTATATGATTTTTTTTATATGATTATTTTGTTTTAAAATAAATTATTAAAAATCAAACGGGTCTTTTGGTGCAACTTGCATAGCAACAGGTTGTGTAGCAACAACCGATTTCTTTTTATTAATATACAAACCCAACCCAGCAATGCCTAATAAAACCACACACGGTGGAATATAATTTTTGTATACGTTTATTTTGATTTTCTCTGGTTCCTCTTCACCTATTGTTATTTTTGTTATTTCATCTTGCTTTGCATCTCTTGCATCCTGTGCATCTACCTGAAGCAAACGCTTTGCCTTCCTTGCCGCTGCTCCCCTCTTCCCAGCCTCTATTCGTTTTGGATTTTTTTACTTTTTATTGTTTAACAGGTTGTGTAACAACCTCAACATGATGTGTATCTACTTCACTCTCTTGGTTCTCCATCCTATATATTGTCTATTTTTTTTTTTAATAAAATCAATATGTCTAACAGTTGTCAGTATTGCTGTAAAAGGCGCTAAGCACATCCCATACCTGTAATACAACTCACAACAGCTCTACCAAAATATTGACGGCTACCACCGCCAGCCACTATGGCTGATAATCTTTCTTTTTTTGTGTCTTGTTGCTTTGATTCATCTGTGGAACTCTGTTCCGATATGATATCTTGTAATAGTTCTTCCGCATTCATTTTTATATTAACAATTTTATTTTTTTATCTTGGAATAAATATAAAACACAAAACAACCAGCTGCAATATTAACCACGCAACTAGTAATTGTTAGTATTGATAATAGCATTGTTATTAACATTGCTATTTTTATAAGCATTGATAATTTGCTGCAAGCATTGTTATAAGCATTACTAATTTGCTATGAGCAATGCTATAAGCATTACTATATTCCCCCGATATTTTCATTATATTTTCATGTCAGTATTGCTATTAACATTGCTACTTTGCTGTTAGTATTACTATAGCAATAAAGCATTGCTGTCAGAAAAAAAAAGCAATTATTCAACCCAATAACCAGTTGGTTGGTCAGTCCTCAATATTAACTTGGAATATTTAGTCTTTGCTAAAGCTTTTCTTATTCTGGTCTCTCCTCCAGAGTCGGAATAACATCATTTTCTCTCAAACAATTTTCATAACTATTTCTGTCCTTGGTGTAAAACATACACAAACATTTTGCTTGCTCCCTCAAATCTTTCAATACAGAATTATATCTCTGTGAAATGACCCACACTGATTGTTTGGCGTGACGACCAGAGAATGCCAACTCTGATAACATATCCTTTTTCTTTGTTAATTATTTTGTGGCTGAGCAATCAAAAATGATGTATAGTGTGGGCTTGCCGGCATATTGTTTGAAAAATAAACGCAACAGTTTTTGTAGCATTTCTTTGCCGTTGCTAACGGGATTGACAATTGTTATTTTTTTTATCTCTCGGGTGTCTTACATCACCTATCCAGGGTCTATTTTTATAAGCCTCGTTCCACTTTATAGTCGGACACAATATAATTATATGTCCAAAAACTCCAACATACTCTTGTTCAAGTATGTCAAGAACAAACTCTGTTTTACCGCAGCCTGTCTGACCACATATAATGGCACTGTGCGGATATTTAGGATATTTAGTATCGTACTTCTTTGTATCTTCCATCATCGAAATTGATTTGCGCATCTTGTATTATATATAGATAAATATTTAAAGGTTGATCTGCTTCTGCTTTTTTATTTATTAGTATCGTTATGCCTTCACTGCCGTTTTCTATTTTTCTTCCACTGCCGTGTAATAAATTGTCATCGCATGTTCTAAGGTCAAGCCACAAAGCATATGAATTTGTTAGATAGGTTTTAAGAGAAACATTGGTAAAGCATAAGTCCCTCGCCACTATGTATGTCTCTTTGTTTCTTTTTGATGTTAAGGCAAAATATTTTTTGATTTCATCCCAATGTTGATATGCCTTCATGCCCTGACTATACAACTGATTTGGTACGCCCTCTATTGTCATTTCAACTTTTTCAATCTTTGGGTTGTAAAAGAATTCCGTGTCTGTTCTGGCTGGGTCTTCAAACAGCATTAAAATACCTTTCATACTCAATGCTGGTACATTAATGTTGATATTCCAAAGGGTATCAGATTTGTTTGCTTTTATTTTTCTATGTCGCAAGATACGATCATACATAAATGACATCTTACCATTGGTTTGCTGTCTTATTTGTCTTATTTGTCTGGTTAATTCAACATCATTAACCATATCAAATTCCAAGCAAATATTCTTTATTACATAAGATGCATTAGCATCACTGCTTTTGATAACTTTGTTATAATCGTTAAACGTTAATTCATATTCTAACCTATCACCAAGCCCCGCTTGATAAAATGGCATATGACTTTTTAACATTTCAAAGTCCAGTGGAATACAAAATCTATTTCCATAAGATGCTGCTACAGCTTCACCATCAGCGTCTGAGGAAGCATCATCTGCACCAACTCTATGTTTTAGCATGTTTGTCTCACTAACACCTTGGTAATACATGTTTAATCGTTCGGTGGTGCATTTCCATAAATCTACATAACAATGATATATATCACAGTCGTCTATTGACATGACTTCATTGCCACTTATTCTTATTGTCATTTTCTTCACAATTGCTCTACCCAGATTCTTGTATATAGTAGCGTTGGCGTCTGTACTTTTAAGTTCTATTTCAAAAGCAAGTCGAGCAGTACGTGGAACTATCACATCATTAGTACTTATATTGGGAACTCTCACAAGCAGTTGCTGGGGTTGGTCTATTGTTGATGGATTATTAGTTATTACTACACTTGTGCGGATGCCCTTGGCACCATGAGGTCTCTTAGTTTTCTATAAGGGTTGAGTTTGTTTCCGTATGCAGACATTGTTTTTTATTTTTTGAATATATCTTTTAAAATTAAATAAAATAAACAATGGCTGACTATGACAATCCTACGTTTGATCCAGATGATTATGATGAATGTTATGATGATGACGATTTACCTATGGTGCCTGATGAGCCTGTTCAAAGAAGTTTTTTTAATCAAAGCGACCATCTTGCTGAACATAGGGGAGAGCTGAAAGAAGTCGCACTTGAAATATACAAGACAAATCTTGTAAAATCCGTTTATGATGAAATAAAAAAAACGATATAAGATGGCACCGAACACAATGGATTATGACAAGTTTAAACTATCATATGATGGTAAAACATTATACTGGGTTGTTGGTGATAAAGAAATAATAATAACTTCAATGCAAGGTGTTGCAACATTTCTTGCTCTTGGTTCTTTGGCAAAGGAATTTTGCTCTGGGGGAACAATGGCGGTAAGACAATTTTTGAATTTGCCAGAGTATAACAGTAAAACAAAATTATCACAGAGAGCTCGACAAGCGTTGGGGAGCACAAGAGATACCATCGCAAAAGCAGGAAAAAAAATACCAATGCGAACTTTTTCAATAACTGAAAATGTACAAAATACATTAGATGCCACAAATATGATTGAGAGTAATTTGAGTAATATAACAGACGAAACTTATCTTAAAACTGCTGTTCAACCAGAAGGTCTAACACTGCGATAGATACGAGGTTTAGATAAGAGATCGCAAAGCTTCCGTGGAGAACTTACTAATAATCTCTTAAAGCTGACTGAGCTTGACAAAGATATAACAAAACAAAAACAAAAATTAGAACAAGGTATGACTGATGATGATAAATTTCAGATAAAGAGAATTAGCGATCGCATCAAAGACCTTGAAGATGAAAGAAGTGCGCGACTTGAAGCGGCGAGTGAAAACAAAGAAGCACTACGCAGTCAAATAAACAGAATAAAAAAAACTATAAATAAGGTGTTAAAAGAAGACACAACATTGGGTGAGAGAATAAAAACATTATTAGGAGAGCAAGGTATTACTATTGTTAGTATCCTGACTGCATTTGGTATGATTCTTGGGGTGATAATTAATGCTATTATTTCCACATCGAGTGCTGCGCCAACTCCAAAGCCATCTCCAAAACCTGATCCATCAAGTGTCAAGGACTGGATAAAAAAAAACTAAGTAATCTTGGTAAACTTCTCGCTAATTTGCGCTGGAAAAGCTGCTGCAGCACTTCCAGGATTTTTTTTTTTTTTTTTTTTTTTTTTTCAGTCACCAGTATGATGACCCATTTATTCTCCCCGTAATTTGGCATGTTGTGGGTCGGGGAGGAACATCCCACTGCACGTCTTACAAACAAACATATAAAACTGATTATATATACATATTATTATAATACTTGACTTTCATATAATAAAATCTGTATAAAGCGGTAGTCTTTACATTTTTTAAACATTAAATTGTATGTGTTTTTCTATATTATATTAATTTACATGTATAGCCATTTTTATAAATTAAAAAAACAACAAAAAAACACAAATGAATATAGTACGTTTGTTTTACGGGGGAAAGATAGAAAAAAATACAAATGAAAAAAAAGAAAAGTTTTAGTTCTTAATGCTCTCTCTACATGGCCACATCTCTCCTACCTAGCTTAATTTTTAATGTACATGTATATTTTATCCGATAGTTGTCAGATTCTTGGGCTGAATAAAACCTAAAACACCAATTTTAGGGGTGAGCTCCTCGCTTGTTTATGCAACAAAATTATTTTAAAAGGTTCATGTATTTGTTCCATTTTTTTTCAAATGGTTCGAAAGCATTGTTTTGTGCTGCTATACATTCTAGAATTTTAAACGACTTTATTATCCTATTTTTGAATGCCTCTATAGACAGTTTATTTTGTAAATGTTTGGTACTGAAAATATAATATTTCATTTCAAGTAATATGTACAAGTCGGCTGGTGTTAATGTGTTACCAATGTTAAAAATAAATGATTCTTCAGTAAAATTTAAGTATATGTCATTACTGGACAACCACATTTTTAATTTATTAAGTATAGATTGCGTTTCAGGACAATACCAAAGCATATGGATTAATGTTTCCTCTTGTTGACAATCCTTGCACAGTGAACTATCAGTGATGTTGATTTTGTGTAGAAATCGTCTAGTTGGAAGTATTGGTGCAATAGTATCATGACTTTTATCTGCAACAGGTAATGTTATTAATTGACTTGGTAACAATCTATGGGCACTGCTTGTGTTTGTTTCCGGATTATTGTATGTGGCAGTCAAAGAGTGGTTCAGTAAATCTCGTAAATGCGTAATGCAGCAAGACCTATTACTATAGTACCAACAATTATAGATGTTTTGTTATCTTCATGTTCAATCGCTATTTTTTTCATCTCTGGTGGGTTTGGATGCTCCACAGTTTTATGTATCAATGATTTATCAAAGTCAGGATGTTCCGGTAGAAATTTCTTTGTTGTGGTGCCTTGAAAAGGTTGAACAATTTTTGGTGGTACTTGTTTTACATTCACATCATTTTTCAATCCTAATGCTTGCGCATCGGTTGCTATTACAATTTCATTATTGTAGTCTTGTATTGTCCCGATTCTCAACTCCATGTCACTCGGAGACATGTACAATCCACTTCCATAGACAAAATCTACTTTACTTCTTGCATATTTTAGAGTGTTTTCATATCTTGAAATTTGACTGGGCAATTTGACTGTTTATTGCGTCCTCTACATTTGCCAAAAATTGTTTCTGTGCATCAAATGCCGTTCCAGTTCCAAGTATATCTGTTCTTGTTTGTGATTGTGAGCCAAGCATTGCCCAGCAGTATGTTCTTATGCTCTCATTGATGCGTTCTACTCCAGTTCTTGTGAAACCAGATGAACTATCTAGTATAAAAGTAGACCAACTATTGTTAGCCTCAGAGCCTTGTGCTATGTAGTCAATGTGGTATGTTGTATCACTCTCATAGACTGTAATACTCATCGTTTTGTTGTCGTATATAGAATTTATCAAAGGATGATAACCAATATTTGTCCAGTCATTATAAATTGTTCCTAGACCGTCATAATAGCTTTGTTTCTGTCTCCAGTCCGAATTTAAGTCAACGTTAAACTCCTTGCATATTCTCTCGCATGCGTTTCGGTTATATGTATTATCAAACGCATTCCAATTTGAGTCTTGCGGCATTGCTACACTCATCTCAAATAATATTCTTCTAACTTGGTAATAGACATGAAATCGAAATAACGAACCAACCAGGACATCAGCTTTCAGATGATTGTTAAAATCAATGCCACACCCAGTTGTCGCACACCAAATAGCAAAATCAACTGATTCTGCCAAAATGACACCCAGTTTGTTCCCCAGCGTTGGACTATAGCATCTGATTTGACATATGGGAGTTTGTATTTTTCAAAGACATTGGGAAATGATGCTTTAAAGCCTTTACCGTCTGATGTAATAACTATGTTTTGATTTATTATATCTATCACTTTCTTGCTAAAAGTACTTGAATAGTGAGCATCTGAACTATATTTGAATTCTTTAGAAATCATTTTTTATTTTTTATGTATATTAAAAAAAAAATGTTTCAAACAATTCCAAACATAGACAATTCTATTAATTTACAACAGTATATCGATAATAGAGATGGAGATAAGCGCGTTGGATTAGAGTTTTACATACACTATCGGTTGATATAATATTAATCATGAAGTCATAAAAAAACCACCAGACCTTACGTATCGTATACCAGATGGATACTGTAACTTTCAACAGTTGGCAAATATATTTGAAGGACTGAATATTACCCTAACCGTTGATGCGCAAAATGGAATAGCCTCTTTAGAAACGCCAACAGAGACACGATTATCAAGCGGTCTTTCAGAATTGCAAGGGATGGTTGGAAGGTAATAATATTGCTCCTTATAAACAGCTATATGTTCATCTGGAACAAGTTAATACGAGGAGTAATTATTTTAATGGTGTGCCAAGCACTATTATTGGAGTTATGCCTGTGGTAAATAAGCAGTTTGGGGATATTGTATATACACGTTTTTATCCTGAATATCTCTGTCTTTCAAATGGTACAATTACTGAATTAAAAATAGAAGTCAGAGATGAGTATGGCAGCAAGATAGATAATCACGGCTTGCCTATGAGCTGCGTTTTAGAATTTATTTAAAAAAGTATATTTAAAAAAAAAAAAACAATGAGTATATTTGGGCCAACAACACCTGAAAAAAGAGAAGACTTAGAGGCTTTAACCAATCATGTTCGAGATTTATATAAGCGAGCTAGGTCTATGGATAATCAAGTCTATAATCTTAATTATGGAATTATTACAATATTTGCGGAGGCTAAGGGCACTAACATTGGGTAAAGTATTCTCATTTGGTAATGGTGGAAGAGAAACAAATGTGGGGTATGTAATGACACGCCGTGGGCGGATTGTGGGTATAGGTTTAGCAAGTGAACCTATAATTGGTGACGTGTCTGTAGTAGTCTCTGTCAATGGTGTTGAAGTACCAAATTATGGTATAACGATTCACACCACCCCTCGCAATCATGATAACTTTGATAGACCTTTAGACATTAGTGCTGGTTCTGTTATTAACTTTGTATGCAAGGTTGCTAACGTTAACGCTGTGAATACTGTGGCGTCATTATTAATTGAATTAATTTGAGTATGATCCACCTTTGTATTCATGCAGCTAAAACATATATTTAGTAGATGAACATTTTATACTACATTTATGATATAGTATAAAAAAAAAAAAGACATGCTAGCATATTTTGCTACTTTTATCGTTTTCGTTTACAGTCTTTCTTTACGATAACAAATCAACTTTTATTAAATTTGTATGTACATATATATACAAAATGGCACACTTACATTCCTCGACGGAAGATTTTGAAACGGGACGATTGCGTATGAAGAATTATATCAAATAAATCAATTAAAAGGTTGTGATATTCCAATGAAAAAAAATAGAACAAAGGTTTGGAATCAGTCATAAAAAATTAAAAAGAATATGGGAATGGACTATTGCGTATGAGCATTATTTGGTAGACAATAGAGAAAACTATAGTTTAGAACGTTATCATTTCAAGATATTAGCTTTAATTAAGCATAAAGAAAGTTTACCAACGTGGGACGGTGTTTCAACTCCAAAAAGTTTACCAACGTGGTACGATATTTCAACTCTAAAATATCTTTATCGAATATAAAAGAATGGAAAAAAAAACAGTATTCCCAAAGTATCCCTACTGCGCAATTATATGCGGGAAAAACTGGATGTGGTAAGACTGAATTTATTTTGGATTTGCTTGAAACAGAGTATCATAATTTCTTTGACTATATTATTTTTCCTATGCCCCACGGCAGCTGTAAACAAAGCATATCTCAATCGTGAGTCCTTACAAAAAAGTCTAAAAAGTGTGTTTGAGTATGATCCACCACCTTTGTATTCAAGCTCGGGGAATCAATCGTACTTTGCGATATTCAAATACAACATAATACATTTATCAACGGTTAAACCAGACGCTGCATTGATAAATGTATCTAACTTTCTTAAAATTTCATTCGACGCTTCGTCATATAGTTCACTCAAATCAATAGCATTTTGTTTGCTTTTTAAAACTGCTATGATTGTTTTTGGTGGGGAACTTTCGTTGTGCATTAGGTTTAACTTTGCAACTGTCTCCCATTTCATCCCGTTCATCTTTTCCAGTTCACTGGATATTTGTTTTATCACAATACTTTTGTTATCTGCTAGGTTTGTATCTAAATCTTTTCCACGCATTGTCATCTCAAAATCTTTGAAGTATCCGCATTTGTGCTTGTTCGTTTTAGCTGCACTTTTTCAACTTGTTTTTTAACTTGTTTTACACTGGGTTCTTTCAGTTGTTTTACACTGGTTTCTTTAGATTTTCTATCTTTAAAAACTTGATTCAGTTCATTTATAACATTTTTTTGTAATTTATCATACCTCTGCTTTTCTTTGTTACGTTGTTTTTCAGCACGTCGTCTCTTGTGTAAATTTTCTAATGTTTGAGAATTTACCTTTGAAACCTCTTTCAAAGGCTTTATTTCATTAATACCGTTAGATAGTGTTTGCTTATTACTCCTGTTTCAAACAGGCGTATAACATTTTTTATAATATCCTCGTTATTCCTTCTTTCTTCGTTATGTATTAGAAATAAATTTTCTTAAATATAAAATAATTATTTATACAAAACAAACAATGAAAAGCACTGTAAATGTTTGTCAATTTCTAAAAAAAATGGATTACGTAAACCATGTAAAAGCAAGCCGACAAAAGATTCTGACTATTGTAGTTTGCATAAATACAGATTTAAAAAAAGTCATGTATTACCGTGCCTAAAATGTAGAAAAGGCACTTATGCAAGGTATCAAATATGTGTTAGTTGTGGTGCTCATTTGATTAGAATGAGACTGGAAGTTAAAGTCGTACAACGCCGAGTGTCTTACATTTAGACGTATTGAGGTTTGAGATAATCAAAAAAAACATAATCCAAACTGTGTTAGTCAAACTATATTTTTTTTATCCAAAATTTGTTAAAATAACAAAGATAAGTACGTTGGACAAAGAGATTATAAAAAAATTAATTGTACTTGTATAGTCACGTTTGTTCAATATATAAACATCACTCCCTACAACTTTGTAGAAAAACATAGTTTTTTTTCTACAAATGTAAGCACGTATCGAAATAAGAGATAAATTGATATAATATCTCGAATACTAAAGGCACTGAAAACTTTTTCAAATTGTAAAATTTGAACTTACACTCTTCAGTACCTTTAGAATTTCAAGATTCTCCGATTTGAGCCAGAACCCCCATAATACATATATATCTAGTAAATATGAATAGAAATGGCTTCTATTCTCTGCTGCTTTTACTCTAAATATTAGTTTTTCTATCAACAAATATTCTAATTCGAAAACACTGTTTTCTTATTAACAATAGATTATATCATTAGACAAAGTGGGGGCATTAAATATATATTATTAATTTAACCCTTCATTACAAGGAACTCTGAACTCTGAACAACATCGGTATTTAAAGCGACTTTTAAAGATGATAAAAACAGGTGATGTTTAACGTTTCTGGTTACAAGGCAAATGTTTCTCAAATGAAGTAAGTTTGATGGTTGGTTATGTTGGAAAATAAACATTGTGCCTAAGATATGTGTTGTCTTTGGTTTTGTTATTTTTTCTGTTGAACTTTTATTTTGTTCTGAGTTCTGAGTTTTGTTGACAAAACTTTGTTTATTTTGTACTGTAAATAATGCATGCTAATTGGTTATAGAAATATATATTTTTTTCTCGTCTGATTACACACACGGTGGTAGTTCATGTAGAAAGTTACAGTTGAATAGTTGTATGCACTATACTGATGATATTAACCTGATTTCATCTTAATTTAGTCGATTTAAGAAAAGTGTGTTTCAAAGTTCAAAAGTTGTGCCATTGTATATGCGTTATGTAAATTCTTCCCCTACTGTTGTTCCGATATTTCTCGTAAGATACGTGACTTTTATCTTTTAATTTTTAAAACCCTCTCCCTCTAACCCAAACAAACAAACCATCGTCTTTGTTAGCAAATTAAAGATTCCCGTCAATTTTAATTGTAACTGCGCAACCAATTCCGAATTTTCACAACATCTTTGATTTAACAGGGCGTGCGTTGGTCATCTTCGTAGTTCCGCGCCTTTTCCCGATTAATGCATCACACCAACACACACGTATTTCATGTTTTTTTATAGTCAAACATTTTAGACGTAATAGTTGCTTTTAGGCAAGCCACATATGTGCCTTATACGGATTAATCGCCAATATGTGTTAACCAATTATATTTTCCATGAACGGCGAAATTTTCTGTTGTTTTTAGTTGAAACTGTTTTTAAGTGTTTTAGAAGTCATATATGTCTTACATTAATGTATCTTAGATTAAAAAAACAAGCAGGTGTTCAGGTTTCCCCAAAAGTCCATTAAAGCTAAAATTCCATATACGCGGTATGCGGCATGCGAATGCGACAAAAAATGGAATGTACGCATTCGCACCGATCGATCAAGTTTGCCGTGTACGCAGCCGCATGACAAATCGCATTCGCAGCCGGACATATGGAATCAAGATCGTGCGTCTACATGATTTCCATTTTTTGCCGCATTCGCATGCCGCATACCGCGTATATGGAATCTTAACATCAGGAGGCATTTTAGCTTACAAGTTTATATTCGACGATATTTTTTATGTACGTTTGTTGCATTGATTATGTAAAAACAATGTGGTTTATTTAAATTTTCTAACACGCTATTAACCTATGTATTTGGTTATACTCCATTTAACTGTACTTTTAGCAAAACATGATGCTCTGTAAAAATATGAATGAATAAAACTTTTCAATAATGTTGACCTGTTTATTTATGGTTTCCCTATCCATTTTGTCTCGTTCTGATTTATGACCGAGTTGACGATTCTCCATTGTTTTGATTTATGACCAATGGGTAAAGAACTAGCCAACTGTCATTCACTATAGGCAGTTGATGGTTGCATGGAGTGCTACGTCATTTTTAGCGCTTTTTAAGCCATACGTCTCACACCACAATTAATTTTCCAGAGGGTCCCATTGTAATGTTTTTGTTCGTGGCATAGAGATAAACATATTTTACAACATGTATGTATGCTTAAATTCTTCATTGATCCAATATCTGCAATTTAAAACACATTTAACAAATATTTACCAGATTGAACTTTTTTTAATTTCAGGTTTGCGTGACACCTATCAAAATTTAGATAAAAATACAACGCCGTGGTGATTAGACCCATGATGTGTAAAATGAGGCAGAATTAGCTAGAAATCTTATATCAACAAGCATTTTTCTGTGATCTCTTCCTAAAATGCTGTAGATTTAGAAACTGGTAAAGATAAATCATTGTATCCTGTAAAATGTAGAAAAGCGAACTTGTTTTTTTATCTACCTCCTTCATCTGTAGTGCACGAGTATTCAAGGGAGATAATAGTGGTGTTAGTCCTATATATGACGTCGATTTTTTCGTGGTGGAGGCAGATCACCGACTTATTTCTAAGTAGAACCAGTACTGTATACCCAAACATCGCCAGCGGCTAAATGAATTGTGCATGCGGGTAACTGCCTTGTGCATGCGGCTTTATTTAAAAATGAATTGTGCAAGCGGCTAAATGGCTTGTGCATTGTCCACAATGGGTATCCTAAGTATTTTTTTTTCTTTCTTAAAAGTGCCATTGGTACAGCCATAATTGTAAATTGTATGTGTAATTCAATCACGAGAAGTGACAGTTTACAAGATCATTTGGGCAAATTCTAACTGTAGGATGACCTAACTGTTTTATGTGCTATACAACGTAGATCTTTTCATCGACCTGGTCGAAAATTCCCACTTCATCTTTCTTGTGACGTTTCTTTCAGGAACCATTGTTTAGAATATTCTTAGCCTTCAACCCAAGTAAACAAATTAGGCCATTGTTAAAATTATATTTGTTTGCCCGAACGACTCCAAACTTTTTTTCTCTTTTTTTTTAGCGAAAATATGAATTTTCTTAGTTATACATGAAAGAAAAAAAAAGAATTTTCCTACCTACCTACCCATCTGTAAAATCTAAAGTCGGGTCTGTGCAAAGTAAGATATTTTTTTAATGTGGCCTTATTTCTATACGTTCAAAGGATAAACGTTTATAACAAGCTGCTATGTATAAATATGATAAATACGAATAAATAGCAATTTCATACACTTGTTTATCTTTGAAGGTCATGGGAATATTTGTGAACACAATTTGAGTACTTAAACTCAAGACTAAGCATAGTCTGAAGAATGGTTAGTGAATTCCAGGCCTGATAAGACGAAATGTCGAACTGAAAGGTTCGCCACTAGTAGACATGCATACAGGTAATAAAAGAATAAACACACGCTTGGAGTGCAGCAAGTTACACACGTAGTTAAACATGCAGCAAGTCACACAGTGGCGTTGAACAAAACGACAACAATCGTGCAAACTCGGCCAAACTCGGCCAGACTCGGCCAATCCCGTTATTCTTCGAGATCATGCCTCGTGTGTATATCGACGGAATCGGTATGGTCAAAATCTTGACATTGTGTTCACTAGCGGATCCAGGGGGGGGGGGGGGGGGGGCGCACCCGGCGCGCGCCCCCCCCTAAAAATTCCGGATCATACATGTATGTCCATTTTACTGTAGATAAAATATCAAATACGCCCTCAGTATAAAAAAATTTCACGCTCGCTTCGCTCGCTCGCTCGACGCATCATGGCTAATGAGTGGTTTAATTAACACATTGCTAAATCCTTTTATTTGAAAGCGGACTTTTTTATTCATACATGTATGTCCATGTTACTGTAGATAATATATCAAACAATTTCGATGCACACCCTCAGTATAAAAAAAATTCTCGCTCGCTCGACGCATAATGTTTAATTAACACATTGTTAAATCCTTTTATTTGAAAACGGACTTTTTATTAATACATGTATGTCCATGTTACTGTAGATAATATATCAAACAATTTCGTTGCACGCCCTCAGTATAAAAAAAAATCTCGCTCGCTCGACGCATAATGGCTAATGAGTGGTTTAATTAACACATTGTTAAATCCTTTTATTTGAAAACGGACTTTTTTATTCATACATGTATGTCCATGTTACTGTAGATAATATATCAAACAATTTCGATGCACGCCCTCAGTATAAACAAATTTCTCGCTCGCTCGACGCATAATGGCTAATGAGTGGTTTAATTAACACATTGTTAAATCCGTTTATTTGAAAACGGACTTTTTTTATTCATACATGTATGTCCATGTTATTGTAGATAAAATATCAAACAATTTCGTTGCACGCCCTCAGTATAAACAAATTTCTCGCTCGCTCGACGCATAATGGCTAATGAGTGGTTTAATTAACACATTGTTAAATTCTGTTATTTTAAAACGGACTTTTTTTATTCATACGTGTATGTCCATATTACTGTAGATAAAACATCAAACAATTTAGATGGACGCCCTCAGTATAATTTTTTTATCGCTCGCTTCGCTCGCTCGACGCATAATGGCTAATAAGTGGTTTAATTATCACATTGTTAAATCTTTTTATTTGAAAACGGACTTTTTTACCCTATAAATGCACTACCGCAAACGTTTTATGAGGCTAGAGACGGACCCGAAAATTGACCAAAATATTACGCCCCCCCTAAGCTGAAATCCTGGATCCGCCCCTGGTGTTAACCGGAAGGCAACAGGACAAAATAGTGCACGGTTGCTCAACTGTTGCTATATAAACAAAATGGCCGTATGGCCGTTAGCCACACCTGTTGATATATGATTTGCGTTGCATGTTTGTTATTTACACTACAGACACAGGTGTTATCACTTCTTTCATGTAAATAAACCTTAGATAGAGCAATAGGCTAAATGGCAACTGCAAAACGTTGACGATAACCGGGAATCTAAGGTACGTCATATTGATGACGTAACTAATATGGCGACCTTCCAGATACATTTGAGTTACGCTTCGAAGAAGTGAACGAGCTGTTGCCATTGAACAGAACGATATATATGTACGTACCAAATTTAACAGTGACGTTGAATTGAACGACATAAGCATGCACCAACTTACACAGTGACTTTGAACATAACGACATAAGCATGCACCTACTTACCCAGTGGCATTGAACAGAACGACATAGACACACTTCAAGTTACACGGCGACGTTGAACAGAACGATATAAGCACGTACCAAATTTAACAGTGACGTTAAACAGAACGACATAAGCATTCACTAACTTACACAGTACGTTGAACAGAACGACCTAAGCATGCACCAAGTTACACAGTGACGTTGAACAGAACGACCTAAGCATGCACCAACTTACACAGCAACGTTGAACAGAACGACCTAAGCATGCACCAAGTTACACAGTGACGTTGAACAGAACGACCTAAGCATGCACCAAGTTACACAGTGACGTTGAACAGAACGACCTAAGCATGCACGAAGTTACACAGTGACGTTGAACAGAACGACCTAAGCATGCACGAAGTTACACAGTGACGTTGAACAGAACGACCTAAGCATGCACCAAGTTACACAGTAACGTTGAACAGAACGACCTAAGCATGCACCAAGTTACACAGTGACGTTGAACAGAACGACCTAAGCATGCACCAAGTTACACAGTAACGTTGAACAGAACGACCTAAGCGTGCACCAAGTTACACAGTGACGTTGAACAGAACGACCTAAGCATGCACCAAGTTACACAGTAACGTTGAACAGAACGACCTAAGCATGCACCAAGTTACACAGTAACGTTGAACAGAACGACCTAAGCATGCACCAAGTTACACAGTAACGTTGAACAGAACGACCTAAGCATGCACCAAAGATACACAGTGACGTTCAACAGAACGACCTAAGCATGCACCAAGTTACACAGTGACGTTAGACAGAACGACATAAGCATGCATTCAAATATGTTTCAACTGTGTAAAGTAAGTTATTTTGTTCTGCTTTCGTCATTCGGGTTTAGTTTTAGGCCTATTTTCAACCATTTTATGTTTGTGATCTTTCATACATATTTGTAATTATTATTTGCTTCCATGCGTGTTTTTTTGATTGACTGTGGTCCTTGAATACTAAATTTCCTGGTCGACTTTTATAACTACTTTTAGGGTTAGGTTAATAATCCTAACTCTGAGTATGTTGAAAATAAAATCAATCTAACACATCACTTCATATAGTTTGAAATGCACATTATCGAGGTTTACAACCACCAATTGCATATAAACCTCCGCGATGTAGTCTAATGTAGTTCCTATAATAAAACATAATCCCTCCTTTTTTGTTAGAAATGGGCATATAAGTAGGGGAAAATAGCCCATTTATATTCGATTTTCTTGTTGTATGTATAAGAAGTTTATTGATCGGTTTTATTGGATTATTAAAGAAGATTTTTTCCAAACATACACTTTGTGAGCAACTAGCAACGAAAGCAGCTGTACCCTTGACCTGTTTAGTAAACAAACAAGAACTTTCTTACATGTCTTGTGACCCCAACATTTCTGGTGATTTTTTAAGTGGAAAATATTTTTCTATATGAAAATTACAATGCTGCAGTATCCATACTTGAGTTGAAGTTGCAGCAAATCATTAATATGTGAAGTTTTAACATTGCTGTCAGTTGGGGGGGAGTAATTGGTGGTTTTATACCCCGGCAGCATGCTGTTGTGAACACAAGCATATTCACGTTGCCGATAAAGAAAAGGTGGGGGGTGTAATTTGTGGTTTTATACCCCGACAGCATGCTGTTGTGAACACAAGCATATTCACGTTGCCGATAAAGTTTTCTACGAAAGGTTGATACTGCTCTTTTCTACGAAAGTTTGATAACATACATGTATCTTATCTGCATGAACTATTGTATTGGCCACTTCATAAACGATGCGTTTGCATATGTAGTGTATGAATCTTGTTATCAGTTAGGGGCTTCGTCAGGCCAAAATAGCTCGTAATATGAAAATAAATATCATTCATAACCATAATAGCCATTTGAAGAGTGACCTTAAAACTGATAAAATGTGTAAACTATTGCGTAATTGTTAGTTTTGTAGTGAAAAATGGTGATATTTGTTGTTTTTTTGTAAACGAATCGGTTGCGTCGATTGCAATGGACAAACGTTGATATAGTTGCTATTGTTTTTTCTAAAGGCGGTGGCATTGTTACGGAGTCTGCAGTTTCACATCGTGTGTTTGATTTAGTAATTCCTCATCTTTTAGGATATTTAGGGTATCGTTAGGCATGCCATTGGAGTAAGTATCGTATGTGTATTGTACTATGTCAGTTATTATTTTAAAGAAACTAACCCGCCAAATAACGACAAAAACACACTGCAAACCCAATTATCAAAAGTCTATAAAGGTGTTCAGGTCATATAATAATGTACACTAAACCAAATTGGTTAGTACCAACCTAAGAATATGTCAATAATATTCTCATTGTTTTGTGTATTTTGAGCTTGGTTAGAGATACGGTTAAACTGCAAAATAACGAGTGTAAATCGTCTGCTCTGATTGCATGAACATATTTTAAAACTTTTAAGTCAATGTGTTTTCTTAGAAATAAGTTATAACACTTACACAACTGGGTATTTAGGATTTTATTAAGTACTTCGAATAAGTGAAGCTTTCAATATTCCTAATTCTAAAATATGCCAGTTAAAATTATTTTGACATCATGTTTTACTAGCATTACCACTACAAATGCGGTTGCAAAAGAAATTTTCGAAATATTTAATGTTAACGCTGAATTACAGTTACTTGAATATGTTTATCATCCGATTTTGATAATTATTTCACCTTTTTCCAAGTTTTCAATAACTCTTGATACTGGAGCTTGTCGGGAAAGACTCATTTATACCTTAGTCGCGTTCTTCGGATGGGAACATAAACCGGACGGTCCCGTGTATCGGAGTTTATCCTACAAGCACGTTAAAGAACCATAGACATCTATTCGATAGTAAGAGTAGAGCATGTTCCTCTGGGGCGGCTCTAAATAACCTGTAACGTGTTGATTAGCCACAAACGACATTCAGCTCAACATACCATTGTCTGCATGTTATTTCTATTGTCGTGCTTGGTGGTAATTAAAGGCGCACACGCCAATATTTCGGTCTGTTTTACACATCTGGTGAAAAGCTAATGTGCTAATGGATGTCACGTGAGCAACATAAATACCCCCACCCACAACCAGCACCCACACACCGAATGTATTGCTAAATACTTATTTTGGTCTATCCTCATGTTTTCATGTATAAATTTCACTGAATAAAAATCGGACAGTTATATGCGTATGCACATTATATCCTTTAATTACGGGCAGTGTCCCTTTAATAAATATGGTACAGGTTAATTGATTTTTAAAAAAAATATTTTCCCATTTAAATTTCTTGACTTTTGATGGTAGCAGAATTATATTGATCTAAAATAGTTCAACGAAATCCTAAAATATTGAGATAAAACAACGAATCCTTAAATATTGAGATAAAACAACGAAATCCTTAAATATTGAGATAAAGATTGTAATGTTTACTAAATCTTAAACCATTTAAGAGGTTATAATAGCGTAAATGAGTCTCCATTGCCCTTCCATAGTAAAGTTAGAATGTTGACAACCTGTTAAAAACTCAAACCTGGTTAGAATTCTGCGAAACTTACTTTATCATGCAAATAAACATGTCTGCTATTAAACATCAACAAGGAAAAAGGGGGTTTAATACCTTCTAAGAAACATTTCTTCAGTTGTATACTAACACCTGGTCAAAGGTCAAAGCTGTTTTTACCCCTTGCAATCTACTTTCACTTCTGAAATTTATATCAAAAACTGTCAAAAACATGATGAGCTCCCTTTTCAAATAACAACAGTCCAGAATACAGTTACAGCCAAAATTTAACAGGAAATTGCACTAAAAAAAGGTTTTAAAGTAAAAAAAGGATAACACTGTTTAATACAGAACTACTTTTGAATGCACCAGGCAAGCACATCCGGCTGATTTATTTGAATTAAACCTTAGATAACAACAGTCAAAACTGTCATGCACAACACAGAAGGTTAGATTTAATACACCTTTAGAATCAGCTATTTTTGTTTCTTATCAGGCATTCCGAAAATAGATACAAATCTATTATCGGAATCTTTGATACTTGGTCATATGTATTGTTGGCATTGGTGGACATAGCTGGACGACAATAGTACAAAGGTCAAGGGTATATTTTGCATTATTTCCCCCAAACTTAACATTGGTCAGGTAACTTAACCTCGGTTAACTTTATGTGATTGCCTCACTTTATGTCTTTGATACTTGGTCATATGTATTGCTGGCATTGATAGACATCGCTGAACGACAAAAAATACCAAGGTCAAGGTCATATTTTGCATTATTTTCCGAAATCTACACCCTGGTTAAAGGGACACTGTCCGTAAGTAAGCAGATATTGAGCATAACCAAATAACTGTCTGACTTTTATTCAGTGAAATGTATACAAGAAAACAGGAGCAAAGACACTAAGAAGTCTGTAGTAATACATTCGTGAGTTTGAAAAAAAAGAAGCTTAAATTATTATTTGTAAATAAAGTGGGACCCACCATATTTACCTTTTCTGCGATCACGTGACTGCCATTAGCGCATTAGGTTTTCATCATAGTATGTAGTGCGTAATATATATAGCCCGGTTAGCTCAGTCGGGAGCTATGTCGACCACTTTACGCTCACGCTCACTATTACTACCGCGAGTGTAATTTTAGTTTGGGCTGCGAGTTCAAACGCCCGAAATGGTTTCTCTTTTTTTTGTACCCCGATTGAATTCCGTCAAACAATCCTGCTTTAATTAGTAAATATTCAATAATGTTTGGTGTGTAATGTTTGCGAACATAATTCGTGTGTGTTTTATAAGCTAAAAGTTACGGACAGTGTCCCTTTAAACCACTTAACCTCAGTAACTTAACTTCTTATGATTACCTCGCTTTTATTTGTTTGACACTTGGTCTTTTGAAGCGTTGTCTTTGGTGGACATTATTTAAGCACAAATTTAATAAAATATGGCATGGGCGTTTGCCGCGGTGGACGAGACACCCTCAGATCGAGGTCTTGTTTTTTTACCCTCATCCTACCCTACGTTTTTGCTGAAAAAATCTGTAAATCAATTAAATAAAACATATTGGCCTAATATAAATGGCTCTCCATACCGAGAGCGTCTGTGTATAATAGCATCACGCATCGTTCAAGGCCGGTATATAGTACATGGGCCAGTTGTGCATCACGACTGCGCATGCACAGAATGACGTCATCAGATTACGCAATATGTCATGAAATAGACATGTTTCTGGCGGTGGTGACATGTTTTTGCTATTTCTAGGACATGTCAAGAACAGTGCTATGTTTTTGGAGCCATCTATTATTAGGATATGATATGAAATATGTATATCAGATAGAAAATACATACACGATACCTTAATGTAATAACAATCAAATAGCGCGTGTTTTTACCCTGAATTATTGAAGAAATGTATTTTCCGATAATTCATTTAAATAGACGAGACAATATTTTACTAGGAAAGAAAACATTTATTAAGATCAGATGAAGGTAATGTGTGCTCCACAGATACGGTGGAATTTATATGTTGAATATATAAAGTGTACCAAATATTTTAGAATTCTTATATTTTGACCACAGAAATGAATGTAATAAATGATAATTGTTTTTAGATGGACACATGGATGGAAAATATAATTTATGGTTTTAACGTTGCCGATCAGTTGAGAAATGTAGGACATTTTGACCAATCGATAACACGTCTGTACGTGTTCATTCCCGTAATGTATAAGGATGCGCCCGCAGTATAGTTGACGGAATGTATTGCCGCTTCGGTAATGCATAACTATTCTCTGATTTGTTAACGTTCAACTGAAGCAATAGTCAATATATTTCGACAGGTGTCTGCTATTCAATGTAAAGTAATTATGAACTAATGCTGCTACTACTACAACTATTACTTATGCTGCTACTACTGCTGCTACTACCCACACACACGCATGCACGCGCGCGCACACAGAGAGAGAGAGAGAGAGAGAGAGAGAGTATTGAATTGAATTGGGTTTTAAGGCGCACCAACACATGAACAGGTTATATGGCGCCTAAAAGGCATGAACATTCCATGTATATCGAGATAAAATATGGAAAATGGGCCTAGAACCTTTTCACCCTGAACTGCAGAGTTGCTGCAAATTCTATCGTAGAAACTCCATTTACGCTGGAGCCACGTTTATTGTTTTTCTGCCACTGCTCTTTTGATGCGAGCGAGATATCACCTGAAACAATGCAGGGATCATGATGAAGACCTTTAATGAACATGAACAAAAAATGATAGAGAGAGAGAGAGAGAGAGAGAGAGAGAGAGAGAGAGAATAAATAGCCTTAGTGGTTCAGTCAAGTGTAATTGTGATTGACATTTCTAATGATAACGATTATTCTGATATTCTGATAAGGATCAGATCCTAAACGCTAGAATAATTTCTTATAATGTCTGCAATACTAGTGTAAGTAAGTTTATACACTACACACATTTGAAAATATACGGAAATTGTGAGACCTTATCGATGAAATAATAATAGCACACTGCTATCGATTTAACTATTTTTTATTGTAAAATGTTTTGCCAAACATATATAACGTTTTGCAGTAATTGTTTCAAATGACTGCACGTAGAAATCAGCCAATCTCTCGACACTTTGTAGGGTTGAAACTATTCTCCGTTTGTATTTTCCAGCAGTACCGGTACGTGGGTATAACTAGATATAATTGGCAACACAAATATTCTCCATAGAGTACACCCACACGGTATATTTCCACCCATCTCGCAATAACGAAAATTGTTCTCCACTAGTGTCCACTGAGTCTGGTTTAGATGAACTAGAATAGGTCCGGGTCTGTCATCTTTTTGCAGAATAACTCTTTCTTTGTCCCTGTCATTGTTGATTTTTTCTCCTGTAACCTGGTAACCGGTGTAACGTTATCTTTATTTGATGACTCGTGACTCGACTTCTTATAAGGCGTACACGATTTGCACGATCCAAATACATCTATAATGACTTGCTTGTCAGCCAGTGTATCCGCTCTATTGTCAACTAGCACATACAAGTAAGGTTTAGCCGTTGTGTCGTTATATAGCTGCATGAATGAGGGTTTGTATTTGTCAAAGATTCTGTCAGCCATGATTCTGGTTTGCCTTCGATCTGCGGGGCATCTGAAGAGAGCCATGTTTTGGGCATTTCGACTGATACTGGTATTGTGTTTGCCTTTTGGAAATGCGTTCTGTAAAAGCAGAATGACGCTCGTGTTTAGGTGTCTCCCTTGCGTAAACAATTTGGAAATGATGGAACTGTTCACCTCGAGATCCATAAGATCATCCAGTACGACGATGTTATACACAGGGGCAAGAAAGATCAGGTCAGCCTGACATTCGGGTACGCCTTCTCTAAAGTTAATGTATTTTCCTAATGAGCTCTTCATCTCCCTATACATATCTTGCCATTGCCTCTTTCTAGGATCCTCGTAGTGGATGTGGTCATGTTCCAGTATTTGTCTGACGAAGTAACTTTTCCCGTTCATACTAGGCCAATCCACCAAGAGAGAGAACATGTGCCTAAATTTAAAATTCGGATACAGCTTTTGGACATATTTTACTATTGATTTGGATTCACGTGTCTTTTGTATATAGCAGACTGTACCTGCACGGCTTTTCAGTTGTTTTCTTTTAATCGCCCGGTAAAGTGAAGTCTCGGGTCGTTCTTGTCCGTACTCCTCTAACCGCGTTGAGTACTTCGACCGTTTTAACCAAGATGACCTCTGAGAGCTGTTCAGCTTACGGACGCTCCTGAGATTAGTATGTATGGTCTTCAAATTCCCTTTCCCGCAAATGGGACACGACCTTGCGTATTTATAGGTCATGTTGAAAGTATATGACAACATATGTTCCAAACCTATAGAGTAAGGGTGCCCCATCGAGGTACTCTTACGTTCTCTCGTGCTGTAGGTGTGCTTCTGTGGTGCTGTAGGGGTGCTGCACGGGAGCTTCTAATGTACTGTAGGGTGCTTCAAATGTGCTATATTGGTGCTGCAGGGGTGCTGTAGGGGTGCTTCTAAGGTGTTGTGAAGGGGTTCTTATGGTGCTGTTTTTGTTGTTGTTGGTGGTGGTGGTGATGGTAGTGGTGGTGGTGGTGGCGGCGGCGGCGGCGGCGGCTGTGGTGGCGGCGGGGGTGGTGGTGGTGGTGGTGGGGGGTGGTGGGGGGTGGTGATGTTGATGGTGGCGGTGGCGGTGGCGGAGGTGGTGGTGGTGGTGGTGGTGGTGGTGGCGATGGTGGTAGTTGTTCTTGTTCTTGATTATGATGTTGGTGTGTTTAAATTACAGTCAGTATACTGTTTTTATAAATGTCGATCTATATGCTGTTTTTCTTGGAGAGACGTACATCTAGCATCACAGAATTCAGTGCTGAAAAACGTCGAGATTCGGGGAAATTATAAAAAATACTTATTTGAGCGGTATGACAATCCTACATACGTTCCGCTTATTCAAGTGGGACAAAAACGAGTTCGTTTTTACTTCCTGGACGAAGACTTGAAGACGGTGAACTTTACGTCTAATGCTCTCCATTGTGTCTTACACGTCAGGCAACAGATTGACTGATTTTTAATTGCAGTCAATTTAAACAATTACTGTAAACTTTATATATGTTTGCTACGCTGTGTCAACCTCCGCGCAGTGATATTGTAGCCAATAATCCCTGCCACCACACAAATCACGTGACGATAGCTGAGGCCATGTGATTACAACATGGCGATACACTAGGTAATGCTTGGTACAGAAACTCTTGCCATAACCAACAGGCAAATTGGCAATAACATCATCACCTTCGAGAAGATGTTGAAAACATTCAACCTGTTTTGGTTTGGGAGTAATCTCTTTATTAAATTTACGCACAGCTTCTGTAATGTTCTCAACGGAATAGATGTGTGTTTACAAGTAACCAAGTAACCGGTGTGCATATTAAATATATATTCGTTAAAATTGTTTTTTGTTTTTGATAAATAAATTATTTTTATAACCAAATACCGTTTTTCACACTATTTTCCTATATTATGAACAAAGCAAGTTGGAATATTGACCTAAAAATATTAAACAAAAACATTAAACTTAGCTGGATTTCAGCTATAAATTCTTATGGTGGCAGTGGTTACTGTAACATATAGGGGAAGTAACCACTGCGGGGAGTTTGACGCTGTGAATACATTTTACAATAAAAAAATAATCAATATCAGTGTGTTGTTATTATTTCATCGACTAGATCGCACTATTTCCGATATTTTCAAATGCGTGTAGTGTATTAACACATACACTAGCATTGGAGACATTATACGAAATTCTTCTGGCGTTTAGGATCTGATTCTTTTCAGAATAATCGTTATCAATTTAGACCTGTCAATCACAATTACACTTGACTAAGCCACTAAGGCAATTTATTCTCTCTCTTTCTTCCTCTCTCTTTCTCTCTCTCTATCTCTCTCTCTCTCTCTCTGTGCGTGCGTGCGTGCGTGAGTGCGTGCGTGCGTGTATGTGTGTGTGTGTGTGGTAGTAGTAGTAGTAGCAGCTTTAGTAGTAGTTGTAGCAGTTGTAGTAGCAGCAGCAGTAGTTAGACCTGTCAATCACAATTACCTTACATTGAGTAGCAGACACCTGTCGAACTATATCGATTATTGCTTCAGTTGAACGTTAACACATCATAGAACCTATTGATTTTCAAAAAAGGGCGGTAAACCTTCGTGCGCATCTTTATACATTACGAGAATGAACACGTACAGACTTGTTGTCCCACATTTAGCAGCTGATCGGCAACGTGAAAATCATAAAATATACGTTCCATCCAAGTGTCCATCTAAAACAATTATCATTTTATTACATTCATGATTATATTTATTTTCATTCTCAAATCTACAAAATATCACGAAAGCACACTCACGTTTAAGAAGGCACTTTGTATATGTTATCATGAATTATCTAAAATCACATTTCTTTAATAATTCAAATAAACACGCGTTATTTCATGGTTAATACATTACAGTTTCCTGTTTTCTTAACGAAAAATATTATGTCTGTGAAAGACAGTGTCTTTTTCTCCCTGCTATATATTTCTTTATTCTTGTGAAAAACGTAGTATGACAGGAGACATAATTGTAGCTGAATGATTTATCTTTCAGATAGTATAATGTTCAAAACTATATGATAACTATTAATAAAGTTGTTAGAGAATAGTTCATGACGGGAATTTCTTTATTTACACTGTCCCGTTTTATTTGGGATGACAGTAGGGTAAGTGTTAGGTTTGGTGCACCTTAGAACCTGGTTTAAACCCCAGCGGCCTTTTTTGACACTGACCGTTCCAAGGCGGTAGCCCTATTGTCAACCCTTCTGTGTTTGTGATGTCTTATTTGGCTTTTATTCATCTTTAAAGTTGTTCTTTGTTTCTGTGTGTGTTTGTGGTTGATTGTCGTCCTTGAATGCTACTTACCTGTTCGATTTTTATATCACCATTTATAATTATACTAGTTTATACAGATTTCATATCATACCCTGTAAAATAGATGGCTCCAAAACATTGCAACACCTTGATACATGTCTGTTCTTGTCATGTTCTTAAAATAGAAAAAACATTTCACCACCGCCAGAGACATGTCTATTACATCATCTGATGACGTCAATCTGCGAATGCGCTGTAGTGATGCCCAACCGGCCCATGTAATACTCCTCTTGTTCGGGGCGCTTGTTACAATCAAACGTTTTCCAGCATTATCATGAGCAATTTTAATAAAACATACATCAATTATACATCATCTCAATTGGAATGTTTAGTGGTAAATAAAAATACCTTAGTTTTGAAAATCGGTTGAGAAATAAATAGTTTACAGCCTAAATGCTTTTTGGTTAGGCTTTTTCTATGTAAATTCCTTGTTGCTTCCGAGAAAATTAAAAAATCACAAATAGTTTCATTTTGCCATAATATTTTGCTTTAAAACTTTCAGAGAGTCCTAATTTACAGTTATCCAACACATTAGAAAGGGCTGGATATAAATTCTAAAAAAATATATTTTTCAAAGGTTTAATGCAGTAGAATTTTGCATTGAAAATGCACGTATCACGTATCAAAAACATCTTTCGCACGTGAATCTTTGTAATTTTCATCCGATTTCGAAAAAAAAGTGTTTTTAACAACTTATGTACTAATTGAATTTTGTCTGAAAAGTGAAAAATAACACTTTGGCAGAAACAAGCAAAACTCCTATTTTATAAATATCGCATGAAACATTTATATGTTATAATTATATGTGACTCCTTTATATGGGAACACATACATCTGTTTATTATATAATAATAATAATAATAGTTTCTTTGTTTTTATGGTGTTTTTAGGTCATTTTCAACACTTGTAAGGTTATATATGACGGTCGTTTCTTTTTCTTTTTTTTTCTTTTTTTTAGTAGTAATAATAATAATATCTTTATTTAGTGAGGATGACATGTTTGGCTTATAGCCAGTCTGATATATGTTCCTCAAACAAAAACATATGTTTTTACAATATGTAAAATATGCTGAAACAATATATGACATATGATATATTAAAAGAAAAATGCACAATGATTTTAAGATGAATAAAAAGATGAGCTTTAAAATAAGACAAAAGTACATATATGTGTCCTTGGTTATACAACAAACAAGCGAATCCACCACATATGGCAATGTAACATAAGTATATGTTGATTATGTTGATTAGGCTACCCTAAATGTATAACCATACAACTACTTCTTTTTTAATTAAATTGAACTGAATACTTATTTTAAGATGGTAGCCCAGTTAGTAAAAACAAAACATATATACAAGTTTATAGCAACACAACGATATTGACAATGGAAAAAAAAGTGTCCAGAAAAAATAAAATCTATGTTATGATTGAATAACAATTTAAGCGAAAATTATTTCAGTTAATTAGTCCTTTTTATCGACTTTATATAATTATCAAACATATCGCATATATAAGGAGGAGCACGAGGAGCACGCTCCTTAGAAACTAAATATTGCTCATGTTTTGTTCAATTTTTGTTATATTCACAGAAATATTAAAGACGTCTTTAAAAAAGACGTCGTTGTAGAATCCCTAAATGTAACACACCGGCAAATGTAACAACAACGAAATTACGAACGCCATTTGTAACAAAATTTCGGCAAATGTAACAATTTTCCGCTTAATGTTACAAAATCAGTTTTCGATAAAAGTTACAAACATGTGCCATATGTAACACAAGTTTAGGTTGCGCTAAAAGTTACAACCTCTTTCGCTAAGTGTTACAACAAATTTTAACCGTATTAAATATCACCTGGATGTTCGTCTTTGTATGTCGTTTAAGAAAACGCGAATCATTTTGTTACAACAATTTTATGCAGAAATTCATCATGTGACAGTGTGTGCCACTAAGGTTCCTACCATCGATCCTAGTCAAATAGTGGACAGCTTCAGGGTCAATGTCACACTTAGAGGTCAAAGGTTATATGAATATAGCGTGACTATATATTTCGTGTCCGCTCCGTATCTCTAACCGCTTGAGGGATTTTGAAATAACTTGGCATGAATGTTGACCTTATTGATACGATGTACAGATCGCGTATTTCGGCTGACCCAGGTGCAGATCAAGGTCACATTTAGAGGTCAAATATCATTGACTATAGTATGACTAGAGTATATGTCCGCTCTGTATCTCTTAAACCGCTTGAGAAAATTTGAAATAATTTGGCAAGAATGTTGACTTTATCGAGACAATGTGCAGAGCGCGTATTTCTGCCGGCCCGATTCAAGGTCAAGGTCACACTCAGAGGTCAAATGTCATTTCACCATATACGGCTGTTGACAAATAGCATAGAAGAAATGTTCAAGATATAGAGATGATGTAAATACAATGTAGTTTAGTTTCAGACATGATAATTATGGTCAATGTCAAGGTCACAAATAGGATTCAAAGTTCATACGACTTTATAATCTAGCTATCTCAGTAAACATTGTGACAATACCATATGGGGAGCCATTTGTTTTCGTTCAAAAACAACCTTCTAGTTTTGTTGTTCCTTTTTTTCCCATTCCTTTTCTATTTTTCAGGATCTTGCATGGAATTTAACGTTCATTTGTAAGCTCCAACGGAAACACACAAAGTGGACCGACAATTTATCACCGGCAATTAAGCTAATAACAAACTACGGGTGTTATTATAGAAATTAGGTGTAAGTACACACTTTGCAGTTTACAACTGTTCAATTTCCTACGCCCCGAGTCCATAAGTGCTTTCAGCACTTTGATTCAATTATATACGGCGGTATCCGCTTTCCTGAATTTCTAAACAGTACTCGCATGGGGATCGAATCCGTGACCCCCGGATTGAGAATCCAGTGCTCTACCAACTGAGCTATCCGGAGAAATATTTGATTGAAATAATTCCAGAATTCCTCATTAGATAACAAAGATCTGGACTGAACACGAAGTAATGCAATGATACTGCATAATTTATAGGGGTTTTGTGCCCTTACTGTGACCTTGACCATAATTGCACAAGAGGCCTGAATTTACGTGGGACACATCGTCTGATTATGAGGTACATGTGTGCGAAATTATTTAAAAACCCTCAATGGATGACTAAGGCAAGAGAAAATAAAGTTTTAGAGTCTCATCCGGATTTTGAAAAAAAAAATGTGGCGGGTGGGCACTTTTTATTTTTCGATCGGACGAAGGCTCAAATATACAGACAAAAAGGCCTCATTTTACGATCTTTTAAAAAACCGTTCATGATATTATTTCCGAGATGCCAATAACATTTTGGGAGTCGAGACTTTAATGTTTTTCTTCTAGCCTAAGTTGTGGAGTGGACACAAAGTGCTACTATCACAGTGTATATAAGGGCTTTGACCCCTTTAATATGACCTTGGCTTTGACCAAGAGACCTGGGTGTTGCGCGTTTCGGACATTTATGTGAAAATATTGTACCCCCAGAAAACGTTTTTTTTGTTGTTGTTTTTGGGAGTGGGGGTATATAGGAGTCACTGTACGATCGGTCGGTCTGTTGCACAGTACTAATAATAAAGTGGCGCGATTGACGTGCGACGTGCGTGCGACGCGAAACGCGCAAGGCCTTACGCCTGTCATACGCGTGAGACATGAAAATCGACAAAGTAAAAACATCGAAGGACCCCATCCACTTGCGCGTGACGTGAAGCGTGACGCGAAAATCGATCGGGTACTGTTTTTCATCCATCCATCCATCCATCTGTTTATAAACCACCGGAAAAGACAAATTATAATTATATAAATATCAGAGGCTTATGAGGTTGACATCTATACTAAATACGGCGTATCGTCGTGTTTGTATGTTTGTTTGTTGTATGTCCGCTATGGACGCTATGGACGCTCTCAGTTTCCGTCGGATCTTCACTAAATTTCACACACATACTCACTAGGACCCGATAAAGGTTTTGGTGAGAGAAAAAAACATTTTCGAGAAGGTTAAACCGGCGACGGGCACAGGTGTAGACAATCATGCTGTATAATTATCAAAATCAAAGTTTAACTAGACAAGTAATCCATATATTTGGTTAAAAATATATTGCATTCGATGTTAAACATAGCAAGGTATATAGGTATTCAGAATGATTACGCCGCAGTGTGACATTTTGAGCTTAACACAGTAATTTGAGCATGTATCGAATGAAGCTTGATAAGTTTACATTTTATTTAATATATAAGCTAGGACAAAATGTCTCAAAATAAAATTATAAAAATATACATATTGAAATTTAGATATTTTATAAATGGAATACGTGTTTCAGATTCATGAATGACTAATGAACTTAAAAGAAACACGTTACTATTTGGTAACGTATGTTTCTACACCTCAAAATAAAATTACATGTTATATGGGGTAGCATGAGTCACTTTTGTTATTTTAATATGCATATAAGGGTACAATGAGTAGCTGGACAAATAGAACAATTAGGCGTTATAAACATGTTATGAAATTTGTACATATCAGGTCACACAGTCATTGTTAAGGGTATTGGGGTATATCAGATAGTAATCCTCTGAAGACGGCACGTATTTCTGGCTTAAAAGTATTAATGTGCACCGTTGAATTCCATCACATACGTTTGATGTATAGAACATTTGTAGTTTGTATTATTTAATGCATTTTTCAAAAACATTATAAAACATACGTTACTGGCAACTTTGAATCTTCAACTTCTGGGATATATTGTATCACCATACATTGTGTCTATTATAATAATATACAAATAGTTTTATTAAAAGATACATTAATTGGCATTATGTCAAGAAGCACATTACAAATATTAACCATGCCTTGTATATCGTATTTGCACTCAAAGCTTGGTAACGTGTGTTTCGTGTTAAAAAGTGACCCCCATTTTTTCATCTAAATCCATGGAAATTGCAGAATCGGGATACGTATAAATGTTTTAACCATGTTCATTTTATAAAAAGCATATCTGTGTAGCATTTAATTGCCCCCATTGCTGTTGGTTAAGACGACTAGTATGTTCAGTATCCACCGAAGTAGCGTAACGTATGTGGCGTCACTTCTCAAATCAAGTATCTGACAACTTAGACCAGCGGGATCAAAACACTAAAGTATTTATTAAACACTTTCTATAGCGAGCATACCAACATTGCAAACATTTGCGTCCATATTGAACATGAAATACGACTAATGTGTATTAGATGAAAACAGAAAAACTCGACTGGCGTCAGTAACGTATGTTTCATTTTTGGGTGTTTGAATGCATGGATGGCGATATTTAAATCTTTTTTTCAATCAATCAATCAATCAATCAATCAATCAATCAATCAATCAATCAATCAATCAATCAATCAATCAATCAATCAATCAATCGATATTTATTTTATTATACCGACCACATGGAGGGGTGCCATTTCAAAATGTCTTACTCTGACGTCACAACAAGGAGCCATCTGGTATTGCTTCACTTTGGGGTATAGGGAATTTAATAGAATGGAGTGTTAACAGTGAGATATAATAATATTTATTTGGCCTGTAAACGTCTTTGTCTCTACAAAATCGCCAAACAGAACAGATATTAAGTTCATTTAATCTTGGTTCTATGCTTTCTTGGCAAGGAACCTTTCGGGCTACGCGAAATCAATCAAAGCACTGGGACCACATTAAGGCTGGGCTGCCTTTCAGAAGAACAATGGTTCACTCAATGAGCGGACCCGATTTTTTTTTATAAAATAGTTTGTTTTTATTGTGTATTCCCGAAACTTTGATGGTTGTGTTAAAAATGATTCGAGTTTTCTTAAACGACATACAAAGAAGAACATACCAGGTGATATTTAATTAGTAATTTTGTTACAAATGTTACATTTGCCGGTGTGTTACATTTAGGGTTGCTACAGTCGTCTTTAAAAAGATACATGGCAGAAAAACTGATGATTGGATAGACAAGCTTAATCATGTCTTTACCGTCATGATTCTGCTAATCTTTGCCGCCGTAATCTCCACGAAGCAGTTTGTGGGCGAGCCTATAAAATGCTGGAATCCACCCGAGTACACCATCATCCGAAACACTTGGGATAAATATATCCACGACTATTGCTGGGTGAAGAACACATATCATATACCATTCGATGACAATACCATCTTGCCAGTGAACATACCTACCCGAAAGGTAAGATAGACATATATAAAATATATATGTATTAAATAGGTTAGAACATTTCTTAATGTTTTGTCTCCCAAGAATTGTCATAAAATATAACTCGCACAGCAAGGCCGTGCATGATTCATATTATGCATGTGCCTTACATATTATGTTCATCATTCGTTCGTCAAGCCAGTGAATGAAAACTTGTCGCGTCTAACCGTTGCGGGTTCGAATCCCACTGGGAGCGTAACTTGTAAGTGAGAAAGTGTCGATTCTAACGGATTACGTGAGGTATACAGTACTGGTTCTACCAAGGGAAAGTGGGTGGTCCGCCTCCACCAGTTAAAAAATTGCCCGTCATATTCTACCAACCATGAACATTTATTATCTTTTTATCTTCCGAGCACAATATAATATCAAATATAAAAAACTTACTTCGTTATACGAACGTATTGATTTGAACAATATTGGTCATTGACAAGAATTTCCCAGTCTGTTTAAAAACCGCTAAAATATATTTACAACTATTGTTATTCCCAAACAAAAACGTTCGTAATGTTTAAACTTATCTCCCATTTATTGAAATGAGAACGATTTCGCGAACCTATAAAAGTATGTTCCCAACATATTTGCTTTATTTTATCACCAACTTTGTTTACAAATGACTTTGTAGCAGTATTAATGGTCATATTTATGTCACTTTATCATTGACCCGAACATACACGGCTTCGTATCTCGTCTATGGAATTGACATGCATTTGATATGCTAAATTTATTTTGTTCAGGTTAGGTCTACGCATGGTAAAACAGCGAAGACAAAATAATACAAACATATTTTTTTTTCGTTTAATTTATAACACGTACGGGAGAAAAAAAAAGTCAAAATGGTACTCGTTGCTAATGTTCATGGTCAGTAAATAATTCATGATGTCGCGTGTCCCTTAAGTGTTTTATTATTTTGAAATGGTTAAATATATACAGTTTATAGCTTATTCCTTTATGCATGCTAATTTGAATCGTTTTCGTGGACGGTTGAGTGGTGTTTTGATTATTTCGTGTTGGAGGCAGACCACCCACATTTTCCTGGGTAGACCAGTACTGTATAACTATGTCCTGAAATTATATTTGTAGTTTTATAGTTGATATTAATTATTCAACATGATATAGGTTATACATGATCATGTTTATCTATGAATATACTTAGTGAACTGGGATGGTTTATTATAATTTATATGCTCATTTTTATCACTTAGAATTTTAGATAAATATGAAACAATCAGATAATTATAAGGTCGTTGCTATCTAGCTGCATGCAGCTGCGTACACATTTTCTGCAAAAATAAGAAAATTACAAGTTGTTTTTTTTGCAATTAAAAATGAATGGGGCTGGGGAGGCGTGGGGCTGGGTGTATACAGGAACGTGTTTCCATGAAAACTCGAAAAATTCAGGCTAAACCATCAACTTTAGCGTCAAAATGATGTTTATAACGTTGGGAAAATAATCACAGAACGCGCCGCAGAATATCTACAATAAAAAAATATATCGGGTTTGGGGTTCGGGGACATGTTCTTGCACAATGAATTATTTGACTATTTTGCAAGGTTGGGAGAAGTTCACTGTTGTAGATTTATGTCTCCAAATAAGGGTTTCTGTTTCATTTCTCACTAAATAGTATATACTGTTGCAGTAAAATAGATGGTATAAGGGTTTCTGTATCTATTATTTCTCACTAAATAGTATATACTGTTGCAGTAAAATAGATGGTATAAGGGTTTCTGTATCTATTATTTCTCCCTAAATAGTATATACTGTTGCAGTAAAATAGACGGTATAAGGGTTTCTGTTTCTATTATTTCTCACTAAATAGTATACACTGTTGCAGTAAAATAGATGGTATAAGGGTTACTGTATCTATTATTTTTCACTAAATAGTATATACTGTTGCAGTAAAATAGATGGTATAAGGGTTTCTGTTTCTATTATTTCTCACTATATAGTATATACTGCTGCAGTAAAATAGATCGTATAAGGGTTTCTGTTTCTATTATTTCTCACTAAACAGTATAAACTGTTGCAGTAAAATAGATCGTATTTTTTATTGCCGTAAGTGTGTGTTCTTTTATCTCATCTGTCAACAGTAGTAGTTTCTTGTTTAATCTTAGTGCTAGTGATTTCTTTAAAAACACCAAAAAACATACACTGCTACATATATTGATGTTTAAATTTAAGGGTGCCCTCTGGTGAATATCAGAACAGATAGAATTTTTTATTTCCCTGTTTTTTATGAAGACTAACATATTACTAGTTAGTTTCTGGAAAAATAATGATGGGTCGGTGATATAACTTTTTCGCAAAATTAATCTTTAGTACTACACTCTCACAGTGTGGTTTTAAATTCTGAATCAGCTGAAAATTGTGTATGGCAACTTATATGTGTGTAGTGTGGTTTGCAGAACAGGTATCGATTTTCCGTCTTTTTTAATGTAATAGTTCATACTTTAGGACGAAAAATTAAGAGTTGTGGTATTTTTATCACCATCTGAACAATTATTACATCCCTTGTCATTACCCCACCCAGTTTACTATAAATTGCATTTTTAAATTTGTGATAAATCAATTTTTCATGATAAAGGAACAGATAACTTTTTGAGATTTTTTGTCTACAATATATATAAGACCTGAGTTTTAGAATGAAAAAATAAAAATTGGGGGTCGGTGTGCATATAAGAAAGATATTCAATAAAAACTGAGAAAAAATGTGCTTTTTTAGATTTCGACGAGCTCTGACATATAACGGCATAGGTCTGTAACAAATAATAGGAACAATACTTTGTATTGCTGTCTCTGTATATCCTAACACATGTCTTTGTAATAAAGTTTAAATTAAGTGAATATCTTAAACGGTTTTTGAGAAATACCATCTTTTGTACCCCTACCCCCCATTTTGGCTTATGTTAAAAATTGTCAATTTTGGGCACAAAATGTGAGGTAAAAAAAAAATTCTTAAAAATGTTCATTTATTTTGCACTAAAATATCCCTATTGGGCATGAGTTTGTTATTGTATAATTATTTTTTCCAGTTTTATTATAATTTTTGAAATATAACAAATGTAAATTTCCGGAAGTGCAAAAATCCAAAACCTCAGCAGTGGTCACCCTTAAATATTGATAATAGAATATTTAAAGAAATATAGTGGGTGGTGTTTACATTTTAAAAGAATTTAGCAGTACCTCTTTTATTTAAATCAATAACAATACGAATTTTAAAGATGCAAACAGTACCCTTCGAGCAAATGTCTGTGTGTAATTCTAAAGATTATAGTTCCTCCGCCTTTAACTAACTTACGGTATAGGTACAATAGACCCTTCGAGCAATTAAAAAGTTACCCGTTCATTCCGATAATGGAAAGAGGGATAGAGAGTAGAAGAGATAGTGTCGTGGTATATGTAGATATAGTGAACAAGGCCAGAATCTCATTACACACTCATTTTCCCGGATTTTTTTATTTACCTTTTTACTGTTCCGTGCGTATATTTCGCTCAGCGGTTAGGTCTGATATACAGTGTTCTTCGTCTCTGCAACATTGGTTTACCTAAATGTGCCCTACTGACTTGAAAACCTACTACTTGACAATTTTCATACAATCTGCCAATTTTGATAATAATGATGAATGTCCATATTTAGGTAAACCACTGTTGCAGAAACGAAGGATAATGTATATCTGACACAACCGCTGAATAAAAGATACGCACAGTAAAAAGGTAAAACAAATCCGGAGAAAAATGAGTTTGTAATGAGATTCTAGTCTCGTTTATTAAATACTGTGACACTATCTCTTATTCTCTCTTTCCTTCTTTCCATTATCGCCTGTGGAGTAAATGGTCATTATCATTGCCTACTGTTTTTTCTATCCCTTTCCCTCTCTCTAGAACGCTGAGATAACGTACTACCAATGGACGCCGCTGATCCTACTGTTCATGGCCTTCTTGTTCAAGTTTCCGCACCTCCTTTGGAAGATCCTCAACACCAGCACTGGCCTCAACGTCTCCAGACTGTGTTCCATTGCGGACGAATGCATCTGCACAAAACCGGAAGACTTCAAGAAACGAATGCACAGCGTTGTTTCATTCATGGACAAGTGGCTAATATCACTGACCCATAACACGTACGCGAAACCTCTCTCCTGGTTGAAAGGAAAGTATCTATCCATGCTATACATTGCGATTAAGCTTTTGTACATGGCCAATGTTGTCGGACAAATATTTATGCTGGGCGAGTTCCTGAATCTGGATTATTCCTTTGGAATAGATTTTGTCCAAGAGCTGTATGCAGCTGACGTCAGTAGACTGACAACCAGTCCAAGGTTTCCAAGAGTAACCATGTGTGACTTCGAGATACGACGAATGCAAAATATTCAAAGGTTAGTTTTCAGCTGAATTTATTTATTTTACGTCGTCTAAAGTCAGTTAAATCACTCTCGATGTATTCATGTGTAGAGTAATAAACAAATTCAGATAAAGTGTCTTGCTCGGGAACACAACACATATGGTCATGGCGGGATCGAACCCACGACTTTTTAATCCGGGTCCAACGCTTTACCAATAGACCACATCAAAATGTTATCATTTAGTATACGTCATTTAGTGTTGTTTAACTATTTATGTTGCGTGTTATGCTGTGTGTGCTTATTTTATTTAGTGTGTAGTACAATGCGCGTGAGTGCTTCGGTTTCTATAGGATCAGTTTTCTCTTCATTATAATCTCAAAACATACGTTTTAAGTAACTTGAAATATGCACTTAGTCGCTTGTAATACTATTGTGTACAGTTCATGCCATATACTTGGCGGCTTTGGTAACTCGTGACTATTCAACGAGAACTCCATTTAAAAGAAACGATAATACATATTAAGACTATCGTGCAAGAAAAGAAGTTCCTCCAAGAAGAGTTCATGCGCATGTGTAAGACGTCACGTGTTAGGTTTGATCCAATGAAATAACGTCAAATACCGATATGCTAATGAGGTTAGTATTGTATAATGATAGCAATGTATAAATACATTTCAGGTACACCGTTCAGTGTGTACTTCCGTTCAACCTGTTCAACGAGAAGATATTTATATTTTTGTGGTTCTGGTATATAATTGTGGCACTGCTCTCATTCATCAATCTGTCAAAAGTAAGTCCATATCCTTATATTGCGACAATTCTGGTACATGATCTCGTATATTGTACTTAAAGGGAATGTAGGCATAAAGCAAGTCGTTATTATTGCGAATTCTGAAAAACTGGGTCATGGGTGAAAAAATGATCAAAATGGAATGATAAATAAAGACGACATGTTCTTTTGAAACGGATATAGAAGGCGCCAATTTGAGAACATTGACATCACAATTCTAAATTACCATATATGGAGTATTTATAAACATGTTTTTTAACTGATTTATTGGGGGTAAATCATACCAACGGTATGACATATTAGTATACTGAAGTGTTATTATGCATTATATGGCCAGTAAAGGGTTTTCATTTGCAGTGATTTTGTTTGCTGTGAATGATATTTACCAATATGCCATATATGGTAATTTAGAACCATGAGCTCTGTCATATCTGTTTTAGAACAACCTTCAAATTGTCATATCTTTGTTGTTTATCCGATTTTGATCATTCTTACACCTTTGTCCAAGTTGTTCTGCTCTCTTAATAATAAAGATGTGTCACTACTTTTCCTTTACAGATACAAAATGAATGCAGGATGCTGTATTTGCAAGCCTCGTAATGTCGTGCCAGTAGATTATGAACTTGAGCTTCGTTATACGGGTTTCATTTCTGTGGACATGTAGGCCCCTACGCGAACAAAACCCTATGTGAACAAAATCCTATGTAAACAAAACCCTACGCGAACAAAACCCTATGTGAACAAAATCCTATGTAAACAAAACCCTATGTGAACAAAACCCTATGTGAACAAAACCCTACGCGAACAAAACCCTATGTGAACAAAATCCTATGTAAACAAAACCCTACGCGAACAAAACCCTATGTGAACAAAATCCTATGTAAACAAAACCCTATGTGAACAAAATCCTATGTAAACAAAATCCTACGCGAACAAAACCCTATGTGAACACAATCCTATGTACACAAAACCCTACGCGAACAAAACCCTATGTGAACAAAATCCTATGTAAACAAAACCCTATGTGAACAAAATCCTATGTAAACAAAACCCTACGCGAACAAAACCCTATGTGAACAAAATCCTATGTAAACAAAACCCTACGCGAACAAAATCCTATGTTAACAAAACCCTACGCGAACAAAACCCTATGTGAACAAAATCCTATGTAAACAAAACTCTACGCGAACAAAACCCTATGTGAACAAAATCCTATGTAAACAAAACCCTACGCGAACAAAACTCTACGCGAACAAAAACCTATGTGAACAAAACCCTACGCGAACAAATCCCTACGCGAACAAAAGTGTTAATCATTAGGAGTGTTCTTTCAATAAGTCTGAGAAGGCTGTAATTATATTACATAAACAATGATTTTTATGTGTTGATGATCCGAGCCTTTCAATAACAATTACGAACAGGCCTTTTTTGTATTTGTTTCTTAATGCACAAATTCATAATACTTTATTGTACCCATTTTTTTCTTTTTGCTTTTGTTAACTATGCCGGGAAAATTGCTAAATTGTGTCTGATTATTGTTTGTCGATTAATTAAAATTTAATATAAAGTAAATTGGCCTTCTTACAATATAGAAAAAAAGAATACAACTGATTTGTTAATCTGAACACATGATGTATATAAAGTAAAAATCACAAATGTCCATACACTTATGTTGATATTTTTTACCTTTTTTTGTTGTTTGTTTGGATATTTGTTCATTTTTTACCTTCTCTTCTTCTTTATGTAGTGGGCCTTCTGGCTGGTGTTTAAGAGAAATAATTACAAGTTTGTGAAGAAGTACCTGAAGATATCGGGCCAGTTAAACAAAGATGACGACATAAAGAAATGTAGCGGAGAGTTTAAAAAGAAATGTAGAGAATTTGCTGAATCGTATATCAGGTAGGAATACCCCTGTCATATTTTTTACATAAGAAGGTAATAGTTCTTTAAAGAGCTGTCCATCAATACATTGTTTAAGCTAATTGGATCCAACTATATCCGAAGATAGTCGACGGTATCAAAACGGCTGGAGACAAGAACATGTGCAGAAGTTTGCAAAATCGTATAACAGGTAAGCGGAAAACTACGAGCAAATTTAACGTGATTGGGAGAAGGTTGGTGTCAGGGTGGGAGATGTTCCTTATAAAACCAACATATTTTATATCTTTATTTCAAATTTCAGTGGTGTCCTGTCATCTTGCCTAAGATTGAAATAAAATATATAAAAATGATGGGTTTATATTTTATCATGTCGATCTGTATAATTCTGCCGAGAAATAGGGTGCGTGAGATATAGAGAATATCATGATCTCAAACAGTTTATCAGGTGAGGCTGAGAAAAAAGGAAGCACGAGGCTGTGCCGAGGGTTTCTTTATTTTTGTGCCGAACCTGATAAAACTGGATGAGATGAGGCACTAGCATGAGAGCCTCGGCTTCATTTTTATCTCAGCCTTACCTGATAAACTGGTTGAGATCAGGCACTAACATGATATTCTCTATATCCCAACCACGGTCGAAAAAGAACCCTGAACCCACGCTGTTACATAAAGTAAACCTTTCTGAAATTTATAATGTATATGCATTGTCCTTTATCTCACGATATGGTTTATGTAATGCGATTTTGTCGCAATATGATTTGATCCGTGCTTTGTTCGACCGTATCTGTAATGTTTTCATAATTGCGCATGGTAAAGTAGCAATGAGTAGTTTCTTTGGGATTTTCCCTTTTTTACCGCAAATATTTGATCTGTGCTTTACGTCTTGTTTATACCTATTCAATGGCACACGTAATTGGTCATCTCCGTTTCCTAATTTTACAGAGACGACGGTTGTTTCGTCCTGAGGATGATTGCACACAATTCATCTGACGTGGTCGTCATAGACATTCTGCATGGGCTATGGAAGCAATATACAAAGGCAAAGACATCTCAGCCCAATGCGAAAACTTGTGATGCAACCGAAACAGAAATTATATGTAGAAGAGACGGTGATTAATGTGTAAAATTGTTCTACGTGAAATAAAATATTGACCACAAAACCCAATTGTTATATACCCATCCACACTTATACTTTTAACCGCGATTTCGTTTCAGCCTCGTGTGGCTCCCGGGCAAGAATAGGTCATTTATTACATTTCTATGCGTGAAAGATCGGGATTTCTCAGCGCAAGAATATTCATAATCGCTAAATATTAATAACTAACTCAGAACACAATAATAACTAACGTTGCTAACTCAGAACACAATAATAACTAACGTTGCGACGTTGAGCCGTGACGTCAATAAAATGTTGCTGACGTCGACGTCATCCGCCGATATCGTTCAATAAAGAGAATATTTGTTTGCAAAAACGTAATTTAAAATGTAATAAATAGATTATTTAACTGCTGGGATTGATTATTGGGTAATCCTTCACTTGATGGTAGACGTGCTTTGTTTTTTAACTCACTCGCGTGCTCTCGTTCGTGAAAAGAACCACACGTCTAACACTCGTGAAGGATTTCCCTATAATCGATCTTAGCAGTTAAATACTCTCTATTTCTTATCCTGGTAGAGGGGTAAATGTTGTTAAAGTAGTATTCAGTAATCTTAATATATGTTTGGCACCATCTACTTTATATGTCTTTATATGCATGTTTACATGATCATCTTTGTGTTATACGTATATTGTTTATTAATGCTGCCTAGTTTGTTATAGGATATAGCCTGACAGGGATTTCTTTATTCTTTATGCATACTGTCACGTTTTCTCGGGATGACAAATGTAGTAAGAATGAGGTTTGGTGCACCCTAGAATTTGGTTCAAGCTCACCACCACCAGCGGCCTTTTAGCCACTGGCCGTTCAGAGGCGGAACTCCTATTGTAAAATATTTTATGTTCTGCGAATGCTACATTTCATGTTTAATCTACTTCTAGTGTATTATCGTTATATAAACTGAAACGAAAAAGAAACGCAACTGGGGAGTTTCCGCTATAATATTTATATTGTTTGTACAATATGCTGCTGTTAATCGAATGGTACATGGCTACGTAAGACCTTTCCTTTCTGAAAAAAATACTAAAACAACATAATACAGCAAATAGTATTCCTTCAAAGTTTCATTATTGACAGAGTACGCGTTTGGCTCAAGCAAGTGAGCAAACTTAGGATGCAAAATTTTGCAAACTCTTTACGTTACATATAGTACTGAAATGGCTCAGTTTTTCAAAGAGGAACTTCAACATTTATGAATTTCTTGTTACAAGATGTAGTGTGATTAAAACATCTACAACATCCCAGTTGTATCCTTTCTCTAATTAACTGCAACTTTTTTTTTTACAAAACATCTTGGGATTTCTTTGGAGTATTATGTGGAATTAAGTGTGCAGTATATACAATATATAGCGGAAATTCCCGAGTTGCGTTTCTTTTTCGCTTCAGTATATTTTATTGTGAAATCTGTTAAATTGACTTTCAAAGTTGGGTATATGCTATTTTATAATGGCAATAGTATTTTGACTGGTTTGAAGTAAATTAAGCACACCACATACATAAGCGGGTTGATAACAGGGGTATCACGTTGGACCTGGCAGTGACAACGTGCTCTGTTTATTAATCTGTACTAGAGTTAAGTTAAACGAGGTGGTAGTGTGGTCCTTGAATGATACATTTCATGTTTTACTTTTACCTATTATATAACATTTATGGTTAACACAAGGACATTTTAATCCAAAGCCCTCTTACACTTTCTCAATTGATCGATGCGTTTGCTTGTTAAATATTACGTTATGGAAGCGGGATTTCGGGTTTTATTAACTTTAAAGCTTTGGAAAACATTACGTCTGAACTTGTGCAAACCATCTTGAAAGTAAAGGGTTGCAAATGTAACGTTGGTAACATTGTAGTCATCCATTGTACATGGCATGATCAAATATTGATGATAGTAATAATGTTATTTTGACTACACTGTGTACTTCATTGTAATCGATGATTGTAATAAGGGAAAATGTAACTGGGTTGGAAATATTAATCTACTATTGAATGAATTTGGCTTTAGTTATGTTTGGGATAATCCTTATGGATGCGTAGAAATAAACTATTTTCATTTATTTTATTTTCACATAAATGATAACGTGTTGTTAGTATACTCAGCAAAAATAGAAACGTCCCTCGTTTAAGCTGTGGTTTGCACAGGGTTGACTTTGTTACACTTTGCACGCCAATCTAGATACATTTTATCATTTTATACTTATCTCTCAATCATTCTGAGCAATATTAATAATTATCAAACACCAAAGTATGGCTGTTGCTGCTAAAACATGTTTTATTCAAATTGCGAAATCACTATATTTTTATTATAAAGGGAGGTAATCTGAAAATATTCGTTCTTGAAAGTTGTATGGCGCAAAAATGAGTGAAAAGATCAGCGTCTTTTTTCTGTTTATTTCAATATAACAAAACTGTGTTAACTCAAAGTTTTAACCACAAGACCCGGAAATGCTGTTTAAACCAAATCAAGGGGAATACGTTTGCCCACAAGTTTGATTCAAAGAAAATTGTTTTCATGACAGTGCTGACCTTTAACAAAGGTGTCTAAGTCTGTTTCGCCTCTCGCCGGTGCGGGTTTTGAATCCCACTGGCAGCTCCAATGTACAAATGAGAAAGTGTCGATTCTTACGGATGGCGGGAGGTATACAGTACAGATTCTACCCAGGAAATATGGGACGATCTGCCTCTACGACAAACAAAATCGACAGTCAAATATGGCATAGCATGCATAAACATATACATGCTTAATTATTATTAATTTGTCAAAATATCTTATATGCATTATAGTATAGTATGTGGATATAAACTGGAAGATATGCAATACATACAATTGATCGAAACACACGTTTTTATTTAATTTGTAATTCATTAGATATCTAATATAAATACCATTTTATATTATGTGTGTATTTAACCGATATAGGAAGTTCATATAAAGAAATATTATTACACCCAGCTCATCAGGTTTCATGCAACAAAAAAGATTTTTTTATTAGGCTGGTGTTAAGTTTTTACATTGAGGTGGTTAATTAAACGTGTGTATATTATTGTTGACGTTGTTTTTCTTCCACTTTATTTCATATTCCGAACTGCATGTAGAACTACTTTTTTAGTTTGACATTAGAGGTTTGGTATGTGCTCATTTAAAATAAATAGTATTTTTCTTTTGACTCGTATGAACATTCTCTAAATATTCAGCACTTCTGAAATATAAATGTACTTCTTTCTTGATATTGAACGTATATAGTTGTTAGTAACCGAGAGCTTTATATTTATATTTGCTCAATAGTCATTAATTCAAGTTTCAAGTTTCAAGTTTATTCAGCAAATCGGCAAATTTTGCCTTTGGCCATTTACAAAGTTTTACAGAGAAATATGGCAAAGACAACACATATTGTAATAAACATATATAACATAATTACACATTTAACAATACATTACATGTATATTATTCTTGCGAAACAATCATATTCTCAAGGGTATTTTTTCTTATTACAAGAGCTTCTTGGATAAATTTTGAAATTTTTAACAACATTTTTCCATTTTTAGACGACATGATATATGTAAATTTATTGAGTGTAGGCCAAGCTATGCGGCCTAAGTATTTAGTACGGATATCGTTGTATTTAGTACAACACAGCAAGAAATGATATTCTGACTCTATAACATTCTGATTACAAAGTTTACATAATCTATTAGCACGATCAATACCATTATATCGCCCGGTCTCAATTTCAAGAGAATGTGAACTTAATCTTAAACACGTAAAATGTTTTCGTAGAGAATCACTTTTAAGTTTGTCAATATAATCTTCATAGCAAAATGTGTTTTTAAATTTTACATAATAATCAAGTTTAGGCGAATTATGTATACTCATACTCCATTCTTGAACAAACTGGTCTCGCAATCGCCTTTTAAGGAAAGGTAAATAATTAGTATTGATCCTAACATCGTTTGCTAAATTCGAATAACCAAGATTGTCAATAATAGTTCTAATACGATTAGCCCAACAGCTTCCGTTTATGCTATTACATTGTTCAATATATATACTGTATACAGGTGAATTAACATCACTCATTAATTTTAACCAAAATTTTAGCGATCTTTCTTTACTTATAACAGTTAATGGAAATCGCCCTAATTCACCATAGACAGCATAATTGGATGTCTGTTGACGTACTCCCATAACATGCTTGCAAAATTTGATATGCAGTTTATCCACTTCTTTATAATTATACACGCCCCACACTTCAGCTCCATATAATATAATTGGTACAACCATTGAATCAAATAAGGACAATTTGGTGTTTACATCTAACGGTATTCTATCGAACACAGATAGCAAATTATGATATGCCCTTAGGGCTTGATCGGATAAAGTTTTAACAGCATTTGACAGGTTACCGGTATGAGTAAATTTAATGCCTAAATACGTAAAACTATCTACGATTTCAACTTTTTCGCCATTTATTAAAAACTCCACATTATGATTTGTTTTCCTTTTTTCGAAAATACATACTTTAGTTTTATTTATATTTATTTTTAAACCCCACTTATGTGAGTATTGGTAAATACTATCTATCTGAGACTGTAGGCTATCTGGGTCCGTTGTAAATAACACAATATCATCGGCAAAAAGGATCAGATACCTTGTCAGCATATTTAGGTCATTATCAGTCAATGTATCAAAAATAATATTAGCGACAATATCATTAATAAACAAAATGAACAAAATGGGCGACAGTGGCTCTCCTTGCTTCAATCACTTTATTGCAAATTATGTATGAAACTATGTACGGTTAATAGTGGGGAACGGGGTGGGTGTGATCGCCTCGATCGCAATTAAATTAAATTAAAGCTTTTTCTTCTTCTTGTCATGTTGACATTTTGCATTTCTCTTGTATGCTTAGTTACTTATATGCTAAGTTACTTATATGCTAGTCAAATAAATCATTGTACTTCCTTGTTTTGTTCTGTTCTGTTATCATAAGTTTAAAAAATAATAAATTAAACGACCATGTAACAATTACCCATTTAATGCTTTTTCAAATATCTTGATAGACATTTACCACACGTATTCAATATGGCCGCTCCCATGGTCCAGATAGAGCATACGATCGAACCAATTACGGTTTAAATCGTTTTCTGTCAATAGGCTTTATTATATATGTGATTTATAGAGATCTCTCAGTGACATATGTTTAGTATCAGACAAAAGTAATGATATCATTTTTTATCACTTTGACGAAACTACTTTTTTACCATTTTTGAATTTAATGGTAATGTTGATTGCAATTGCTTTCAACCAGCAAATTTTAACGGCTCATTTGTAACCGGAGGCCCCAAGTTCAATCCTCCGTGGTGCCACTGAGTTTCGTCGGTGTGTTCTTGGGCAAGACACCTTCCTTTAGCCTCGTCCGTCGGATGGGGACGTAAACCGTGCGGTCCCGTGTATCGGTCTATCCTCCGAGCACGTTAAAGAACCATAGGAATCTATTCGATAATAAGAGTAGGGCACGGTTCCCGGATTCCTATGTATCCTTTCACTCTCTCTGGGGAGGCTCTAAATAACCTATACTGTGTTGATGAGCCGTTAAACAACATTCAGTTCAGTTCAGTTCAAAATCTGCCAAATGAATTCATACGCGAGGGCACCTTGCGTGGGCGACGCGAGGTTGGGTAAGGGGGAGTATTTTCAATTAAATATCCTTTAAAAATCACTGATACTTATATAATAAATAGAAAAATCCACAGTCACAGTGTGATACAAAAAAATTGTCACTCGAACAATGTTGTAATACGGTTAAAAAACCCGTTCTTCTAACTCGTTTTTTAACCGAGTTCTTCTAACTCGTTTTTTAACCGAGTTACAACGTGTTGTCGTGAAATATTTTTCGTATCACACTGAGACTGTCGTTTATTCGCTATTTATCAACCTGTAAATGGACAACGGCAATCCTGAAGTCCTCACCAAAACTGAAATTATACAAGTAGATATACAAATCGAACAAGAAATGTAGCACTCAAGGCCGACAGTCAACCACAACACACAGAGAAACAAACAACAACTACATACAAAGATTAATAAAATGAAAGCTATGACACAGTCAACCAATAAAAGGGTTGACAAAAGGGCTACCGCCTTGGAACGGTCAGTGGCAAAGAAGGCCGCTGGGTGTTTAAACCAGGTTCTAGGGTGCACCAAACCTCGCTCTTAACCTATTGTCATCACAATAAGCGGGACAGTGAAAATAAAGTAACAATTCATGCTTGCAAGTAATTAAATAAAAGGCAATAATACATTTGCTAGTATTCGTTATTTTTTCATATGTTTAATATATTACTGGTGCGATATAACAATTTGCTTTGTAGTATTCAAATAAGTACAACTTATGATTTACACATTGTTATTTTATAATGTAGAAAAACTAAGGGACGGCGCGAGTAAACTATCAGAATTTCAAGTTAGTATCAGTGTTAGCATAGAGAAAACACGGTTATACTTCTTCGGTAACAACTAACACACACTATAGCAACGCTAATGGTAACAATTCTGCTAAAGGTAAAATCCTCCGCTAAAGATAACAATTTCAACGCTAAAGGTAACAACATTTTTTCAACATCTGCAGTTTCAATGAACATTTAGTAAACGTGTTATTTTTAGTTACTGTGGCACCTGTGACGCAAGCGCTGTTACTTTTAGCGGTACAAGTAATTGTTACCTTTAGCGGAGGTTGTTACCTTTAGCGGAATTGTTACCTTTAGCCTTGTTACACACACGCACCACATTAACTCTTTTACCTTCTCGTTTGTCTGTTTGCGTGTTTGTTTTTGTGTTTTGTGGTTGACTGTCGTCCTCGAATGCTGCTTTCCCTGTCCGATATTTTTATCTTTCTTTCTTATCCACTACACATAAAGTATTCGTACATGTTCACCTTTGCGCATACCAGATATATATATACTGTTCTCTCAGACGACTTACATGGATATTCAAATACGCTTCTTTTCTCAATTTAAACTCTCTAATGGAGAAATAATTAACAAAATTCATGACAAGAGAGAGTATTTCAATACTGATATTGTTAATTATCCCGTCTTAGATGGGGATGTTCCCCGAGCAACTTCATATGGTATATGTGCTTATCAACTTAATCGTTTTTCTAGAGCTTGTAGGCGAGTAGAGGATTTTAATATTCGTAATCTTTGTAAAGCTAAGAAGTTGCTCCTGCAGGGCTACCATTATCATAAACTTCGAAAAACGTTTGTAAAATTTATTTTTATAACCCTGATCTACTTTTAAAAAAATAATTAAGTAACTGAAGAACTCTTCTGCGACAAAGACTGTTACAACATGACTTCTATGGCGACCTGATTGATTGATTGATTGATAAAGATAAGATAAAGATAAGATAACATTTTATAAGTTTTTCTGGATAGATATAGGAATTTTCCTCTTGAGATCCATTAACTATGTTGTTTTTTTGAAAGGTGAATTATCAATCACACAAAAGGAGGGAATTATAACATGTATACCAAAGGCAAAGACAAACAAAGATAGTCATTATTTAAAAAACTGGAGACCAATATCTTTATTAAATTGTTCGTATAAATTAGCATCAGCATGCATTGCACAGCGTTTAAAACAAGTACTATCCTTTCTTATAAATGATGACCAGACTGGCTTTTTGGCGGGGAGATATATAGGTGAAAATACACGTTCCATTTATGATTTGTTTTATTATACCGAGAAAAAAGATATGCCAGGATTATTACTTTGGATGAAACACGGTAAACCCTAGCTTGAACGGTACAATGGGGCTAGGGTTAGGGTTTTCAGCCTCTTACTCCGTCGGGCATCGGAGCATCTCCGCCAAACTTTGCCCACGTCTGCACGCCGTAGAGGATTTCGAAAAGGCTTTTGATACCCTCTCCTGGTCTTTTATTGATGAGGTTTGAACTTTTTTTCAGTTTGGACAAGAAATAATAAAGTGGATAAAAGTCTTTTACACAAACGCATTTTAGTAATGGCCATCTGTCAGAGTGGTTTTCTATTCACCGAGGCTGCCGACAGGGAGATCCGCTTTCCACATACATTTTTTATTCTGTGTGTCGAAATATTGGCTGTACTGGTTAGGACAAATAAAGATATTAAAGGAGTTAAAGTAGGAAATACTGAATTTTTAATTTCTCAATATGCCGATGACACCTCTCTTATATTAGACGGCACTGAAAAATCAGTTAAACATGCTCTGATTGTTTTAAAATTCTATGGAGATATTTCAGGTCTTAATGTTAATGTTGATTAAACCAGAGTTATATGGTTTCGGAAAAATAAAGGTTCAAATATAAAATTATGCACAGATACAGATCTTAATGGGATCAGGGTGAATTTTTGATCTTAGGAATAACAATGTCAAAAAATCTAAGGAGTGTGATTGCCTTAAATTATGATAGGAAAATAAACGAAATTAAATTATTACTAAATTAAAGTCCTGGTCAAAAAGAATACTCACACCTTTTGGAAAAATCACTGTTATACAAAGCTTAGCTCTACCAAAGTTAAATCACTTATTTTCATCATTACCTAATCCACCTGAGGACCAGGTCACACTGTTGCAAAAAATGTGTTTTAATATCCTCTGGAAAAAACACCCAGACAAAATAAAGAGATCTGTTGTAACTCAAGATTATGATTATGATGCACGTAGAATGATCAATATTAAACAAGTTATATAGGGAAGGGCCGTAACTAATGGGGGTAGCACTTGTGGCCCGACCCGATTGCATTGTACCTGTACATATATGGCAATACAATATGTTTAAATCAAATCAACAAGTCATATATTCTCTGAAATTAACGTGGATTTGAAGACTTTTGATTGGGAACAAAACATGTATGGAAATCCATAAACAGCCACCAATATGCTATTTTCCGTAATGATTATGTAAAGAAAAACGTGCAAGAAATAGGCAATCCTTTCTGGAAGGATGTTTACACATGTCTTAATCAGATGTTAAGAAAACATTGGCATGGATTTTTTTTTTAACACAACTGTTATGGTACAATAATAACATTGAGGTTGGAAGATCATGTGTATTTTATTTTTTATTTATTAATGATATACTGGATAACGATGGCAATCTTCTCTCTTTTACCCTATTTATCGAAAAGTTTGCTGTACAGTCACACAATTTCTCTCATCTTGCCATTAGTTTAGGAAATCCAATTTGCCATCAGTAGTGTCCATTAAAACAAGCGCACAGAAAGGCTGTCGTCCCATTTATGACATACTTTATATATCAAATGAACATCCAACATCTATAGCCAAATAGGGGCAGTATGTTTTAAATATAGACAGAGAATGGAATGACTTATTCAAAATACCTTTCAAATGTACAAAAGACACCAGGCTCCAATGGTTTCAGGCAAAATTACTGCTTCAGCATCCTTTTGATAAAATTGAAGTTAAAAAATGATAATTCCTGTATTTCTGCAACGAATCTCCATAAACCATTAAACATTAATTTTGGGAATGTAAATATATTTAAACATTTTGGGATATTTTTAAGATTACTTGCAATGACGATAATATAATAAACCAACCGGAATGGACTACAAAAGAAATCATATTTGGGTCTAGTCAATATGATATTGTTTCAATAAATTAATTTTGCATGCAAAAAACTTCATATATAAATGCAAGTTAGATGGAAGATTACCACTGTTCATAAATTCAAACCACAAATTAAATACACATATCAAACTGAAAAAATAAATGCAATTATGTCTTGCATTTGATAAATTTGAAAAACCTCGGTTGACTTACAAATTCTTATTTAATTAGTTTTTTGTCTTAAATTTTAAGTTACACTGTGCAACACATCTATCTTGTTTTCTTTTCTTATCTTTGGTACAGAAAAAAAAGTTCCCAATAAATATGTAGTTGTATCTGTTAAATTATGTTCCCTGCTGTTCCCACTGATTAATGAAGAGTCATACCTCCATAGAAAGATTTTGTCTTTTCTTTATATATTTTTTTGGATAAAAGTATGTGGATTTGTATAAAAACTTCAACATTCGTACTTGATTATTTTGATTATTTTATCATTGCATTTATCTAGGTTAAACAATTCTTTAGGTAAAATATATAAGCTGGGTTTGAAAAAAACCCACATCTTTACAATTATATTAAAGTAGCAAAATAAATAGCTTGACAATTGTATTTTTTTCTGCTTTCAATAGTAAAAGGGACACACAGCAATGGTTTATTTGCAAATAAAACTTTTGAAAGATCCTCGGATTGCAAAGTCCCTCTTTCAGAAAAGTGTATTTTAAATCTTTTTTTGAAATTGTAAAGATGTTTTAAAAAAAACACCATTTATACAGCTTCTAATCATGATATGCATTTGTGTATGTATATATATATGTGTGTGTGAAAACTGTTTATATATAAATATAATGCATTTTACATACATATCTGTACGGTTGGTTGAGGGGTGGCCCACCCCGACCCTCATAAACATATAACGGGTTGACTAAATGGATTACAATTCGTTTGGTAATCGAAATTAAAAAGAAAAAAAAGAAATGATTGTTATGTTATGTATCAATATACAAGAATGACAGACTATGTATTCTATCTTTATTGAATCATATAGATGTATGCAGTAAGCATGCTATCATTTATAATGTTATCAAAGTGGACAGCAGGGGCTATCCAAGGTAAGGGAGGAACAAGAGGCGGGGCTTATCAGTCAGTAGAGTAGTGACAGCCAGTACATAAATTCAATAGACATATTGTAACATCTCTCTCCTGAGGAAACAAGGTATATAATACATCAAATAGTTCCAGGAAGCAGAATGACATTAATAAACATTGTAGCATGGTCGGTGACATTTCCTTTGATGAATGCAGAGCATTAAATCGTTTAATTTAGGTTAACTAAAGGGGCGTGGCTTTACCGTACTACAACTACCGGATATTGGAATTTAGAGTACGGTCACTATGACGTCACAGTGTTACTCAGTACACCATGCTACAAAAAAGATAGAGTCTGTCTCAGCTCGTTGGTTATTTAAACACCTCGATGGGCTACGCCCATCTCGGTGTTTAAATAAGCCAACTCGCTGAGACCAGACTCTATCTATTACATAGAGCGTTGTCAGTTTAAAATATCACGGGAACAGCACCTTCTTATCACTTCCTGGTAATCCTTTGATTAGTTATTCACACTTCTATGGTTAGTTAGTTTACACCATTAACGATGTTCACACACTCAATTTTATTAGTACCACTTCCTGAGATAAACATTGTCCATGAAATGCTGATGAAATCTTATCTCTCATGTGGCTTGTGCTAATCTGCTAAGCTGATTGATGATAATTATAATGTACTGGTCAGTTTCACATTGACTCAATTACTTTCTGTTTAACTGCCCTTCCTGACCTTGTTATGTATTCATTTGAACTTGGTTCTGAAATAGGTTTTGCAGAGATTTGTGGCGAGGATCTTTCTCTGACTTAGGGTTCCAATTGGGATAAATCATGTTCAAAGGGAATCTGTATTTCAGAATCAGCTGTTTCTTGGTTTGGGATTGACTCATTTGTTTTTAATAAATCGTGTCTATTTCTCCTGTACACAGCACCATCTTCCGTTTGAATTGAATATGAACGTTCATTGTGTTTGTTTACGACTACTGCCTTTTTCCAAGTTTTGTTTGGCTGTTGTATTCTAGCAGAATCGCCAACTTTAAGGGGTATCAGGGGTTTTGTATTTCTGTCGTAATAAACCTTTTCTTTTTGCTTGTGTGACTGAATATTTTCTTTGAATAGAGAGTGGGGTACTGCGTGAGGAATGAGGTGTTCTTGTACAGTGGGGAGGACTGAGCGTAATTTTCTGCCCATGAGTAATTCTGAGGGACAGAACCCTATCTCTTTAAGCGGAGTGACTCTATACTCAAGAATGCCAAGCAGTGCGTCTTTTCCACTTGACTTTGCTTTTGTTAAGATTTTCTTGCCGATATTGACATATTTTTCTGCAAGTCCGTTGGACCTTGGATGGTAAGGATCTGACGTAATGTGACTGAAATCCCATTCATTTGCAAAATTTGCAAATTCCTGAGAAGCATAACAGGGACCCGAATCCGAGACTACTTTCTCAGGTATGCCAAAACGGCCAAATATTCCTTTCATACGATTGATAACAGTATTACTTTTCATGTTGGGGAGTTCCTTGACCTCGAAGTATCTACTGTAATAATCGACCACAACAATGTAATTCTTGTTGTCCCATGTAAATAGATCAGAGGCCACTGTCTGCCAGGGATAATCAGGAATGTCATGGGATATTAGGGGATCCTTAGGGTTTGAATTTCTGTGTTCCAAGCAGACAGAACAATTAAGTACCATTTCAGTTATGTCCGCTGAAATGCGTGGACAGAACATTAATTTTCGGGCCCTTAAGAGACATTTTTCTGTACCCATGTGGCCCGTGTGAATTATTTCAAGCATCCTTGGTCTTGATTATTGGGTTATGACAATTTTACTGACCTTCATGATCAACCCATCTATCACTGATAATTCGTCCCGAAAATTCCAGAAGTCCAAAATTTGGGGGTGACATTGATTTCTGGATTCCGGCCAACCTTCAAGGATAGTGTGCTTAAGGACACTAAATTGTTTGTCATTTTCAGTTTGTGTTTTTAATTCCTGTAATTTTCTGACACTTACAGGTAAACTTGACATGACCATATTGACCTGTACATCCATACCTACACATAGGTCTGGGTATGTGTCGCTTAATGATTTACAGGTATCTGTTTCCCAGGTACATGTGTGACATCTATGTCATACCTGTGTAGTTGCAACATCATGCGTTGCAAGCGGGCAGGGGCGGCATGAAGGGGTTTCTTTACAATTGAAACTAATGGCAAATGGTCAGTTTGCACATGAGTTTTGTGGCCATAGACGTAGTGGTGAAATCGTTTGCATCCAAAACCGATTGCAAACATTTCCTTTTCAATTTGTGCATAATTGATTTCAGAAGCTGTCAAGGACTTCGAAGCATATGCTATAGGTTTTCCTTCTTGCATGATAGTGGCACCGTGGCCAAATTTGCTTGCATCAACTTGCAGGGTCAGTGGTTTGGTGTGGTCATAATATGATAGGACTTGACCTGAATGCTCCGTGATTATCTCTTTGACCTTCTGAAATGCTTCAGCTTGGGGTTTGTCCCAGGAAAACTCAACATCCTTTGACAGTAGTTTACGCATGGGACTTGTAACCTCAGCCAAGTTTGGTGCGAAACGTGATAAGTAGTTGATCATGCCTAAAACTGTTTCCAGTTCTGCCTTGCTCTTAGGGGGTTGCATATCTCTTATAGCCGTGACCTTGGCAGGGTCGGGTTTCAGACCATCTGCCGACAAAATATGACCAACATAATGGACTTGAGGAACACCGACTTCAAGTTTTTCATCGTTCAAACGAACACCCTTTTCAAGACAGCGTTGTAAAACGGCTTTTAGATTTTTATCATGTTCCTGCCTACTTTTTCCAAAAACGCATATGTCGTCTACTATTGCAACGACACCGTTTAGACACTCAAAGCAGTCATCCATTTTCCTCTGAAATTCATCTCCAGATGACTTAAGCCCGAACGGCACCCTTAAGTATCTGTATCTACCAAACATGGTATTGAATGTTGTTAGAAATGTCGACTCCTCTGACAGTTTTATTCCCCAGAAACCTGATCTGGCATCAAGTTTCGTGAACTATTTTGCACCAGAAAGCTTGGGTAGAATGTTTTCGGACAGGCTGTGGACCCTGTGATGACGCCTACCTAAAGCCCATTGGGACGGTGGCGTTTGATGTTTGTCCATGATCTTTCTTGTCGTGCCCTTAATGGTTTATTCTCTTACTGCTCTGGCTTCTGCAAAGTCATTGAGTACCTTCATTGTGGCTTTCTAGGCTATTGTTTTTTTGTATTATATTTACACGAGCATATTTGTGTTTTACCTATATTGCCTATTGATGCTGCCTTGTTGGTTAGAGATTAGACCATGGCGGGGATTTCTTTATTTACACTGTCCTGTTTTAATGGGATGACTTTAGGGTAAGTGTGAGGTTTGGTGCACCCTAGAACCGGTTTAAACCCCCAGTGGCCTACTTTGCCACTGACCGTTCCAAGGCGGTAGCCCTGTTGTCAACCATTTTTGTGTTTGTGATGTCGTTTGCTTTTATTATTGCTTTTGCCTTCTTGTTTGTCTGTTTGCGTGTTTGTTTCTGTGTTTTGTGGTTTACTGTCCTCCTTGAATGCTACTTTCCCTGTCCGATCTTTTTATATTTCTTTCTACTGCTCTCATGGGATAGTGAGGACGAAGGATATTTTTGTTCAATTCCTCGGGATCTAGACAAATGCGGAGTTTTCCTTGTTTCTTTTCCACTATGACCATAGAATTTACCCAATCTGTAGGTTCATTCACTTTGGCAATGACACCTATTTGTTCCATACGGGCCAGTTCCGCTTTGCACCTGTCGTTTGCTTTCCTGGGCGGGTGTATTACAGGAGTTGCATTTGGATCAAGGTGTATTTTGCACTCCCCAGGGAAATTACCTATGCCCTTAAATACCTCAGAATGTTCACTTATGACGGATGCCTTTGTTAGAAATGTCTGAGAGTTGTCAGTCTCAACAGTGTATGTAAGCTGAATGAGCCCAAACTGTATACATGATTGTAATCCAAACAAGAGCGGTGACCTCGTATTGACAACATGAAATATGACCTCTTGTCTGTGACCTGTGCTTGGATGAAAACATGACAGAATTACGCAGCCTTGCAGGTCAAGTATGTTCCCATTATAAGCTGATAATGTTGTAGCAGACTTTCTAAGAGCCAATTTAACATCAAGACTCTGAAATACAGAGTATGGTAAAATGTTGACCTGGGCGCCTGTGTCAACCTTGAATTGAACAAGACGAGCTGTAGGGCATACCTGAATCTCTGCAAATACCTGGCCATTGGTAATTTTAGATTCCACACTATCAACAAATACATCCATATCCGAATTGAATAAATAATCTGGTTCACAGTTTTCCATTACCTCTACATTATTTACGGTTTTGGAACGACACTGTTTGGAAAAATGATTCCATTTTTTGCACGAATGACATTGTTTCCCTTTCGCGGGACGCTGAAAGCTGGCATGTGTCTGTCCGCAGTTTCCGCATATTTTGAAAATGTCCTGTCGTTGGTTGCTGCTGTTGGTTGTGTTCCTGCTGATGCTAGTGGTCTGCAGGTACTTGGTGCTACCGGAAGCGGCTTGTGGCTTTCTCCGTTGTGGCCGAAGTACTGCGTGTACTGTGGACACCACAGCTGATGGCTGGTTCATAGTACGTAACTGATCTTGGACGTACTCGAAACTTTGACAAATCTGGGTTGCTCTATCCAAAGTCAGTTTTTCTCCCTCGTTAATGAGTTTTCCCCTGACTTTTAGTGAAGTTACACCGAAAACTATCCTATCCCGGATCATTTCTTCCGGATTTGTGTATAAGCAATCCTGACCTAAAAGTTTGAGTCTCGTTATAAATTGTTCCATCGTGTTTTCACCTTGGATTTCATTATTGAATTTAAACCTGGAGAACACAGGATTAAGTTTAGGCTGTAAGTGCTTTTTTATTGCTTCGCATATTGACGTCATATTAGATCTCTCCTCTGCAGTCAAAGACAAAGTATTGTAGATGTCTCTGCCTTTTTGCCCGATCCATAGAAGAAGATATGTAATTTGTACAGCCTCATCTTTCTCCTTTAAACTATGTAGGGTTAATAGCGGGGAACGGGGTGGGTGTGATCGCCTCGATCGCAATTAAATTAAATTAAAGCTTTTTCTTCTTCTTGTCATGTTGACATTTTGTATTTCTCTTGTATGCCAAGTTACGTATATGCTAGTCAAATAAATCATTGTACTTCCTTGTTTTGTTCTGTTCTGTTATCATAAGTTTAAAAAATAATAAATTAAACGACCATGTAACAATTGCCCATTTAATGCTTTTTCAAATATCTTGATAGACATTTACCACACGTATTCAATATGGCCGCTCCCATGGTCCAGATAGAGCATACGATCGAACCAATTACGGTTTAAATCGTTTTCTGTCAATACGCTTTATTATATATGTGATTTATAGAGATCTCTCAGTGACATATTTTTAGTATCAGACAAAAGTGATGATATAATTTTTCTATATCGTCACTGGTGTGACGATATCACTTTGACGAAACTACTTTTTTACCATTTTTGAATTTAATGGTAATGTTGATTGCAATTGCTTTCAACCAGCAAATTTTAACGGCTCATTTGTAACCGGAGGCGCGGGTTCAATCCTCCGTGGTGCCACTGAGTTTCGTCGGTGTGTTCTTGGGCAAGACACCTTCCTTTAGCCTCGTCCGTCGGATGGGGACGTAAACCGTGCGGTCCCGTGTATCGGTCTATCCTCCGAGCACGTTAAAGAACCATAGGAATATATTCCCCAGTTTTATGGCCGTATGCGTCCATAGTTCTGGACCTTTTAATCTGCCTGCGTCCATAACTCTGGACCGAAAAAAAACATGCAATATAGCATAACAAAGATTAATTATGCCTTCGGGTAGTTTTTTTCAGTACATTGAAAGTAATTTGGGGGTTAAGTTGAAGGTTCATAGTTCATGGGCTCCATTGTGGGCTTTCATATAGTCCGTTTGATAATGATAGGCTGTAAAATGCATGCCCACGATTATGAAAAAGGTAACATCTCTCGCTCACTGTAGCTACTGAAATATTATATTAGTAGTCGGAGGTGACGCGGAAGGTTCAGGATTAGAGCCCATGGGCTCTATTTCAACTCCTATTTAATTTTAATTTATCCGCCTAAGCCCTCACTCTCCCCCCCTCTCTCTCTCTCTCGTATGTATAATATATTTTATAAATGTTTAAAAATGTTTAACTCCCTGGCTTTTAACGTTTAATTTAGTCGCCCAATATACATAAAAATACATATTATATAGAAAGTATTATATAATATGCTTCATATATTAGTGTAAGATATAATTGATATTATATAATATATATATATGTGTCGAATATTACATTATATTCAAAATGTTTAACTCCGTGGCGTTTAACGTTTAATTTAGTCGCCCAATATACATAAAAAATATATATTTTATAGAAAGAATTATATAATATGCATCATATATTAGTGTAAGATATAACTGATATTATATAATATATATATATATATAACCCATTTAATGTGTCGACGTGCCCTAAAACACTATTCGTTCTTTTTGTTCAGGTATAATAATTATTTAAATAGGAACTAACGACGCATTTATAGATTAATAATAATGTGTAAGAAGCACACGTTTAGTGTGTCAAAATGCACGCATAATTCTTAAATAATTATTATATGGCGAGCATGGACGTGTCTGATCTTTAAACATTTTTAAATGGACCTCCCAACGGATTTTGGGGGAAGCTATCATGTGTTTGAATATTATATTGCACAGGTTAAAAATTAGAATAGATTTTGAATGGAACAGTATTAACAATACTGCCTGTTACAATGACAAATCCAAGTTTATATTACATTTCAACGCAGGTATTGCAATATTATATTTTTAAAATATTGTTAATACAAATAGCCTTCATTAGATCGTTGTAAAAAAACAAAGTTATTATAATGTAAATCTGGTAAATTAATTAGTTTTGATCAGTTTATTATCATATTTTACGCACTGTAGTATTGCATGCTGCTCAATATCGTTCGAAAATCACATGGTGTGTGAGGTCATTTTTCCCGTTCATTCTTTATACAAGAAATTAGGCGTGTCTGCAGCTACCATCAGACATTTTAAAAATCTGCATAGGAGTCAATTTAATAGGCTAATCATACGTTTTACTAAACTGGGATATGTGTGTGTGCGTGAGTCGTGCGTGCGTGCATGTGTTAAAGTTTCTAAACTGAAGCTAGTAATTCCTATTTTATGTTATAATTTAGTTAATGGAAAACATCTCATTTATCTATATAATTAAAATGAAGATTTAAATTATCAGATAGTCCACGGTTTCATTTATTTTCTATCGAAAATATTTTATTTCCAGTGATACACTCACTATACAAGGCATGGCAAACATTGGGGTTATCAGATGACTCGTATACTTACTCCCGGATATAACGTCGAAAAACAGTCAAGAGAAGAAAACTCATTGGAAAATAGTTCTTTTTATTCATCTTTCATCAGGTTTTGTGCACAATATATGACCCATTTAATGTGTCGACGTGCCCTAAAACACTATTCGTTCTTTTTGTTCAGATATAATAATTATTTAAAAAGGAACTACAGACGCATTTATAGATTAATAATAATGTGTAAGAAACACACGTTTAGTGTGTCAAAATGCACGCATAATTCTTAAATAATTATTTTATGGTGAGCATGGGCGTGTCTGATCTTTAAACATTTTTAAATGGACCTCCCAACGGATTTTGGGGGAAGCTATCATGTGTTTGAATATTCTATTGCACAGGTTAAAAATTAGAATAGATTTTGAATGGAACAGTATTCACAATACTGCCTGTTACAATGACAAATCCAAGTTTATATTACATTTCAACGCAGGTATTGCAATATTATATTTTTAAAATATTGTTAATACAAATAGCCTTCATTAGATCGTTGTAAAAAAACAAAGTTATTATAATGTAAATCTGGTAAATTAATTAGTTTTGATCAGTTTATCATCATATTTTACGCACTGTAGTATTGCATGCTGCTCAATATCGTTCGAAAATCACATGGTGTGTGAGGTCATTTTTCCCGTTCATTCTTTATACAAGAAATTAGGCGTGTCTGCAGCTACCATCAGACATTTTAAAAATCTGCATAGGAGTCAATTTAATAGGCTAATCATACGTTTTACTAAACTGGGATATGTGTGTGTGTGCGTGAGTCGTGCGTGCGTGTGTTGAAGTTTCTAAACTGAAGCTAGTAATTCCTATTTTATGTTATAATTTAGTTAATGGAAAACATCTTATTTATCTATATAATTAAAATGAAGATTTAAATTATTAGATAGTCCACGGTTTCATTTATTTTCTATCGATAATATTTTATTTCCAGTGATACACTCACTATATAAGGCATGGCAAACATTGCGTTTATCAGATGAAACATTTGAGATGCGTGTAATGTGAGAGAAATTATGATTCACAATATATATAGCATTTAAATCGAGCAGCATAACAGTCCAATTTGACAAGAAATAAGAGGAAAAACAATCATAACACATTATTCGTTCTTCAAACTGGCCTATTTCGATAACTTGAATAGAATTGCTCGTTTACTGTGTCATGTTATAAATGCGACAATTGTAATACCAAACATAAAAACAGATTTATGATTCATTGGTGTTATATATAACATATTATTAGTTAGTACATAACATAAGGTAAGTTCAGTTATACTTAAGTATTTATTTACAAAGGTTTATAAATATACATAATTATTAACGTGTTAATATATATACTGCTTAAATATCGTGTATAATTACTTGACTGCACATGCCATAAAGTATACTTGCAAGCTCCGCCCTCTATTGTTCATGGGTAAAACTAACAAACAGTTACTATCTGCTCCATTGTACAAGTTAACATGATGTGTGCTTTTGTAAATATTTAATTGGTTGAAGAAAGCTTGATTGACAGCTCGTTCCGTGTGTGACACGATTAATAAGAATCGAATTTCCACCTTCCATCCGTATCAAATTATTGAAATAAGCTCCGCCCACAGACTTAACGATATCGATGATCGATTAACTGCTCAACGGGATGTCACGGTTACTTAAGCAGGGTCATTGCAGGATAACAGCGGGATATCACCAATTCCATATAACACCATATAACACTTGTAGCAGCCTATGGAGAAAATCAATTATTGCAATCACAATAAATAGTGTAGTATACTTTTGGGTTTTAAAAAACACCCAAAGTATATAGTATCAATAATTCTTACAACATTTATCACTAAAGCCTTTTAAGTTGCCTATTCCAGATTGTTATTTTTATGAAAACAATTGTATTGGAATAAATAATTAACTCTGGCATAATTTTGAGTTAAAAACATATCTAGACACTTTATGCTCCAAACAATTAAAAAGTTGTATACGCAAGAGAGAGAATAGAGATAAACGAAAGAGTTTGCGAAATTTGTAACACTTAAGATATTTAAGACGAGTTTTAGGCCATTTTATTTTGATATGTACTACTTACTCTAACATTAGAAACAAATACATTCCTGAATCAGTATTACACAACTAGACGAAGCATGTTTAAATTTGTGGAATTGTTGCAGTCATTAAACAAAAAGATTATTCATAGTAAATTCATTTCCGATGCACTTGTATTAAGGCTATCTACATCAAATTTAACAGACTAAAAATAAACCAGACATATTATTTCAGAACATCCTCGTTTATCGTTGACATACCATAATATGTGTATTTATTTGTTTTGTTTAAATATGTATGAAGCAATGTAAAACGTCATGGTAATGATTATTTTGTTGTATATGCAATGTTAAACAATGTTAATATAAGAAGGTGAATACGTTTTATGGAGCTTGACATCTAATACCGGCTTTTAAAACCGTATTAACGCCGAAACAGTGCGAATCGATTCTTAAATGAATACAACTTACTAATTAGGCATATTTGGGGAATATGTATGTAATCTGTATTGCATGTATTCTCAGTGCTATGAATTATATAAAACGGAAGAAACGTTTTACCTAGTCATATGAGAATGTTTTATTAGATATTATTTAACTGCTGGGATAGATTATACGGAAATCCTTCACGAGCGTATGTTTTTTTTTTCACGAACGTGCGTATGTGGAAAAAGAAAACGTCTACCACCGAGTGAAGGATTACCCAGTAATCGATCTCAGCAGTTAAATAATCTATTTATTATATGTCAAGGCAGTTTATGTTTTTTACCAAAATGATTCGCTTTATTGAACGTTATCGGTAGATGAGGTCGACATCAACAACACTTTATTGATGTCACAACTCAACGTCGCAACGTCAGATATTATTGTGTTCTGAGTTTTTAATTAATATTTAACGATTATGAATATTTTTGCACTGAGAAATCCAATCTTTCACGCATAGAAATGTAATAATTGGTGTTTATGGATTTGTGTTTGTTTGTATGAAATTGCATAAGTAGAGTTTACTTTATGTGTTGTCTTTTAACCATTTAAGACCGTACATTTGAAAACAGCAACACATTTAAGATAATTGATGTGTTATTTTTGAATTTATTATAGTATCACGTCCAAAGTGAAGGATGTGTCTGCATTTAGTATAATAAAATAAGCAAAAGACTGTTTAAGCCGCGGAAATCTAGCTTTAGTTTCTCACAATCATAGTGGACGCTCTATAGGCTGTCTGTATTAATATATAGTCCTGTTCGACTACTCTATCAACGCCATATATTATTTCTAGTTAACGTTACCTGAGACCGTTTGTATTAATGGCTTTTTTATAAACATCTTTATTTCATTTATATTATTCAAGGTGGGAAATAATATGAAATAATATTATACTACTAATTATTATTATTATTATTATTATTATTATTATTATAGCACTTGTATGATATACTTATCCCAAATAAGGGTGCACGGGCACAATGTTAATCTTGGGCGGCACGATTTACCCAAATATACCCAAATCTACCCAAATACACCGGATTTACCCAAATACAGTTTATGTTTGCACAAATACACCCTATTTAATTGTTTTTTTCGGCAAATACTTTATTTTTATAGTTAACTATGTTATAAACTAATATAATCTGTGAAAAAATATATATATTAGCCGCAGATATGAACTTTGCAGCCATTTTTAAATTTCATTGTTATCAAATCGTATACGATTTACCCAAATATAGTCTATATTTGCACAAATACACCCTATTTAATTATTTTTTTCGGCAAATACTTCATTATTATAGTTAAGTATGTTATAAACTAATATAATCTGTGGAAAAAAAAATATATTAGCCGCAGATATGAACTTTGCAGCCATTTTTAAAATTCATTGTTATCAAATCGTATACGATTTACCCAAATACAGTCTATGTTTGCACAAATACACCCTATTTAATTGTTTTTTCGGCAAATACTTCAATTTTATAGTTAAGTATGGTATAAATTAATGTAATCTGTGAAAAAAAAATAATATATTAGCCGCAAGCTGTGATGGAGATGCAGGTGATGGCGGAGCAAACGATACGCTGAAGAGGGATTCTCGTTGTACTGCGGCTTTCAGAGTACCAAATATGGTGGAACTGGCAGCCTGAGAATTGAATTATTTAACTGATAAACACAAAGGGCGGTCATACACATTAATAAACTTATTACTGGTAACCTAATACATATAACTAATATAAGCTACACCATACATACTTACATCTTTATTTTACACCTACAAGAAGTTTTCAACGTATAATGAATAAGATGCTTTTTTTCAAATAATAGATAAAATACGAACATATATACATAACACTTTCATTTTGCAGCTGGATACAAACTATGAATAATTTTTTTCAAATAATAGATAAAATACGAACAAATTATCCTATTAAATTTCTATTTCTTAATATTGTGGGGAAATATTAAACTTTTAACATGATATGCACGAGACAGTGTGTTATTGTACGTGCTAAATGCTTTAAAATATAGTGTCAATCGTGAGGGCATTGTATATTAGACATCGTTTGATATGTACACCAAGGCGTGAAAATTACACGCTCTTAACATTAGCTGCATATTGGGATCGATATTAATATATGTGTCGTTATATAGATTTTAGTCTTGTTTTCTGATCCCCTTAATAAATGGATTACTTATAAATCTATAACAATTAAATGTGTTATACTTAACGTATAATATAAGTGAAATTATTTAAGTTATACGTATATATTGATTTAAAATAAGAATGTATACATATAAAATAACTACTTTACTCTTGTATCTAACTTGGCCTATAGCATACTCAGTTTTTACAACTAGTAATATTACAATAACATCCCTTATTCGTAAATATACGGACTGTGATTGTTGCCATTGGGTTTTCAGTGATCGTCAATTAACATACTCCACTTATTCATATATAGCACGGAACTAAAATAAATCAGCCAATACCCGTGTATAAGAATAAGTTTTTTTAACTCTAATTATGTATTTAAAATAAGAAAATTTTATCATTTACACACATATACATTCTTACCTTCTGCAATCTGTGCACCCCCATTAAGTAATCAAATTCCTTTCCATCCATTGTACGGCACGAAACACATATATAATCCAATGAAAGATCACTCCAAATTGCTAGTTCATCAACACCAATGCTTTGACACGTGCTGTGATACCAACTTTTGCACATTGAACACAATCGGAAACGCAATTACAGTTGCAGTCACCGCATGGAAACCTAGCCGCACGTTGCTTAGACAAATTAGCCATAGTAAAATATTAACTATTTCAGACAATATCACAAGTTAACGATATAATTTGTACCACAAAAAAGAGATAACATATATGAAAAACGCTTAGTATATATACAATTCATTAAGTTCTCAATTTACTCAAAGTACTCAAAAAACTAAATGTCAACATTCCGCTTTACTTTGAAGTCAATAAGTTTAATTGACTTAAATAATTAGTATCAAAACTGTTGAAAATGACTTAAATAATTAGTATCAAAACTGTTGAAAACTAATTAACACAGATTACGCGCAAGCAATTAACGGATTAAATTTATCGATTAGGCGTAACTGTTAAAGGAATACTTTGCGCAATTATATAATCAGTGCACAAAGGTAAATAAGTATGAATCAAGTTTGACTCTACTGTTACCAAGCAAGTATAACGAGTTTACAACTGAGTACAACACACATGTGATATGTTAACTTGTTCAGACTCTACTGTTACCTAGCAAGTAAAACGAGTTTACAACTTAGTACAACATACATATGATCAGTTAACTAGTCAAAACTATACTGTTACCTAGCAAGTATAACGAGTTTACAACTTAGTACAACCCACATATGACCAGTTAATTTTTCCAGACTCTACTGTTACCTAGAAAGTATAACGTGTTTACAACTTAGTACAACCCACATATGATCAGTTAACTAGTCAAGACTATACTGTTACCTAGCAAGTATAACGAGTTTACAACTTAGTACAATCCACATATGATCAGTTCACTAGTCCAGACTCTACTGTTACCTAGCAAGAATAACGAGTTTACAACTTAGTATAACACACATGTGATATGTTAACTTGTCCAGACTCTACTCTTACCTAGCAAGTAAAACGAGTTTACAACTTAGTACAACACACATGTGATCAGTTAACTAGTCCAGAATCTACTATTACATAGCAAGTATAACGTGTTTACAACCTAGAACAACACACATGTGATTTGTTAATTAGTACATACTCTACTGCTACCTAGCAAGTATAACGAATTTACAACTTAGTACAACACACATATGATTAGTTAACTCGTCCAGACTCTACTGTTACCTAGCAAGTATAACGAATTTTCAACTTAGTACAACCCACATATGGTCAGTTAACTAGTCCAGAATCTACTGTTATCTAGCAAGCATAACGAGTTTACAACTTAGAAAAACACATATATTGTCAGTTAACTAGTCCAGACTCTACTGTTACCTAGCAAGTATAACGTGTTTACAACTTAGTACAACCCACATATGATCAGTTAACTAGTTCAGACTCTAATGTTACCTAGCAAGTATAACGTGTTTACAACTTAGTACAACCCACATATGATCAGTTAACTAGTCCAGATTCTACTGTTACCTAGCAAGTATAACGAGTTCGCAACTTGGTACAACACACATATGATCAGTTAATTAGTCCATACTATACTGTTACCTAGCAAGTATAACTAGTTTACAACTTAGTACAATCCACATATGATCAGTTAACTAGTCCAGACTCTACTGTTACCTAGCAAGAATAACAAGTTTACAACTTAGTACAACACACATTTGATCAGTTAACTAGTCCATACTCTACTGTTACCTAGCAAGTATAACGTGTTTACAACTTAGTACAACATACATATGATCAGTTAACTAGTCAAGACTATACTGTTACCTAGCAAGTATAACGAGTTTACAACTTAGTACAACCCACATATGACCAGTTAACTTTTCCAGACTCTACTGTTACCTAGAAAGTATAACGTGTTTACAACTTAGTACAACCCACATATGATCAGTTGACAAGTCCAGACTCTACTGTTACCTAGCAAGTATAATGCGTTTACAACTTAGTACAACACACATATGATCAGTTAACTAGTCCAGACTCTACTGTTACCTACAAAGTATAACTAGTTTACAACTTAGTACAACCCACATATAATTAGTTAACAAGTCCAGACTCTATTGTGACCTAGCAAGTATAACGTGTTTACAACTTAGTACAACACACATATGATCAGTTAACTAGTCCAGACACTACTGTTACGTAGCAAGTATAACTAGTTTACAACTTAGTACAACACACATATGATCATTTAACTAGTCCGGACTCTACTGATACCTAGCAAATATAACGTGTTTACAACTTAGTACAACCCACATATGATCAGTTAACTAGTCCAGACTCTACTGTTACCTAGCAAGTATAACTAGTTTACAACTTAGTACAACCAACATATGATCAGTTAACTAGTCCCGATTCTACTATTACCTAGCAAGTATAACGAGTTTACAACTTGGTACAACACAAATATGATCAGTTAACTAGTCCAGAGTCTACTGTTACCAAGCAAGTATAACTAGTTTACAACTTAGTACAATCCACATATGATCAGTTAACTAGTCCAGACTCTACTGTTACCAAGCAAGTATAACGTGTTTACAACTTAGTACAACACACATGTGATATGTTAAATTGTCCAGACTCTACTGTTACCTAGCAAGTAAAACGAGTTTACAACTTAGTACAACACACATGTGATCAGTTAACTAGTCAAGAATCTACTATTACCTAGCAAGTATAACGTGTTTATAACCTAGTACAACACACATGTGATTTGTTAATTAGTCCATACTCTACTGCTACCTAGCAAGTATAACGAATTTACAACTTAGTACAACACACATATGATTAGTTAACTCGTCCAGACTCTACTGTTACCTAGCAAGTATAACGAATTTTCAACTTAGTACAACCCACATATGGTCAGTTAACTAGTCCAGAATCTACTATTATCTAGCAAGCATAACGAGTTTACAACTTAGTACAACACACATATTGTCAGTTAACTAGTCCAGACTCTACTGTTACCTAGCAAGTATAACGTGTTTACAACTTAGTACAACCCACATATGATCAGTTAACTAGTTCAGACTCTAATGTTACCTAGCAAGTATAACTAGTTTACAACTTAGTACAACCCACATATGATCAGTTAACTAGTCCAGATTCTACTGTTACCTAGCAAGTATAACGAGTTCGCAACTTGGTACAACACACATATGATCAGTTAATTAGTCCAGACTCTACTGTTACCTAGCAAGTATAACTAGTTTACAACTAAGTACAATCCACATATGATCAGTTAACTAATCAAGACTCTACTGTTACCTAACAAGAATAACTAGTTTACAACTTAGTACAACACACATTTGATCAGTTAACTAGTCCATACCCTACTGTTACGTAGCAAGTATAACGTGTTTACAACTTAGTACAACACACATATGATCATTTAACTAGTCCAGACTCTACTGATACCTAGCAAATATAACGTGTTTACAACTTAGTACAACCCACATATGATCAGTTAACTAGTCCAGACTCTACTGTTACCTAGCAAGTATAACTAGTTTACAACTTAGTACAACCCACATATGATCAGTTAGCTAGTCCAGATTCTACTATTACCTAGCAAGTATAACGAGTTTACAACTTGGTACAACACAAATATGATCAGTTAACTAATCCAGAGTCTACTGTTACCAAGCAAGAATAACTAGTTTACAACTTAGTACAATCCACATATGATCAGTTAACTAGTCCAGACTCTACTGTTACCAAGCAAGTATAACGAGTTTACAACTTAGTACAACACACATGTGATATGTTAACTTGTCCAGACTCTACTGTTACCTAGCAAGTAAAACGAGTTTACAACTTAGTACAACACACATGTGATCAGTTAACTAGTCCAGAATCTACTATTACATAGCAAGTATAACGTGTTTACAACCTAGTACAACAGACATGTGATTTGTTAATTAGTCCATACTCTACTGCTACCTAGCAAGTATAACGAATTAACAACTTAGTACAACACACATATGATTAGGTAACTCGTCCAGACTCTACTGTTACCTAGCAAGTATAACGAATTTTCAACTTAGTACAACCCACATATGGTCAGTTAACTAGTCCAGAATCTACTGTTATCTAGCCAGCATAACAAGTTTACAACTTAGTACAACACATATATTGTCAGTTAACTAGTCCAGACTCTACTGTTACCTAGCAAGTATAACGTGTTTACAACTTAGTACAACCCACATATGATCAGTTAACTAGTTCAGACTCTAATGTTACCTAGCAAGTATAACTAGTTTACAACTTAGTACAACCCACATATGATCAGTTAACTAGTCCAGATTCTACTGTTACCTAGCAAGTATAACGAGTTCGCAACTTGGTACAACACACATATGATCAGTTAATTAGTCCAGACTCTACTGTTACCTAGCAAGTATAACTAGTTTACAATTTAGTACAATCCACATATGATCAGTTAACTAGTCCAGATTCTACTATTACCTAGCAAGTATAACGAGTTTACAACTTGGTACAACACAAATATGATCAGTTAACTAATCCAGAGTCTACTGTTACCAAGCAAGTATAACTAGTTTACAACTTAGTACAATCCACATATGATCAGTTAACTAGTCCAGACTCTACTGTTACCAAGCAAGTATAACGAGTTTACAACTTAGTACAACACACATGTGATATGTTAACTTGTCCAGACACTACTGTTACCTAGCAAGTAAAACGAGTTTACAACTTAGTACAACACACATGTGATCAGTTAACTAGTCCAGAATCTACTATTACATAGCAAGTATAACGTGTTTACAACCTAGTACAACACACATGTGATTTGTTAATTAGTCCATACTCTACTGCTACCTAGCAAGTATAACGAATTGACAACTTAGTACAACACACATATGATTAGTTAACTCGTCCAGACTCTACTGTTACCTAGCAAGTATAACGAATTTTCAACTTAGTACAACCCACATATGGTCAGTTAACTAGTCCAGAATCTACTGTTATCTAGCAAGCATAACGAGTTTACAACTTAGTACAACACATCTATTGTCAGTTAACTAGTCCAGACTCTACTGTTACCTAGCAAGTATAACGTGTTTACAACTTAGTACAACCCACATATGATCAGTTAACTAGTTCAGACTCTAATGTTACCTAGCAAGTATAACTAGTTTACAACTTAGTACAACCCACATATGATCAGTTAACTAGTCCAGATTCTACTGTTACCTAGCAAGTATAACGAGTTCGCAACTTGGTACAACACACATATGATCAGTTAATTAGTCCAGACTCTACTGTTACCTAGCAAGTATAACTAGTTTACAATTTAGTACAATCCACATATGATCAGTTAACTAGTCCAGACTCTACTGTTACCTAGCAAGAATAACTAGTTTACAACTTAGTACAACACACATTTGATCAGTTAACTAGTCCATACTCTACTATTACCTAGCAAGTATAACGTGTTTACAACTTAGTACAACATACATATGATCAGTTAACTAGTCAAGACTATACTGTTACCTAGCAAGTATAACGAGTTTACAACTTAGTACAACCAACATATGACCAGTTACCTTTTCCAGACTCTACTGTTACCTAGAAAGTATAACGTGTTTACAACTTAGTACAATCCACATATGATCAGTTAACTAGTCCAGACTCTACTGTTACCTAGCAAGTATAACTAGTTTACAACTTAGTACAACCCACATATGATCAGTTAACTAGTCCAGATTCTACTTATACCTAGCAAGTATAACGTGTTTACAACTTAGTACAACCCACATATGATCAGTTAACTAGTTCAGACTCTAATGTTACCTAGCAAGTATAACTAGTTTACAACTTAGTACAACCCACATATGATCAGTTAACTAGTCCAGATTCTACTGTTACCTAGCAAGTATAACGAGTTCGCAACTTGGTACAACACACATATGATCAGTTAATTAGTCCAGACTCTACTGTTACCTAGCAAGTATAACTAGTTTACAATTTAGTACAATCCACATATGATCAGTTAACTAGTCCAGACTCTACTGTTACCTAGCAAGAATAACTAGTTTACAACTTAGTACAACACACATTTGATCAGTTAACTAGTCCATACTCTACTGTTACCTAGCAAGTATAACGTGTTTACAACTTAGTACAACATACATATGATCAGTTAACTAGTCAAAACTATACTGTTACCTAGCAAGTATAACGAGTTTACAACTTAGTACAACCCACATATGACCAGTTAATTTTTCCAGACTCTACTGTTACCTAGAAAGTATAACGTGTTTACAACTTAGTACAACCTACATATGATCAGTTAACTAGTCAAGACTATACTGTTACCTAGCAAGTATAACGAGTTTACAACTTAGTACAATCCACATATGATCAGTTCACTAGTCCAGACTCTGCTGTTACCAAGCAAGTATAACGAGTTTACAACTTAGTACAACACACATGTGATATGTTAACTTGTCCAGACTCTACTCTTACCTAGCAAGTAAAACGAGTTTACAACTTAGTACAACACACATGTGATCAGTTAACTAGTCCAGAATCTACTATTACATAGCAAGTATAACGTGTTTACAACCTAGAACAACACACATGTGATTTGTTAATTAGTACATACTCTACTGCTACCTAGAAAGTATAACGAATTTACAACTTAGTACAACACACATATGATTAGTTAACTCGTCCAGACTCTACTGTTACCTAGCAAGTATAACGAATTTTCAACTTAGTACAACCCACATATGGTCAGTTAACTAGTCCAGAATCTACTGTTATCTAGCAAGCATAACGAGTTTACAACTTAGAAAAACACATATATTGTCAGTTAACTAGTCCAGACTCTACTGTTACCTAGCAAGTATAACGTGTTTACAACTTAGTACAACCCACATATGATCAGTTAACTAGTTCAGACTCTAATGTTACCTAGCAAGTATAACGTGTTTACAACTTAGTACAACCCACATATGATCAGTTAACTAGTCCAGATTCTACTGTTACCTAGCAAGTATAACGAGTTCGCAACTTGGTACAACACACATATGCTCAGTTAATTAGTCCAGACTCTACTGTTAACTAGCAAGTATAACTAGTTTACAACTTAGTACAATCCACATATGATCAGTTAACTAGTCCAGACTCTACTGTTACCTAGCAAGAATAACTAGTTTACAACTTAGTACAACATACATATGATCAGTTAACTAGTCAAGACTATACTGTTACCTAGCAGGTATAACGAGTTTACAACTTAGTACAACCCACATATGACCAGTTAACTTTTCCAGACTCTACTGTTACCTAGAAAGTATAACGTGTTTACAACTTAGTACAACCCACATATGATCAGTTGACAAGTCCAGACTCTACTGTTACCTAGCAAGTATAATGCGTTTACAACTTAGTACAACACACATATGATCAGTTAACTAGTCCAGACTCTAATGTTACCTACAAAGTATAACTAGTTTACAACTTAGTACAACCCACATATGATCAGTTAACTAGTCCAGATTCTACTGTTACCTAGCAAGTATAACGAGTTCGCAACTTGGTACAACACACATATGATCAGTTAATTAGTCCAGACTCTACTGTTACCTAGCAAGTATAACTAGTTTACAATTTAGTACAATCCACATATGATCAGTTAACTAGTCCAGACTCTACTGTTACCTAGCAAGAATAACTAGTTTACAACTTAGTACAACACACATTTGATCAGTTAACTAGTCCATACTCTACTGTTACCTAGCAAGTATAACGTGTTTACAACTTAGTACAACATACATATGATCAGTTAACTAGTCAAAACTATACTGTTACCTAGCAAGTATAACGAGTTTACAACTTAGTACAACCCACATATGACCAGTTAATTTTTCCAGACTCTACTGTTACCTAGAAAGTATAACGTGTTTACAACTTAGTACAACCTACATATGATCAGTTAACTAGTCAAGACTATACTGTTACCTAGCAAGTATAACGAGTTTACAACTTAGTACAATCCACATATGATCAGTTCACTAGTCCAGACTCTACTGTTACCAAGCAAGTATAACGAGTTTACAACTTAGTACAACACACATGTGATATGTTAACTTGTCCAGACTCTACTCTTACCTAGCAAGTAAAACGAGTTTACAACTTAGTACAACACACATGTGATCAGTTAACTAGTCCAGAATCTACTATTACATAGCAAGTATAACGTGTTTACAACCTAGAACAACACACATGTGATTTGTTAATTAGTACATACTCTACTGCTACCTAGCAAGTATAACGAATTTACAACTTAGTACAACACACATATGATTAGTTAACTCGTCCAGACTCTACTGTTACCTAGCAAGTATAACGAATTTTCAACTGAGTACAACCCACATATGGTCAGTTAACTAGTCCAGAATCTACTCTTATCTAGCAAGCATAACGAGTTTACAACTTAGTACAACACACATATTGTCAGTTAACTAGTCCAGACTCTACTGTTACCTAGCAAGTATAACGTGTTTACAACTTAGTACAACCCACATATGATCAGTTAACTAGTTAAGACTCTAATGTTACCTAGCAAGTATAACTAGTTTACAACTTAGTACAACCCACATATGATCAGTTAACTAGTCCAGATTCTACTGTTACCTAGCAAGTATAACGAGTTCGCAACTTGGTACAACACACATATGATCAGTTAATTAGTCCAGACTCTACTGTTACCTAGCAAGTATAACTAGTTTACAACTTAGTACAATCCACATATGATCAGTTAACTAATCAAGACTCTACTGTTACCTAACAAGAATAACTAGTTTACAACTTAGTACAACACACATTTGATCAGTTAACTAGTCCATACCCTACTGTTACGTAGCAAGTATAACGTGTTTACAACTTAGTACAACACACATATGATCATTTAACTAGTCCAGACTCTACTGATACCTAGCAAATATAACGTGTTTACAACTTAGTACAACCCACATATGATCAGTTAACTAGTCCAGACTCTACTGTTACCTAGCAAGTATAACTAGTTTACAACTTAGTACAACCCACATATGATCAGTTAACTAGTCCAGATTCTACTATTACCTAGCAAGTATAACGAGTTTACAACTTGGTACAACACAAATATGATCAGTTAACTAATCCAGAGTCTACTGTTACCAAGCAAGTATAACTAGTTTACAACTTAGTACAATCCACATATGATCAGTTAACTAGTCCAGACTCTACTGTTACCAAGCAAGTATAACGAGTTTACAACTTAGTACAACACACATGTGATATGTTAACTTGTCCAGACTCTACTGTTACCTAGAGAGTAAAACGAGTTTACAACTTAGTACAACACACATGTGATCAGTTAACTAGTCCAGAATCTACTATTACATAGCAAGTATAACGTGTTTACAACCTAGTACAACACACATGTGATTTGTTAATTAGTCCATACTCTACTGCTACCTAGCAAGTATAACGAATTAACAACTTAGTACAACACACATATGATTAGGTAACTCGTCCAGACTCTACTGTTACCTAGCAAGTATAACGAATTTTCAACTTAGTACAACCCACATATGGTCAGTTAACTAGTCCAGAATCTACTGTTATCTAGCAAGCATAACGAGTTTACAACTTAGTACAACACATATATTGTCAGTTAACTAGTCCAGACTCTACTGTTACCTAGCAAGTATAACGTGTTTACAACTTAGTACAACCCACATATGATCAGGTAACTAGTTCAGACTCTAATGTTACCTAGCAAGTATAACTAGTTTACAACTTAGTACAACCCACATATGATCAGTTAACTAGTCCAGATTCTACTGTTACCCAGCAAGTATAACGAGTTCGCAACTTGGTACAACACACATATGATCAGTTAATTAGTCCAGACCCTACTGTTACCTAGCAAGTATAACTAGTTTACAATTTAGTACAATCCACATATGATCAGTTAACTAGTCCAGACTCTACTGTTACCTAGCAAGAATAACTAGTTTACAACTTAGTACAACACACATGTGATCAGTTAACTAGTCCAGAATCTACTATTACATAGCAAGTATAACGTGTTTACAACCTAGAACAACACACATGTGATTTGTTAATTAGTACATACTCTACTGCTACCTAGCAAGTATAACGAATTTACAACTTAGAAAAACACATATATTGTCAGTTAACTAGTCCAGACTCTACTGTTACCTAGCAAGTATAACGTGTTTACAACTTAGTACAACCCACATATGATCAGTTAACTAGTTCAGACTCTAATGTTACCTAGCAAGTATAACGTGTTTACAACTTAGTACAACCCACATATGATCAGTTAACTAGTCCAGATTCTACTGTTACCTAGCAAGTATAACGAGTTCGCAACTTGGTACAACACACATATGCTCAGTTAATTAGTCCAGACTCTACTGTTAACTAGCAAGTATAACTAGTTTACAACTTAGTACAATCCACATATGATCAGTTAACTAGTCCAGACTCTACTGTTACCTAGCAAGAATAACTAGTTTACAACTTAGTACAACATACATATGATCAGTTAACTAGTCAAGACTATACTGTTACCTAGCAAGTATAACGAGTTTACAACTTAGTACAACCCACATATGACCAGTTAACTTTTCCAGACTCTACTGTTACCTAGAAAGTATAACGTGTTTACAACTTAGTACAACCCACATATGATCAGTTGACAAGTCCAGACTCTACTGTTACCTAGCAAGTATAATGCGTTTACAACTTAGTACAACACACATATGATCAGTTAACTAGTCCAGACTCTACTGTAACCTACAAAGTATAACTAGTTTACAACTTAGTACAACCCACATATATTTGGTTAACTAGTCCAGACTCTATTGTTACCTAGCAAGTATAACGTGTTTACAACTTAGTACAACACACATATGATCAGTTAACTAGTCCAAACACTACTGTTACGTAGCAAATATAACGTGTTTACAACTTAGTACAACACACATATGATCATTTAACTAGTCCAGACTCTACTGATACCTAGAAAATATAACGTGTTTACAACTTAGTACAACCCACATATGATCAGTTAACTAGTCCAGACTCTACTGTTACCTAGCAAGTATAACTAGTTTACAACTTAGTACAATCCACATATGATCAGTTAACTAGTCCCGATTCTACTATTACCTAGCAAGTATAACGAGTTTACAACTTGGTCCAACACAAATATTATCAGTTAACTAGTCCAGAGTCTACTGTTACCAAGCAAGTATAACTTGTTTACAACTTAGTACAATCCACATATGATCAGTTAACTAGTGCAGACTCTACTGTTACCAAGCAAGTATAACGAGATTACAACTTAGTACAACACACATGTGATATGTTAAATTGTCCAGACTCTACTGTTACCTAGCAAGTAAAACGAGTTTACAACTTAGTACAACACACATGTGATCAGTTAACTAGTCAAGAATCTACTATTACCTAGCAAGTATAACGTGTTTATAACCTAGTACAACACACATGTGATTTGTTAATTAGTCCATACTCTACTGCTACCTAGCAAGTATAACGAATTTACAACTTAGTACAACACACATATGATTAGTTAACTCGTCCAGACTCTACTGTTACCTAGCAAGTATAACGAATTTTCAACTTAGTACAACCCACATATGGTCAGTTAACTAGTCCAGAATCTACTCTTATCTAGCAAGCATAACGAGTTTACAACTTAGTACAACACACATATTGTCAGTTAACTAGTCCAGACTCTACTGTTACCTAGCAAGTATAACGTGTTTACAACTTAGTACAACCCACATATGATCAGTTAACTAGTTAAGACTCTAATGTTACCTAGCAAGTATAACTAGTTTACAACTTAGTACAACCCACATATGATCAGTTAACTAGTCCAGATTCTACTGTTACCTAGCAAGTATAACGAGTTCGCAACTTGGTACAACACACATATGATCAGTTAATTAGTCCAGACTCTACTGTTACCTAGCAAGTATAACTAGTTTACAACTTAGTACAATCCACATATGATCAGTTAACTAATCAAGACTCTACTGTTACCTAACAAGAATAACTAGTTTACAACTTAGTACAACACACATTTGATCAGTTAACTAGTCCATACCCTACTGTTACGTAGCAAGTATAACGTATTTACAACTTAGTACAACACACATATGATCATTTAACTAGTCCAGACTCTACTGATACCTAGCAAATATAACGTGTTTACAACTTAGTATAACCCACATATGATCAGTTAACTAGTCCAGACTCTACTGTTACCTAGCAAGTATAACTAGTTTACAACTTAGTACAACCCACATATGATCAGTTAACTAGTCCAGATTCTACTATTACCTAGCAAGTATAACGAGTTTACAACTTGGTACAACACAAATATGATCAGTTAACTAATCCAGAGTCTACTGTTACCAAGCAAGTATAACTAGTTTACAACTTAGTACAATCCACATATGATCAGTTAACTAGTCCAGACTCTACTGTTACCAAGCAAGTATAACGAGTTTACAACTTAGTACAACACACATGTGATATGTTAAGTTGTCCAGACTCTACTGTTACCTAGAGAGTAAAACGAGTTTACAACTTAGTACAACACACATGTGATCAGTTAACTAGTCCAGAATCTACTATTACATAGCAAGTATAACGTGTTTACAACCTAGTACAACACACATGTGATTTGTTAATTAGTCCATACTCTACTGCTACCTAGCAAGTATAACGAATTAACAACTTAGTACAACACACATATGATTAGGTAACTCGTCCAGACTCTACTGTTACCTAGCAAGTATAACGCATTTTCAACTTAGTACAACCCACATATGGTCAGTTAACTAGTCCAGAATCTACTGTTATCTAGCAAGCATAACGAGTTTACAACTTAGTACAACACATATATTGTCAGTTAACTAGTCCAGACTCTACTGTTACCTAGCAAGTATAACGTGTTTACAACTTAGTACAACCCACATATGATCAGGTAACTAGTTCAGACTCTAATGTTACCTAGCAAGTATAACTAGTTTACAACTTAGTACAACCCACATATGATCAGTTAACTAGTCCAGATTCTACTGTTACCCAGCAAGTATAACGAGTTCGCAACTTGGTACAACACACATATGATCAGTTAATTAGTCCAGACCCTACTGTTACCTAGCAAGTATAACTAGTTTACAATTTAGTACAATCCACATATGATCAGTTAACTAGTCCAGACTCTACTGTTACCTAGCAAGAATAACTAGTTTACAACTTAGTACAACACACATTTGATCAGTTAACTAGTCCATACTCTACTATTACCTAGCAAGTATAACGTGTTTACAACTTAGTACAACATACATATGATCAGTTAACTAGTCAAGACTATACTGTTACCTAGCAAGTATAACGAGTTTACAACTTAGTACAACCCACATATGACCAGTTAACTTTTCCAGACTCTACTGTTACCTAGAAAGTATAACGTGTTTACAACTTAGTACAACACACATATGATCAGTTAACTAGTCCAGACTCTACTGTTACCTAGCAAGTATAACTAGTTTACAACTTAGTACAACCCACATATGATCAGTTAACTAGTCCAGATTCTACTATTACCTAGCAAGTATAACGAGTTTACAACTTGGTACAACACAAATATGATCAGTTAACTAGTCCAGACTCTACTGTTACCTAGCAAGTATAACTAGTTTACAACTTAGTACAACCCACATATGATCAGTTAACTAGTCCAGATTCTACTGTTACCTAGCAAGTATAACGAGTTCGCAACTTGGTACAACACACATATGATCAGTTAATTAGTCCAGACTCTACTGTTACCTAGCAAGTATAACTAGTTTACAATTTAGTACAATCCACATATGATCAGTTAACTAGTCCAGACTCTACTGTTACCTAGCAAGAATAACTAGTTTACAACTTAGTACAACACACATTTGATCAGTTAACTAGTCCATACTCTACTGTTACCTAGCAAGTATAACGTGTTTACAACTTAGTACAACATACATATGATCAGTTAACTAGTCAAGACTATACTGTTACCTAGCAAGTATAACGAGTTTACAACTTAGTACAACCCACATATGACCAGTTAACTTTTCCAGACTCTACTGTTACCTAGAAAGTATAATGTGTTTACAACTTAGTACAACCCACATATGATCAGTTGACAAGTCCAGACTCTACTGTTACCTAGCAAGTATAATGCGTTTACAACTTAGTACAACAAACATATGATCAGTTAACTAGTCCAGACTCTACTGTTACCTACAAAGTATAACTAGTTTACAACTTAGTACAACCCACATATAATTAGTTAGCTAGTCCAGACTCTATTGTTACCTAGCAAGTATAACGTGTTTACAACTTAGTACAACACACATATGATCAGTTAACTAGTCCAGACACTTCTGTTACGTAGCAAGTATAACGTGTTTACAACTTAGTACAACACACATATGATCATTTAACTAGTCCAGACTCTACTGATACCTAGCAAATATAACGTGTTTACAACTTAGTACAACCCACATATGATCAGTTAACTAGTCCAGACTCTACTGTTACCTAGCAAGTATAACGAGTTTACAACTTGGTACAACACAAATATGATCAGTTAACTAGTCCAGACTCTACTGTTACCAAGCAAGTATAACGAGTTTACAACTTAGTACAACACACATGTGATATGTTAACTTGTCCAGACTCTACTGTTACCTAGCAAGTAAAACGAGTTTACAACTTAGTACAACACACATGTGATCAGTTAACTAGTCAAGAATCTACTATTACCTAGCAAGTATAACGTGTTTACAACCTAGTACAACACACATGTGATTTGTTAATTAGTCCATACTCTACTGCTACCTAGCAAGTATAACGAATTTACAACTTAGTACAACACACATATGATTAGTTAACTCGTCCAGACTCTACTATTACCTAGCAATTATAACGAATTTTCAACTTAGTACAACCCACATATGGTCAGTTAACTAGTCCAGACTCTACTGTTACCTAGCAAGTATAACCAGTTCGCAACTTGGTACAACACACAAATGATCAGTTAATTAGTCCAGACTCTACTGTTACCTAGCAAGTATAACTAGTTTTCAACTTAGTACAATCCACATATGATCAGTTAACTAATCAAGACTCTACTGTTACCTAGCAAGAATAACTAGTTTACAACCTAGTACAACACACATGTGATTTGTTAATTAGTCCATACTCTACTGCTACCTAGCAAGTATAACGAATTTACAACTTAGTACAACACACATATGATTAGTTAACTCGTCCAGACTCTACTGTTACCTAGCAAGTATAACGAATTTTCAACTTAGTACAACCCACATATGGTCAGTTAACTAGTCCAGAATCTACTATTATCTAGCAAGCATAACGAGTTTACAACTTAGAAAAACACATATATTGTCAGTTAACTAGTCCAGACTCTACTGTTACCTAGCAAGTATAACGTGTTTACAACTTAGTACAACCCACATATGATCAGTTAACTAGTTCAGACTCTAATGTTACCTAGCAAGTATAACTAGTTTACAACTTAGTACAACCCACATATGATCAGTTAACTAATCCAGATTCTACTGTTACCTAGCAAGTATAACGAGTTCGCAACTTGGTACAACACACATATGATCAGTTAATTAGTCCAGACTCTACTGTTACCTAGCAAGTATAACTAGTTTACAACTTAGTACAATCCACATATGATCAGTTAACTAATCAAGACTCTACTGTTACCTAGCAAGAATAACTAGTTTACAACTTAGTACAACACACATTTGATCAGTTAACTAGTCCATACCCTACTGTTACCTAGCAAGTATAACGAGTTTACAACTTAGTACAACACACATATGATCAGATAATTAGTCCAGAATCTACTGTTACCTAGCAAGTATAACTTGTTCACAACTTAATACAACCAACATATGATCAGTTAACAAGTCCCGACTCTACTGTTACCTAGCAAGTATAACGAGTTTACAACTTAGTACAACCCACATATGATCAGTTAACTAGTCCAGACTCTACTGTTACCTAGCAAGTCTTACGTGTTTACTACTTAGTACAACCCACATATGATCAGTTAACTAGTCCATACACTACTGTTACCTAGCAAGTATAACGAGTTTACAACTTAGTAAAACCCACATATGATCAGTTAACTAGTCCAGACTCTACTGTTACCTAGCAAGTATAACGTGTTTACAACTTAGTACAACACACGTATGATCAGTTTACTAGTCCAGACTCTACTGTTACCTAGCAAGTATAACGAGTTTACAACTTAGTACAACACACATATGATTAGTTAACTAGTCCAGACTCTACTGTTACCTAGCAAGTATAACGAGTTTACAACTTAGTACAACCCACATATGATCAGTTAACTAGTCCAGACTCTACTATTACCTAGCAAGTATAACGTGTTTGTAACTTAGTACAACACACGTATGATCAGTTAACTAGTCCAGACTCTACTGTTATCTAGCAAGTATAACGAGTTTACAACTTAGTACAACACACATATGATCAGTTAACTAGTCCAGACTCTACGGTTACCTTGCAAGTATAACACGAGTTTACAACTTAGTACAACCCACATATGATAAGTTAACTAGTCCACACTCTACTGTTACCTAGCAAGTATAACGTGTTTACAACTTAGTACAACACACATGTGATCAGTTAACAAGTCCCGACTCTACTGTTACCTAGCAAGTATAACGAGTTTACAACTTAGTACAACCCACATATGATCAGTTAACTAGTCCAGACTCTACGGTTACCTAGCAAGTCTAACGTGTTTACTACTTAGTACAACCCACATATGATCAGTTAACTAGTCCATACACTACTGGTACCTAGCAAGTATAACAAGTTTACAACTTAGCACAACACACATATGATTAGTTAACTAGTCCAGACTCTAATGTTACCTAGCAAGTATAACGAGTTTACAACTTAGTACAACACACATATGATTAGTTAACTAGTCCAGACTCTAATGTTACCTTCAAGTATAACGTGTTTACAACTTAGTACAACCCACATATGATCAGTTAACTAGTCCAGACTCTACTGTTACCTAGCAAGTATAACGTGTTTACAACTTAGTACAACACACATGTGATCAGTTAACAAGTCCCGACTCTGCTGCTACCTAGCAAGTATAACGAGTTTACAACTTAGTACAACCCACATATGAAAATTTAACTAGTCCAGACTTTACTGTTACCTAGCAAGTATAACTAGTTTACAACCTAGCAAGTAAAAAGAGTTTACAACTTAGTACAACCCACATATGATCAGTTAACTAGTCCAGACTCTACTGTTACCTAGCAAGTATAACGTGTTTACAACTTAGTACAACACACGTATGATCAGTAAACTTGTCCAGACTCTACTGTTATATAGCAAGCATAACGAGTTTACAATTTAGTACAACCCATATTATCAGTTAACTAGTCCAGACTATACTGTTCCCTTGCAAGTATAACGAGTTTACAACTTAGTACAACCAACATATGATCAGTTAACTAGTCCAGACTATACTGTTCCCTTGCAAGTATAACGAGTTTACAATTTAGTACAACCCATATTATCAGTTAACTAGTCCAGACTATACTGTTCCCTTGCAAGTATAACGAGTTTACAACTTAGTACGACCCACATATGAAAATTTAACTAGTCCAGACTATACTGTTCCCTTGCAAGTATAACGAGTTTACAACTTAGTACGACCCACATATGAAAATTTAACTAGTACAGACTCTACTGTTACCTAGCAAGTATAACTAAGTTACAACTTAGTACAACACACATATGATCAGTTAACTAGTCCAGACTCTGCTGTTACCTAGCAAGTATAACATGTTTACAACTTAGTACAACACACATATGATTAGTTAACTAGTCCAGAATATACTGTTACCTAGCAAGTATAACGAGTTTACAACTTAGTACAACACACATATGATCAGTTAACTAGTCCTGACTCTACGGTTACCCTGCAAGTATAACACGAGTTTACAACTTAGTACAACCCACATATAATCAGTTAACTAGTCCAGACTCTACTGTTACCTAGCAAGTATAACGTGTTTACAACTTAGTACAACACACATGTGATCAGTTAACAAGTCCCGACTCTACTGTTACCTAGCAAGTATAACGAGTTTACAACTTAGTACAACCCACATATGATCAGTTAACCAGTCCAGACTCTACTGTTACCTAGCAAGTATAACTTGTTTACAACTTAGTACAACACACATGTGATCAGTTAACAAGTCCCGACTCTACGGTTACCAAGCAAGTCTAACGTGTTTACTACTTAGTACAACCCACATATGATCAGTTAACTAGTCCATACACTACTGTTACCTAGCAAGTATAACGAGTTTACAACTTAGCACAACACAAGTATGATCAGTTAACTAATCCAGACTCTACTGTTATCTAGCAAGTATAACGAGTTTACAACTTAGTACAACACACATATGATTAGTTAACTAGTCCAGACTCTAATGTTACCTTTCAAGTATAACGTGTTTACAACTTAGTACAACCCACATATGATCAGTTAACTAGTCCAGACTCTACTGTTACCTAGCAAGTATAACGTGTTTACAACTTAGTACAACACACATGTGATCTGTTAATTAGGCCATATTCTGCTGCTACCTAGCAAGTATAACGAGTTTACAACTTAGTACAACCCACATATGAAAATTTAACTAGTCCAGACTTTACTGTTACCTAGCATGTATAACTAGTTTACAACTTAGTACAACCCACATATGATCAGTTAACTAGTCCAGACTCTACTGTTATATAGCAAGCATAACGAGTTTACAACTTAGTACAACACACATTTGATCAGTTAACTAGTCCATACCCTACTGTTACCTAGCAAGTATAACGAGTTTACAACTTAGTACAACACACATATGATCAGATAATTAGTCCAGAATCTACTGTTACCTAGCAAGTATAACTTGTTCACAACTTAATACAACCAACATATGATCAGTTAACAAGTCCCGACTCTACTGTTACCTAGCAAGTATAACGAGTTTACAACTTAGTACAACCCACATATGATCAGTTAACTAGTCCAGACTCTACTGTTACCTAGCAAGTCTTACGTGTTTACTACTTAGTACAACCCACATATGATCAGTTAACTAGTCCATACACTACTGTTACCTAGCAAGTATAACGAGTTTACAACTTAGTAAAACCCACATATGATCAGTTAACTAGTCCAGACTCTACTGTTACCTAGCAAGTATAACGTGTTTACAACTTAGTACAACACACGTATGATCAGTTTACTAGTCCAGACTCTACTGTTACCTAGCAAGTATAACGAGTTTACAACTTAGTACAACACACATATGATTAGTTAACTAGTCCAGACTCTACTGTTACCTAGCAAGTATAACGAGTTTACAACTTAGTACAACCCACATATGATCAGTTAACTAGTCCAGACTCTACTATTACCTAGCAAGTATAACGTGTTTGTAACTTAGTACAACACACGTATGATCAGTTAACTAGTCCAGACTCTACTGTTATCTAGCAAGTATAACGAGTTTACAACTTAGTACAACACACATATGATCAGTTAACTAGTCCAGACTCTACGGTTACCTTGCAAGTATAACACGAGTTTACAACTTAGTACAACCCACATATGATAAGTTAACTAGTCCACACTCTACTGTTACCTAGCAAGTATAACGTGTTTACAACTTAGTACAACACACATGTGATCAGTTAACAAGTCCCGACTCTACTGTTACCTAGCAAGTATAACGAGTTTACAACTTAGTACAACCCACATATGATCAGTTAACTAGTCCAGACTCTACGGTTACCTAGCAAGTCTAACGTGTTTACTACTTAGTACAACCCACATATGATCAGTTAACTAGTCCATACACTACTGGTACCTAGCAAGTATAACAAGTTTACAACTTAGCACAACACACATATGATTAGTTAACTAGTCCAGACTCTAATGTTACCTAGCAAGTATAACGAGTTTACAACTTAGTACAACACACATATGATTAGTTAACTAGTCCAGACTCTAATGTTACCTTCAAGTATAACGTGTTTACAACTTAGTACAACCCACATATGATCAGTTAACTAGTCCAGACTCTACTGTTACCTAGCAAGTATAACGTGTTTACAACTTAGTACAACACACATGTGATCAGTTAACAAGTCCCGACTCTGCTGCTACCTAGCAAGTATAACGAGTTTACAACTTAGTACAACCCACATATGAAAATTTAACTAGTCCAGACTTTACTGTTACCTAGCAAGTATAACTAGTTTACAACCTAGCAAGTAAAAAGAGTTTACAACTTAGTACAACCCACATATGATCAGTTAACTAGTCCAGACTCTACTGTTACCTAGCAAGTATAACGTGTTTACAACTTAGTACAACACACGTATGATCAGTAAACTTGTCCAGACTCTACTGTTATATAGCAAGCATAACGAGTTTACAATTTAGTACAACCCATATTATCAGTTAACTAGTCCAGACTATACTGTTCCCTTGCAAGTATAACGAGTTTACAACTTAGTACAACCAACATATGATCAGTTAACTAGTCCAGACTATACTGTTCCCTTGCAAGTATAACGAGTTTACAATTTAGTACAACCCATATTATCAGTTAACTAGTCCAGACTATACTGTTCCCTTGCAAGTATAACGAGTTTACAACTTAGTACGACCCACATATGAAAATTTAACTAGTCCAGACTATACTGTTCCCTTGCAAGTATAACGAGTTTACAACTTAGTACGACCCACATATGAAAATTTAACTAGTACAGACTCTACTGTTACCTAGCAAGTATAACTAAGTTACAACTTAGTACAACACACATATGATCAGTTAACTAGTTACAGACTCTGCTGTACCTAGCAAGTATAACATGTTTACAACTTAGTACAACACACATATGATTAGTTAACTAGTCCAGAATATACTGTTACCTAGCAAGTATAACGAGTTTACAACTTAGTACAACACACATATGATCAGTTAACTAGTCCTGACTCTACGGTTACCCTGCAAGTATAACACGAGTTTACAACTTAGTACAACCCACATATAATCAGTTAACTAGTCCAGACTCTACTGTTACCTAGCAAGTATAACGTGTTTACAACTTAGTACAACACACATGTGATCAGTTAACAAGTCCCGACTCTACTGTTACCTAGCAAGTATAACGAGTTTACAACTTAGTACAACCCACATATGATCAGTTAACCAGTCCAGACTCTACTGTTACCTAGCAAGTATAACTTGTTTACAACTTAGTACAACACACATGTGATCAGTTAACAAGTCCCGACTCTACGGTTACCAAGCAAGTCTAACGTGTTTACTACTTAGTACAACCCACATATGATCAGTTAACTAGTCCATACACTACTGTTACCTAGCAAGTATAACGAGTTTACAACTTAGCACAACACAAGTATGATCAGTTAACTAATCCAGACTCTACTGTTATCTAGCAAGTATAACGAGTTTACAACTTAGTACAACACACATATGATTAGTTAACTAGTCCAGACTCTAATGTTACCTTTCAAGTATAACGTGTTTACAACTTAGTACAACCCACATATGATCAGTTAACTAGTCCAGACTCTACTGTTACCTAGCAAGTATAACGTGTTTACAACTTAGTACAACACACATGTGATCTGTTAATTAGGCCATATTCTGCTGCTACCTAGCAAGTATAACGAGTTTACAACTTAGTACAACCCACATATGAAAATTTAACTAGTCCAGACTTTACTGTTACCTAGCATGTATAACTAGTTTACAACTTAGTACAACCCACATATGATCAGTTAACTAGTCCAGACTCTACTGTTATATAGCAAGCATAACGAGTTTACAACTTAGTACAACACACATATTGCCAGTTAACTAGTCCGGACTCTACTGTTATCTAGCAAGTATAACGAGTTTATAATTTAGTACAATCCATATATTATCAGTTAACTAGTCCAGACTATACTGTTCCCTTGCAAGTATAACGAGTTTCAACTTAGTACAACCCACATATGATCAGTTAACTAGTCCAGACTCTACTGTTATCTAGCAAGTATAACGAGTTTACAACTTAGTACAACCCACATATGAAAATTTAACTAGTACAGACTCTACTGTTACCTAGCAAGTATAACTAAGTTACAATTTAGTACAACACACATATGATCAGTTAACTAGTCCAGACTCTGCTGTTACCTAGCAAATATAACGTGTTTACAACTTAGTACAACACACATATGATTAGTTAACTAGTCCAGAATATACTGTTACCTAGCAAGTATAACGAGTTTACAACATAGTACAACATACACACATATGCTTAGTTAACTGAGGTGTCAGAAGACTTTAAGGTACTTTATACACACACACATACATTGTATTGTACAGACGAACATATAGAGTACGTCAGAAGGCTTCAGGTAGCTCACAGATACATGTCATACCTGTAATGTTACAAGTAAGTACACACCCACCCATTGTTAAGAACCTAAAGTAGCGGGCTTCAAAATTACCCATTCCCACACAGATACAGGCCATACCTGTCATGTTACACGTAAGATCGTATCTACACATTTGTTCAGAACATAGACAAGTTTCAATAATTAATTTATTAATTACATCAAAGGTATCATTACACCGAGTGTGATGTAGGAAATTAGGGACATTCTGACATTCCATAATAATAAATAAAATAATGAATAAGCATTTAAAATATATTTTTGTTTCTGAAATCAACATTTTTAATTATTGATCTACTTGTTTAACCCTAAAAAATACATTTAGGGATTCGCGAACCTTTGGGGACCAATTTAAAAACAAGCCGAAATGTATAAAATATCATTATACCTAATATGGTAAACGAAAATAAGCGATACGTTAAAAAAATTAACTATTCCTGAAATCAGTAGTTTTAGAACTTTATTTTTACTCTTTTTTCCATTTTTTCCAGAAGACCCATATTTATCCCTTCTTTAATTATTATTTCATTGACAGATATCAATACACTTAAAGGGGTAAATAAAATAATAAATAAGCATTTAAGATATATGTTTATTGAATTATTCCAGAAATCAGCAGTTTTAGTTGTTTGTCCAACATGTTGACCCCCCAAAAACTACTTTTTGGGATTCACGAACCTTTGGGGACCCTTTTAAAAATAAGATGAAATGTATAACACATCGTTATACTTAATATCTATCTATCTACCTATCTACACATTTTGCTTCACACTCTCACGGGTGACTTCCAGCAGTTGGGCGCCTGTGTATGTTAGTAGAAACAGTAGCTAACGATTAAAACCAAGGGTAAGGGTAGTAAGTGATAGGTGGTTAAAAGTCGAAGTGATAGGGTAAAATCAGGATAAAAACAACATTCCAAGACCTATGGCTTTGTGTAAAAGACACTGCTTACAGCAAGTTTGAAAGAATTCAAATCTTGCTTATGGGCAATGTCTTCAGGTAGCGCATTCCACTGAACTATAGAAATGGGGAAACATGAATATAATATTTGTAATAGTTTGCTCCAGTATTTGTTTAAATGCCATTGAGTGGCAATATCTAGAGATGCGGGTCTTTTTTTTTATAGCTGGCATCGGAACAGCTACTAGGCCGTGAATTATTTTATAAAAAAGACACAAACGTGTATCTTTACTACGTTGTTCGAGCGACCGCCACCACGAAGTGTTTAACATGGTTGTGACGCTCGAGTACCTGGAGTAATCATTTTGTGTCCAGCGTGCTGCTCGGCTTTGTACCATTTCAAGCTTGTCTATATTGGATTGGGTGTGAGAGTCCCAGATAGAACTGGCATACATCAAGTTGTGGACGGACGAGGGCATTCAGTAGGAACGCCACGGACCTTTTACATATCAGTTCTGTTCGCATTTTAACTCCGCGAACATGGACTATTTCTTTGTATTTTACGGACTATTTTACGAATTTTCAACTAAAACAGACGCCATTTTTTTACACCCGAAATTGGGCGCGCTACGTCGGCGAGCACTACGGGTACCTATGGAGTCTAACAACACGCGTACAGTGTTTCATACCGTAGATTATGTAAAAACTAATACCTTACCGGACGAAATAACGTCCCATTATGTGTCAACACGATGCAGTGTTGGTGACTGACAGGTCACCGTGACATAACTTTACACGTGAAATTGACATGTTGTTGCAAGTTGGATTTGGGATTATTGTCTGCTGCTGGAGGTCCATGATCAAGGTATTTGTTTTGTCATTAAAATGTGTTTGTTAATAAACAGTACACACACCTTTTAGATCGTGCATATTTAGACATTGGCCAAATACAGTGCCTAAAAAAGTAGTGTATAGTGTATAATAGAAAGTTCATAATCACTATAAGTGTTTTTCGTGTACTCCGATCTTTCCAGTAACTGGATGTACTGTAAACTGTAGAACGTTTCGTGGAATAAAACAATTGCTAGTAGAAATGCTATCAATGTCCCCCGCACCCCGCCCCCACCCAAGTACGGTAGATGGGGGTGTGGGGGTAGATGGAGCTTGCATACCGAAAACAAGGAGGGGGTAAGAAAACTACAAACCCCCTCCACCCCCACCCCTCAGATGCATGAATGTAAATAGTTAGCGTTGTCTCTATATCGTTAGCGTTATCCCCATTTTCTCGCACATTCGTGAATACATAACCCGATACAACTACCATTGAAACAATGTAATCTGCCATAGACATTTGACTGAAATCGGTCAGATTCATATTTATGTACAGTAAGGTTTTGAGGCAAGGAAGTGATTTTGAATTTACATTTATTTACATTCTGTTGCGAAAAAAACAACGCAATTTCGAGAAAGTACATTTCACTTAAAAGCCTTTAAGGCGGTGTAGCTACTACGCTTGCCTCCAGTGTGTCTCAAAAGAAATGACTATTCCATGGGCTGGAAATATGCTGTGAAAGTGGAACAATGTTTTTAATGGATCTCCAGTTGGGCTACATTATATTTTACATGTATAATGAATGATGAGAGATTTTTTTATTACATTAACAGTGTTACTGAGCACAAGTAGTATTCATGCTTTATTGAATTTAGTTATTTTATCTTTTCTTTTTTAAATATGTTACATTATGTATAACAAAGGATAAACTATGTCTGTTTGATCATTGACATTGGATTGATGTTGTTTTCAGAGAGGTCTCAAATGTGAATCGTGCCCTTGAGCAGCTCTAAGTGAATTGATACTGACGACTTCAGAATGTCAAGCCGTATTAAATGCCATTGGATCATATGGAGGTAAGAGCCTTTTTAAAAATTGTTTGCACTTGTGTAGTTCTTTAAATGGAGCTTGTGTTATGCTTGCACGGTGCTGTTCAAAGTTAGAGTAAAAATATTTCAGTGATAGTGCAGCGTGATTGTCATATGAGCTCGTGTAAACTACATGTACTGGATACATGCGAAAACAAGTTGTGTTAAAGGGACACTAGGCAGACTTTATTTGTTTAAAACTTCTGGAGTTCGGTTAATTTTTTTCTGGATAGTTTGTGCATCATTAATATTATTTATTAGAATAGTTCAGAAGAAATTGTTTTACACATTACTTACTGTTGATAATAGTGCACCTATAATAATTTATTTAACTTTTAATGCAAGCAGGTTTAAATTTAACATGTTACCAGGTTAACACATGGAGATGCTAATGTTAAAGCTTGATAAATACTTCAAGATTGCCGTGTGTCCCTTTAACATCATCTAATTGGTCTATGTGATGGGTCCTCAATTTATTAAAGGGACACAGAGCAAATTTCCAATCTTGTGTCTGTTTTACACATTTTCACATCAGAACAGACCACACATCTACAAAAGTGTCTTCTCAACTGCCCTATTTAATCATGTTTTATTTCTAAAACTAGCGGCATCACCAGGTTTTGAGAGAGAAAATAAATAGTTGTATATTAATGTTTTCTCCCCATGTAAAATGACCTTACTAAGTCATTAAAGTAAAATATCCTATGAACAAAACGTGTAAAATTTAACAATTTTAGATTTTTGGCCATACTTGTATTTTATTCCCCTTCTAGTAAAAATGGCTTATAGAACATTGCACCCTCTGTCAGATTTAACTTTCCTTATAATAGATTCTTGCTGTACTGTTGGGTGAAACATACATTAAAATGGTTCTATAATCATGTCAGTTCAATCATATACTCGTATGATACACAATATAATATGTATTGACCCTTTACTTGATGTGCCATTTACTCAGTTTTGGTCAAGGGACGTTTATAGCATATCGGCTTTGAATTCAGTGAACACGGATTCAATTCTTACTGGCGCCACTGGGTTACTTCGATGTGTCCTGCTAGCCTCGTTCGTCTGATGGGAACGTAAACCGGGTGGTCCTGTGTATCGGAGTCTGTCCTCCCTCCAAGCACGTTAAAGAACCATAGGTATCTGATCGGTAGTAAGCGTAGGGCAGGGTTCCTGGATGCCTATGTATCTTTCCTCCTCTCTTTCGGGCGGTTCGAAATAACCTAAACAACGTGTTGATGAGGCGTTAAACAATAATTAAATTTTAAACTGTCCCATTCCCCTAAATATGCCCTAGATCCCTCTCGCAACACCTGATTCAAATTGAATACTCTGCTCGACTTATATTAAATTCTATGTCTTTCTTTTCTTTCAGTCTGCACGTCATGTGGAAGAAGACTCCATGTACACCACTGGCCAGAGTCAATGCTGAAGTTTATGTTCGCTCAATTATTTGTTTAATAAAGTATACATATGACATGTGAACTAAAATATTGTCTTTATAATTATGTCTTCCACCACAAAGTGGTAGGTGAGACAGATTAGATTTGGCCTTTCCGTTCGTCTGTCACAAATCTTGTCTGCGCTCCTTGTTGGATTTTGACGAAACTTTGTACAAACTCTTTATTACTTTCTCTGAAGCTAATTTCATAAAACTTCATACTTTAAATGCCTTTGGTGAAATGATAATCCCTGCTTATTTTGAAGTCAGTAGTTGAAAGGTCCGTTACCATGACCGGAAAATGAAAAGTATTGCCCACACAGTTTTTCCTCTTACCTAAAGCAAATTTCATGAAACTTCATTGTTAGACAGTGGAAAGAGGATGATCGTTTGATTTTTAGGTAAAAGGTCAAGTTCCCTGCAGACATCCACTATCCAAGGATAAGCATATGTTACAACACACATGTTATAATATTAATGGTATAATATATGAATATTTTCTTGCACAATGTTGAATCCAGTAAAACAAGTGGTTTTTTTCACCGATACTGTCGCCTGTGAACCAAACCACTTGTTGTTAAATTACAGGATTCAACAGTGTGTAAGACATATTCCGATCATCCATATTTTTTTTTAAATCATAAATTAAAAAATATATATATTAAAACAAACAAAACATGCTATTTGATGAAAACAGACGTATTCAAATTTTCAAAATAGCAATATTCGCAGAATATAGTAGATTTCAACTGCTGAAAACAAACATGTAATTTTTTTCCAGGAAATAATACTTCTATAAATATAGTATATATGTTCAGGGAAATGTTTAATATGTCTGTTTTCAAATACTACAAATCGTAACGCACCGCACATGTATATTCAGTATTTACTTTCAATATAGTAGTGAGTATGACTGCGTTCTGGGACCATATAAATATAAAAGAATAATATATATAAATATATATATATATATAACTATATATGCCCTATAAATATAAACGACCCGCACTTTTTGGATTCACGCGTACAGTGTTTCACAACACCACAAATCTGGCAAGTGCTCCATTGACACAATGTCATGTCCACGTTTATGTTATGAAATCTTCGAGTCGACACATAATCATGTTTGTTAACGACAGTAGCATGTATGTTACTCGTCAGTCATTTATTTACTTGGTTAAAGGGACACATGCCAATCTTGCTTTCTTTAAAACTCGAGTCGCCCCCTCAGTTTTAAACGAACAGTTAAAAGAATATACTTCTTTTTGCCTGTTAAACTTATATTAGTTTATCGCTTTTTCTGATTTCGAAAATTAACTCTGCAACGTATGTTGCCGCCATCATGATTTCATTTACCGATATACCGTTGGAACATTGTTTGTTAAAATAAATTGGCCACTCTGACATAAACCCAAAGCATGTATAGATAAAAAAAATAGTGTAAAATACATGAACACATACATTTTAAATATATGTGTTTACATAACGAAATTATTTAATTGTTTCTGTAGCCGGTCGTCTTTCCTTAATGAATATGAATGTTGCCGTCTTTGGGTCGGACGGTCCTGTTACTTAATTAGTACTTGTCTCCGTTTATTGAAATTCTACATATATACAGAGGAGAGATGTATCTATATGATTTTGTTATTATGCTCGCTTCTAAAATGACGAAATAAATCGATTTGAATAAAAGGCGCATTCTCAGCAATACACAACGTATTGTGTGTACGGGTTGGAGTGGGGAAACCCACGGGGTTGGAGGGATACTACCGTAATGTTGCTCTCATAAATACTGTTAACATACCACATCAATAATATAACAACTACTGAACAATGCTGAAATCGATTTATCTTTATAAATGAATTCATAATTCCACAATTTTATTCCGTGCGAAGATCGATTTGGAACGTCGATTCGGCGTATTAAAACGATTACGGTGTACTTTGTTAATTTTCGGGGGGAAAAAGTACTTGCCTCCGATTTTTTTATATATTTTACATATCTACAGAGGAAAGATGTATTTACGCGTACATGCTTTTGTTTTTTTCTCTCGCTTCTAAAATGATGAAATAAATCAAATTTGATTAAAACTGCGCATTAGCAGCCTAATCAATACGGTATGAAGGGTGGTGGGGTGGAATGAGGGGCGGGGCTGCAGGGATACTACCGTAATGGTGTCCTTGAGAAAAACGGTGAACATTCTACTCTAATAATTTATTAAATACAGAACAATGTTGAAATCAATATATCTCTTAAAAAGGATTTCACAATTTCATGGTTTTATATCCCGCGTGTACATTAACTTCGAAAGGCGATTGTTCATATTTTAGCGAACACGGTGTACTTTGTTAATTTTGGGGAAAAAAAAGTACTTTTTTCTGATTGACTTTAAATTTTGGGTTTTAATAGTAGACATGTCAATGAACACTTTCGTGAAAAAAAATTCATTCTCGCTGTTAAAACTTAATTTTTTTCGGATTCAGAAAATTATCACTGCAACATATATGTTCACAATCCTCATTTCCTTTCCCGACGTACCGTTACAATTTTGTTTGTTAAAACCTATTCTGAGCACTCCGGCATAAACCAAAAGCATGTATAGATCAGAAATTTAATCTGGAATGCATGGATACATACATTTGAAATATATGTATTGAAATAATGGAATTATTTCATTTATTGTGTACCCGGTCGCGTCTGTAAATGTATATGCATTATGCCGTCTTTGAGTCCGTGGGTCATGTTAGTTAATTTTGGGGGAAAAAAAGTACTTGTCTCCGATTTCATTAAAAATTTGCATATGGACAGAGGAAAGATTTATCTACGCGTACATTCATTTGTTTTTATTCTCGCTTCTAAAATGACAAAATAAATCGATTTTGATTTAAAAGCGCATTTTTGGCAATTTAAACCTTAAAACAACCTAAATTCATCCCTTTGAAAAATACCTTTAACTATTAATGGGAATTACACGAAGTGTACACCAATTCTGTTCGACCAATGTAGTTTGTGAATATTATTACTTTAACAACGATCTGTGATGGTGTTTTGTTATAATCACAGTTTATAAATAAGAGGTGAAGAAATCTGACCAGTGACAATTTTCCCGATAATGTCATTTTGTTATCGATTTTATCACGTGACCTTGTTTGATAAATATTCATACGCCATAGGGCTGGCGTTCCTACTGATTGTAGGAGTGCACTTTTATCTTACTGTTATTAGTTGTCCATGTTATGTATACGTAGTCGATAATGTTTTAGACTTGGTAGTTTTTGAATGACTTGACACTTAGAAGAGTTGAAGCTCATGTCCCACTTCACTGACCATGCATGTAGTTTGTTGAGGTCAGTCTGTAGGTAGGCTGAGTTAGTAGGAGAAACTCCTCCACACCCTCCCCACCAGGGGGAATTTTGTAGGGTATGATTTTCTGAAAGAACATACAGTAAGTTTCAAAATGAGATATGTGTGCCATCTGAGCGTTGGGACTTTAGGGAGTTTGGGGGGAAAACACAGCGTTTTTAGACGAAAATCGCCAAAATCTGGAATTATTTTTTAGAAAAAAAGAATGAAATATATTATAACCAATTTGAATTGATGGAATCTTTCTCGGAACGCATCTCTACATGTCCCACACTATAATTTATTGATCCTATACTTAAATATTGAGATTTTGAGTAAATATGTTAAAAAAATGAATGAAATCGCTGATTTCTGTAATACATTGGGATATTTAACTAAAAAATTAGAAAAATATCTAATACAATAGAAAAAAGAGGTTTTGTAACCTTTTTAGCAGGGTAAGGTCCAGTGATTAAGTAGAAAAAAGTCCCAAACCGCATGATGTTTGGAAATGACTTAATTTTGAGGCGAAAAATGTGTATTTTGTCAAAAATCGCAGGAAACTGGAAATTGAAGCACTGGACCTTACCCTGCCCAAAAAGGTTACAATATTTCTTTTTTCTGTTGTATTAGATATATTTTTATTTTTTTGTTAAATACCCCAATGTATTACAGAAATCAGCGATTTTATCCAAATTTTTAACATTTTTACCCAAAATCTCAACATTTAAGTATCGGATTCATAAATTATATTGTGGGACATGTAGAGATGCGTTCCGAGAAAGATTCCATCAATTCAAATTGGTTCTAATATATTCCATTCTTATTTCTAAAAAATAATTCCAGATTTCGGCGATTTTCGTCTAAAAACGCAACGTTTTTCCCCAAAACTCATTAAAGCCCCAACGCTAGTTGGCACACATGTGAAAATCATACCCTACAAAATTCCCCCTGGTGGGTGTGGGGTGGAGTGGGGAGGGGGTCTACAGCCAGCTCAAGAACTAGTGGTAGTATTGTCAGTTTGTTGGTCATCTATTGTCAGGTATAGAGCTGTGTCATCCGCGAACAGCCTTACATGATAGATAGATAGATAGATACTTTTATTAACTTAAACTATTAAAGTTTTTCATCATTACAAATATATGATAATTATAATATACACACACGTGACAGATATTAACATTGCAAATACAACAAAATAATCACTAAGTTTTTGTTTTGTTTCATACATATTTAAACAATCAAAAACATACATATATTATGGTATGTCAATGATAAACGAGGATGTTCTAAAATAAGATATCTAGTGTTTTTAGTGTTTTTTTAGTCTGTTAAAATGGATGTAGATAGCCTTAATACAAGTGCATCTGAAATGAATTTACTTAAACTAAGAATAATCTTTTTGTTTAATGACTGCAACAATTCTACAAATTTAAACATGCTTGGTCTAGTTGTGTAATATTTAGGAATATATTTGTTTCTAATGTTAGAGTAAGTAGTACAGATCAAAATAAAATGGTACTCGTCTTCAATAGCGTTTGTGTTACAAATTTCGCACACTCTTTCGTTTCTCTCTGTTCTACCTCTTGAGTATCTCCCTGTTTCTATTCTTAAACAATGAGCGGATAATCTTATTCTTGTTATACAACTTCTTAATTGTTTGGAGCATAATGTTTCTAGATATGTTTCAAAATCAAAATTCTCTTTCACCACCTTATATAGCGTTAAAACTCTACTGCCTTCTATATCAGATCTCCATTGTTGCATGAAATTATCTATTAATCTTTGTTTAAATATTAAAGGAAATAGTTTAAAACTAACACTCATTGGATTATCCTAGACATTATTAAAACCGTTACTGTTTAGGATAAACCTTATATTAGTTAGCCAATTCTTCGCGCCCTTATTACAGTTAGATAACAAATCCTTATATATTGCTTTTAGTATAATGTTCTCTGTAGACAATAGTTTATACCAATATTTGATCATTTTTACATATCTATTAATGTATTTTTACATATCTATTAATGTATTTATACATGCGAGATAATGTTTTCGGGCAAGTCGTTTATGTCGTTTATGTAAAGTCGTTTATGTAAAGCAGAAATAGAATCGGACCAAGGACAGATCCTTGTGGTACACCAGATCGTGTCGGAGCTCTCCCTTTCTAGCACCACTGCCAGGGATTTTTCTAACTTTTTAAACTGATGGGGGCAACGTTAGCAGAAGTCCATTCTTGAGGCACCTTGCCAGTCTAGAGTGAGAGATTAAAAATTACCTGTATTACTGGTGCTATCTGCTCAAGAAGTTCCTGTAAAACAAGGGTTTTTATCTGGTCCCTAGCTAATATGGTAAAAGAAAAATAAGAGATACGCTAAAGATATATTTTTTTATTGAACTATTCCAGAAATTAGCAGTATTATTATTTTATTATTATATTTTCAATATGTTTGGCCAAAAGACCAATATTTATCCCATTATTTATCTATTATTTCATGGGAATATATCATTACACCACTTAAATGGGTAATAAAATAATGAATAACATTTAAAATATATTTTTATTGAATTATTCCAGAAATCATATTTCAAACTTTTCGACCCCAACAAATACATTCAGAGATTCACGAACCTTTCGGGACCCTTTTAAAAATATGTAGAAATATAAAACGCACATTTAGTTTAAACTTATTTATTTTACATCGATTGTAACGAAAGCTCTATGAACTTATTTGAATCACTCTCGATGTCTTCCTGGGTAGAACCAGTACTAAGCAATGCAGATAAAGTGTCTTGCTCAGGGACACAACGCATATGGCAATGGCGGGAATCGGACCCACGACTTTTGGATCATGGGTCCAACGCCCTACCACTAGACCACAGCGCTCCAACGCACATTTGAGGACAGTTTGGTGCTTTTGTACGGCATGTCTAGATTGGTCCTAAAACCTGGGTTTTGGTCCCTAGCTAATAACATTATAAATACGATACGACGATTATAAAGAAGTACATGTATATACTACCTATATGAAGACGAAGTACGATACTAGGTTTAGGAAATGCACGACTATAATTACGGTACCACGAATATAATGTCGATGCTATGATTATTATAATAGTACTAACGTTATAATTTTGATACAAAGAATGTGAAGACGATACTACGATTATGAAGATGACGCTACGATTATTTACAACGATTTGGAGGACAGCTTCGATTACGATACTACGATTATAATTACGAAACTACGTTTATATTGATGATATTACGGTTATAATACTAACACTCCACAAACTCACACAGAAACAAAGAACCATTTTAAAGATGAATAGAAAGCAAGGTAAGACATCTTACGATACTATGATTATGAAGATGATGCTAGGATTATAGTAGATTTGGTAGACAACTTTGTTATAATAAATCTCACTTAAAGCTACACAGTCCCTATTTTAACTGGTAATAACTCATGAATATGAATGAGTCACGTGTGAAGTAGTTTCAAATCGACGACCACCCCAAAAATCGGTATATAAGGCAGAAATCGATGCGTAAAAATTCACATTTTTATTTAACCTCCGTACAGGTAACACCGATAAATATTCGGCTTCAGAATGAACCACAGCCTTGAACTTTTTTGTTTTGAAGGATGCATTTGTAACACTAAATAGGCATTACGTAATAACTAGCGAGCACAAACAAACTCATAAAGCGCTAAATAACTTCTAAATGATTTCTTGCGCTATATTTGTTCGCTTAAATACTCGATTTTGACATGAGCTGGTGAACATGAAGTTACAAATAAGGACACGCCTACACAAAATAAATTGATTGATAAAGAGACTGCGTAGCTTTAAGATACAACGATTATAAATTCGATACTTCAATTATGAAGATGTGAACTTATGATATTGCTACTACTGTCATGCTAACTATGATTATTACAAAATAATGCGCTTCGAACGTTATTATATAAATGTTACTTGATACTACAACTATATGTATAAATAATAACTACCGGATACTTCATCTATATTTGTAAATAATAATTACGTGATACTACAGCTATATGTGCAAATAATAACTACCGGATACCTCATCTATATGTGTAAATAATAATTACGTGATACTACAACTATATGTGTAAATATAAACTACCGGATAGTTCATACAACTGATATATGTGTGTAAATAATAATTACTTGATACAACAGCTATATATGTAAATAATAATTACGTGATACTACAGTTATATGTGTAAATAATAATTACTTGATACTACTGATATATGTGTGTAAATAATAATAACTTGATACTACTGATATATACGTGTAAATAATAATAACTTGATACTACAGCTATAAGTGTAAATAATAATAATTGATACTACAGCTATATGTGTAAATAATAATTACTTGATACTACAGCAAATATGTGTCAATAATAATTCCGTGATACGTTTCAAAATAACTTGATTCGCCTTTTTTTCCTTTACTATATATATAAAAAAGTCTTTCTCTTTTGATTTTCGCCACACATGTACTCTATGTGCCGCGATAACATGATGTGCCTTCTCTCTGTTCGTCGTAGCCACGTCAGCGGTGCTGAAATAAAAAGGAATACAACGACGTTAACATTATAACGTATTTTAACGCATCTGTTTCTAAATAAATGCCTCGAACTAACTATTTGCTCCCTAGGCACTGTACTGCCATTCATGGAACTGCCATTTATGGAACTGCCATTCATGGAACTGCCATTCATGGAGCTGCCATTCATGGAACTGCCATTCATGGAACTGCCATACATGGAACTGCCATTCATGGAACTGCCATGCACTGCCATTCATGGAACTGCCATTAATGGAACTGCCATACATGGAACTGCCATACATGGAACATACATGGAACTGCCATACATGGAACTGCCATTCATGGAACTGCCATACATGGAACTGCTGCCATACATGGAACTGCCATACATGGAACTGCCATTCATGGAACTGCCATTCATGGAACTGCCATACATGGAACTGCCATTCATGGAACTGCCATTCATTGAACTGCCATACATGGAACTGCCATTCATGGAACTGCCATACATGGAACTGCCATACATGGAACTGCCATTCATGGAACTGCCATACATGGAACTGCCATTCATGGAACTACCATACATGGAACTGCCATTCATGGAACTGCCATACTGGTTCACAACCGCTTTGTAATATCAATCTCAAATAAGCATTACAAACATCTGTCATCTTGCATAAATCAAATATATAAATAAACAGTGTGCACCATTTAAAAAACCTCACCCAAACCTCATTAATTTTCAGCATTCAGTTGTAAAATCAAATTCCTAGTTTAAATTTCTCAAACACCATTTTAAAACAATGGCATAAGCGTGTCAGCATTAATCCTTATACAAAGTCATAGTTTCACTAACCGTCACAACATGTAGTATGCCTTTGTTAGCCTTAAAATCCAAATACAGAGTCTTCATATACTGAAAGCAGCCACTATTGTAATCAGTAATACCATCGTCAGACACTTCAAACTAATATTGTTTGATTTTATCAAAAGAAACATTTACATTTCCTACCATTCAGCGACTTGCAAACTCATAGATCAACTTGCAAACTCATAGGTCCATCAAAGTGACAGCCCCCGCAATTACCGGTACATTGTGCTGTGATAACTCGATTGCTTTCTAAACGACTGAAATTCTTCATTTTGGCACCGATTCTCACTAAGACCAATGGAAGCTGACAAATGAAAACAAAAAGTACGTATTGACAAAGACGTAAAACATACTGATTGTTTGGACTTTCTGCGGTTAATGGCATTACAATTTAGTCAGTTTAGGCAGCTGTATTGTTTGAGAAAGATCAATTATAAACTGGTGGAGTTACGGTTCCTTAACTCATTTAACTTATTTCTGACATTTCAAGAGCAGATAACTCCATCAATAGCTCTCGAATCTGGAAGGTTTAAGATGGATATATAAATACTATGTAAGTTTGGTTACGATCGGATAAACATGGAGAGGCTATAGTGCCCATAAGAAAAGGTTAAACGGAATTATTCGAAGGCAGATAACTCAGCTTTTAGCAAGGGGCTAGCGTTTATACAAGGCAAATTAATGCATTTCTGACATTTCAAGAGCAGATAACTCAACTATTACCACTCGAATATGGATGGTTCAAGAACTCGTCCGAAATAATATGGGTATATAATTACCGCGAAAGTTTGGTTAAGATCGGATGACAAAGTGAGACAGCGGCCACATGACAAAGTTAACGAACGACGGACGGACGACAACAACAGGTCATTCAATAACCTCACCTGACCTTCGTCCGGTATAGCTAAAAACTACAGAATGTTAAAGAATTCATCTTATCGCGTCGTGGTGTTAGTATCTACAAACGAAGACACGTGTGTGGAAATTGAGCTAGTTTTGAAGAAGTAAATGAGTTAATCAGACCTCAAGAGTGCATCTTTAATATTTAAATTCAATCAATGTATTAATGTAACAAAACAAGTAAACCCATGCATGATGGTGATAGCTTCAAATAGTGCTTTTTTGTCGGATGAAACGAAGCAATCATTGACCAACGTACTTCGTAAGATTCTTCCCAGTCCGTAAACTTGTGCAAGTGAGAAGCAAATATTTCCTGCTGACTTATACTGAATCTTTACTGCTTTTTTTAGTTACATAGCGTTTGTGGTATTGCATGATTAGCTGTTTTATGTTCTAGTAATTTTTGCTTTGTTTTGAATGCATGTCTTTAGCTGTGTCATTTTCTGTTTGACTTTTATACCTAATTTTATTATAGTTGAATTAACCGACTAAAGTGGCATTTGTTATACCGAGTGCAGAGAGGCATTAGTTGTAGTACAAAACTCACCATTGCGGGCGTAACTGGACGTTTGTGCGACAGAATCACACTCATCTGTGTTGATTTACTTCAAAATGCAATGATTACATATAGAGATATTCCCAGTTATTCTGGTCTTTTAAACACAACGCGTCTCTTCTTGCACCTTATTTAGTTTAACAGAGATCCACTGCCAAAGAGTCGCCCAAGTATAAGATTTTCATACTGAACCAAACTTCCATTTCTATATATCTTTATACGTATGTTCATATTAATCTTTAATAACTTACTATTTCATTTGTTTATTTTTTCATCAGTTTATGCGCACAAAATGACCTATTTATGTGTCAAAGTGCCGTAAAACACCATTCATTCATGCATGCTTAATTCCACGGTTACCATTATAGACCATGAGCCAGGCGTTTTTTCGCTACCATCTCAGGTGGCACTGGTACCATGTAATAGAGCACATTGTAGAGTAAGAAATCAAAGTACCGAAGGTACTGAGAGCATGATGAACCATGATTTGTTCATCCATGTAATGGAAGGTTTCTTTGCAATCACGCATGACATGGATAGACTGATCATGTGTCAACTCTTCTTAATAATAATACATCATCGCATGTAATAATACATCAAAGCATTGTTTAATGTATCTGGAAGTAAGGCGATTAAAACAAGATAAGGTAATAAAGAAGGGAACAAAAGGAATGATTGGTTATAATGAAAATTAATCTCCGAAACGCTTCATCATATTTGAACTATATCTTCACAGGTGTTAAAGTGTATCGAAAAACATCACCTGTCATCACCTATCAAAGTTTGAGTCATTAAAAATGAATATAGCGTCAAAAAGGTCAAGACAGCTAATTTTGCCAATTCAATGGGATTAAAACATGGAATGTCACTGTAAAAAGACACATTCTCTCTGAAGTTTCCTTGTTCCAAAAAGTGTGACCTTCAACTAAAAGAACATATGTTTTACACACAACTTGTAGTAGAGACATACAGACTACACATAAAACACAACTTATAAATCTTTGCTCATTTGATTTTAATCTCACAACTCGGAGTATCCCTGGACTCGGGGTACCGTTGTTATTTATTCTTACAACTCGGAATACCACTGATCTCGGGATACCGTTGTAGTTCATTCTCACAACTCGGAGTACCACTGTTCTCGAGATACCGTTGTGATTTATTCTCACAACTCGGAGTGAACATGATGTTCATACACAATTATTTCGTTGTAATATTTTTTAACCATGTATGTGAACATGATGAGAAGGCCCGGGCCTTTTGGCCTAATAGGTAGCTATGCTACTGAAAATTACACGATTCATATCCCTAATTGTAATGTTTACGTGGATTTTCGACAAATCGTTTGTTGACAATAATCACCAAAGTCACAGTAAACTCCGTTAACTATCTTAGACCTAAACAAGAAAGTGTTTTGTTTCCTGTCACCCAACCGAATCGACGTTTTTACCCCCGACACATCAACTTTTTACCCCTTCGTTTTTTTGCTGCTTTAGATCTACTCTTGTTTGTGTAATGTATATCACTCAATGCTACAGTCATACGTTCGAGTCCCGCTTGTTCCACGTTTGCACATTGACGAATTTTTGACAGCTACTCAATAACGCGCGGCAGGACAGTGATTCTACGAGTTTGTTTCAAAACAGATGAGGTCTACCTCTACCTCTAATAACTTGACGCATAGATAAAAGTCGTATAAATCTTTTAAAAAATCCCCCCACTCTCCACACACACACACACACACAATTTGTTTTCCGACTTAAGTCTTATCAGGCTTTTTATGGGGTTGGGTGTCCGGATTAAAATTGACACACACAAATATTAATATTTTTTATTCTACATGACCAAAACATAGTGAGCCTACAAAATATTTTATTTGCAAAGAAATTCATTCTGCGAAGTAATACGTGCTATCCTTGGGGACGCACCAGGGTTAATTTTAGCATATTACGTGCGATTCCACCCTAGCTATATTGTGTTCTGAAATTTTAGACATTAACAAAATGGTTCTAGCTTCACATTTTGATTGATAGTGTTTTATATCGTGAACTGGAACAATTTTATAATTTAAGATGTTTCTAGAAAAATCCTGATGTACCCCTTTCAAGACCATTGGGCATGAATTAAACAAACTTTTATAAATTTTTTTTATATAATTAGAATAAATAAATTGGGTACTGCTCAGATTCGAACCCATCCCGCTCGCTTTATAGTTTTCTGGGACCGTTGCTCTCCCGACTGCGCTATCAATCCTTTACAACTTTTGATGAACTGTAAGGGACTTATTCTAAAACCGGAGTGTCCGAATAGACCCGAAGTCTAAAAATAGTCACTCGGGATCAAATGACGTCATATATACCCAGTCAGATATTGTTGATTTGCATTCGGTCTCGCCGACACGATTGGCACAAGTATTCAGGATTATTTTTACTACCGAATAAGTCATTTTAACTTCATAGCAAGGGAAGTAAAAACTTAAGAATAATACGTACTATAAAGTAAGCTAAAAATCTTATTCCGGAAAATAGGCAGCAACAACTTTTTACAAAGGATAGTAGCTTATGCGATAACCATTACTGACCAAACCTATTAAATATTATATGAAGACTATAAAGGCCATGTATATTTTTTAAATATAGAAATCCAAGAAAGATGGGAGATATGCGTTTGATGGTGTTGCAAGAGAAATAAATAATAAAATTAACTGGTTACACATCTCAATACACTATCCTAGGAGAACAATACAGCGTATGAATACATTTTACGCAATATCACGTGATGATGATGAATGATATATTTATAGAACGCACAGCAATAGATGAAATAGCTACATAAACAATATATAACTTAAACAATGTATTGAGGAAATTATTTGAAATTTCTGAATGACATTACCTTATTTGTATCCGCACTAGAAAAGAAGAATTGAATTGAATTGAATTGGATTTTATAGTCGCACCAACAGCTAAGGTCATATAGCGACTTTCCTGCTTCCATTGGTGAAGGAAGACCCCAGGTGCCCCTCCGGGCAATTTTTGTGCACAGGCGGGCACCTGGGTAGAACCACCGACGTTCCGCAAGCCAGCTGGATAGCTTTTTCACATAAAGATTCCTAGGCCCCTGAGGGATCGAACCTACAGCGGTGAGGGGCAAGTGATTTCAAGTCAGAGACGTTAACAACTCGGCCACGGACGCCCCTAGAAAAGAAGAAACACCTGTTAAAATATGGGTCTTCTTTTTCAGGCAATGCGTCGATTCATCTGTGAGGATGTAGTTAGGATTCGTGAAAAAACACGGTTACTAAACCTTGGTGAACAAGTTCACCATGCTAAAAACCCAGCATAGCAGTGCCAACAGGGTTGCTGTTTCCTGTTATAAGACTTATCTCCCCCTTTTAAACACAAATCAGGTGGCGTGGCGCAGTCTGTAGCGCGACGGATTTGTAACCGGAGGCCCCGGGTTCAATCCTCCGTGGTGCCACTGAGTTTCGTCGGTGTGTTCTTGGGCAAGACACTTTTCCTTAGCCTCGTCCGTCGGATTGGGACGTAAACCGGGCGGTCCCGTGTATTGGTATATCCTCCGAGCATGTTAAAGAACCATAGGAATCTATTCAATAATAAGAGAAGGGCACGATTCCCGGATTCCTATGTATCCTGGGGCGGCTCTATATAACCTATATTGTGTTGATTAGCCGTTAAACAACATTCAATTCAATTCAGTTCAATTTAAAAAATGGTTTTCTCTAAAACCTCAAGTGCTAGGTGTCTAATATTTTGCATGTGGCATAAGCTTATGGCCCGCTACAAGAATAAATGAAATGGTGAGCCTGGGGTTATATTTGGCACCGCCGAAGGGGCAACTTATTTACATAGCGTTATATAGGACACACTTTTTAAAACAAACCTTTTCCGGAACTACATGAGCTAGATGTCTAATAGTTTGCATGTTGTTTAAGCTTATAGTCTTCTCCCAAATTTGCTAAAATGGTGACCCTGGGGTCATATATGGCCACACCCCTGGGGTCATATATTTACATGGAGCTATATACATGATATATACATAAAAATCTTTAAAAACAAATTTCTCTGAAACTACCAGAACTAGACGTCTAATATTTTGCAGGTAGCATACGCTTATGATTCTCTACGAAGTGTGTTTAAAAGGATGACCTTGACTCAAGATTCGTCAGGTGTACTGTGAGTTAATCCAATAAAGAAAAACCTTTAAAAATCTCCGAATCTACGTGCGCTAAGTGTCGAATATTCTGCATGTGGTATAAGCTTATGGTCCTTTCACTTATTCGTTCAAATGGTGATACTGGGGTAAAATTTGACCGCAGTCTCAGTTTTACATAGAGTTATATTAGGAAAGATTGCTTTTGTAGTTGTTTCTTGACCGTGTGATCACTTTGAGGCGAGGCCGAGTCAAGGCCCTTTGACCTCTTGTTTATTACTTGCAGTTGTTCACTCTTTTTCATTTTATATCAAATTTCTTCATAGTTAGGTTTAAGAAAAGCAATATTTATCAAGAATGGGACTTTTGATGAGGTATTACATTATAAATACATACTGAAAAGTGGAAGACAAATTAATTATAGCTATTTAAACTGTTATCGTAACTAAATGTCTAGTTTAACGATGTTTACAAGAAGTCACATGTTTTATAAATCTATCCAATAAAACCACAAAAGATACTGCTGCATAGGTCATGGTAAAGCAATTCATGGACCAACTGGGTATTCACATGAAGCGTTGGATAAAATAAATTGACTACTGTAGCTTTGTCAACAGCTATGTCAGCATCTATATATACCTCACATGGACAATAATCCTATATAAACCATAGTACTCAAACGCAATTTCACCGTAGGATAACACTGCACAACATACTAAATACAAACATCTTATTAAATAGTCAATGAATGGGTCATTTATACAAACATAAAGAGTGGTGAATATAGTGTAAGCGACTTGGCAATACGGCATATTGGTTAACTTAAATTGATGATTTGTGTACACAACCCCGTTATTAACCCTTCCTGACAAGACATCCCATCAAAAAGGAAATCTTTAACAATAAAGTCAACACCCAGAAATATAATAAAATATACACTTAAATGTTTTTTGTAAATATATATACACATACTTATTAATAATTAGAAACACCTCAGAAGATATCCATAATGTATCCATAATGTATCCATAATGTACCATAATTTATCCATAATGTATCCATAATGTATCCATAATGTTTACGGATTAACCAAAGCAGTTGCAGCCAAAGAGTAAACAAACCTATAATATACGATAAAAAAACAAGGACTTTGAGTTGTTTGTTTTACAAATATACACCCTTAATTCGCACAAAGTACTACCAAGAAAGTCATAGTATTGTAGTATTGCCGGTATATCAGACATAGTTTTTGTGTATTCAATATTCAAATTTGTACTATCCCGATACCCTGGGTACAGATCCTATTGAATAAGCCGTTTTTTGTACCGATCCTTATGTGTAAGGGTGTTTTTTGTTGTTGTTGCTTTAAAAAACTTCAATGTTATATTTTATGCTTATTATATAATGTAATTTTAGGTAATACAATTATTTTAATGGGATATTAGTATTATAAATTGTCTTTTAGTATCACAAAGTCTTTGCCATTAATTGATATTACCAATCCACACGTAGCAATGGGATGGGCCTATATAAGGCTTACAGACATGTTACAACTCGTGACAGTCCATACAGAATACCGTGCCATTGAGAGAGTCTTCTTTTGGAGTATACTCCTTTGAACAACACATACATACACAAATTTGCTAGAAAAGAATGACTGTTGTGAACCCAAGCTGTTTGGATATAACCGTATCATTGCAATAATGACGTTTTAGCAATTTAGATGTATGCATTTCATCGCAGTCAGCCTCCTTGAGCGCTTACAACATGTAGCCCAGTGGATAGCATGGTGGACTTAAAATCCGGTTCAAGCCTCGACGGCGCCACTGAGTTTCGTCAGTGTGTTACTTGGCAAGACACTTGAAATCTCGCGTGAAGACAGAGGTAGCCTCGTACGTCTGATGGGGACGTAAACGGGGCGGTCCTGCGTATCGGAGTATATCCTTCAAGTTAAAGAACTATAGTAATCTATTTGTTATTAAAATTATGGCAGGTTCCCGGATTCCTACGTATAGCTCCCCTTCCTCTGGGGCGGGTCTTAATAACATATAATGTGTTGATAATCCGTTAAACAACATCCAATTCATTCAATTCTGTTTCTTTAAAACTGCATCTTCAACCCTCAAAATTAAAGAGTAAAAAATGTATTTTGTGAACAACAAAAATTATGTAAATACTGATATTGAGATCAATGAGAGATAGTTTAAAGCAGAACATAGACCCCTGTATTATAGTCTTTGTCATTGTCAACACCACTGATTGGCAATAAACTTGATCTTTCGTATGTAATTCAGTTTGCACTATGTCTGCATGCGCAAAAATAGATTATGATTATTATAATAAAATGCAAAGAATATGTTACGAAGGTACTATTTTAACAACTGTTCCAGTTCTAACAAATAGTTGCTTGCCATGGTTAGTAGTTTATATACTACCCTTCTTCTTCGATGTTTTCGTGCAAATGCATATACTAGTTTTCAATTTCATATGCATGCTTCTTTATTGTGATTTATGTGGGTGGGGTAATTCAAACTGTGTTAAACATTGTTAAAGTAGACATAAATTGCAATTAAAAAGCATGGATTTTGTGTTTGTTTGAGTTAACTATTGCTTCGTGTATTTATTACATGTGTAATACATATTCAACATTTTTGAATAACGCATACACCTAAAAATGGACTCATACGAGGCGAACACACTCACATTTCTCTTATCTAGATCCTTTGGACTGTTTGTGTCTTTTGTGCAATATATATATATATATATCAGAAAATCAAAATAATAGGGAGGTTGCAATTATTCTGAGGAAGACTTACACTTCCTGTTCGCTGGGTGTATCCTCTTTTTCAAGCAAAGGCAATTAACATACTTTCATGTATAATCTATCGAAACAATTCCTAATTTATAGTATAATAATTAATTCATCGTAGAAAAGTTGTGAATTAGTGATTCCCACAAATGTATACATATAATGTAAAAAGACATTTTATAATCTTAATGCAAAAAAAAATGTGCGAATAGTGGGTTGGGTAATTTGTTTCCAATTTTAAGCACAATATTGATTTTAAGCAGAATGCAATGCTGAAACAAAACTTATTGTCTTTTGTATAGCACAGTGGCGTTGCTTGTGCAGTGTGGCGGCAGTAAAATGTCTCCCCGCGCTTGCAATCCTTACAGTTATTCATTCGATCTTTGAAGATCGCTGAGCCTGATACTTATATTTAGTTATCGGTGGTACATTTTCAATTTCTTTTGTTTTCTTATTTAATTTTTAATTCGGTGGTTCCACTACTCCGGCCGATAAAAAGGCTCTGAGTATTGTTTAACCGCTCATAGGATATGTTGTCTGCATTTTGATACGCAGGCTTCATAACCGCTGCTCCCAACTAAATTCCATTATGTTTATATCGCTCTTCGGGGCATTTAATTTTATTAGATACTGGGACCATACACCGTACGACATGGAGATGCAGTATACTCCATGTCCACCGCCATATGCATGCCATCTTCAGGATGGTTAACATTTTGTACTATTGTTTTTATGAATACTGAGTTCTACTCAACCCGGGGCTAGAGGGCGTGAGCGGTAGCTAGCATATTTCACTACCGCTCATGAACAGTCTCAATCAAACCGAGACTGCAATATTTCGTATGTGTCGTGCTCGGCCGTTTCCAAAGGTCCATTATCATACTTTTATTCATTCTGTATTGAATTAATATGAATTATACATTTAATTAATTGAATATTTCAAAAGCATATTAACAATTATTAAAATATATAAATGTGCAAAAACATCAAATTGTGATGCCAGGCTACAATGATACACCTATTGTTGTTCAAATAAATATATATAAGCTTCCCGTTCCAAGCTGCTATCATGGAAAAATGTCTACATCTACTGACATTTTTCTTTCTAAAAAATAATGGTAGATTATCGAAAATGTTTGGTCCTGGGTCAAGGCCTATTAATATTAGACAAACTGCATACAAATAGCATAATTTAAGCCAGATTTTCCTTACCACGTCCTCTATTCAAATATTAATCGTATGTAATCTACTGTTATTAAAAACAACAAAAGACATGACACCCAAGAACTTTAAAGATTTATTATTGAATATATTACATTTACTCCATTGGACTACACCTACCGTTGGATCAATAACAAGCCCGGTTCCAGTAGTGTTGATACTAAAACTTGCATATGTGTCGTTACTACTGCAGGCAAACGCCATTCCGTATGATTTGTCCCTAGTGCCATCAACTAAAGTTGAAAATGCCATGTCATCTGCATTGACCGTCATATCCTGCAAAAAATAATCATGTATTAACATGCTACATTATGTGACTCGAAACTATGCATACATATGCATGAGCAAGCTATTGTATCCTTGTGATCTGTGTTAACAAATTATTGTTATGTTCTGTTCAGAAACAACCGTTTATAATTTGTTTACATGTTATACACTTGTTCCTTAGCCTTGTTCATCACACAATAATTTCCCCCCCAATGATTGTCTATTCAAATAGCTATCATTGATTTATATATACCACCACCATCAATTTCATTTGCTGAATGTCAAGGAGAGGAACTTCCAAACCTGTAAACATTGTTATATCTATCAACATATATACGTTGCAAAAAATATTCACATACTATACGTGAACTACATATATGCTACTTCAGGCATTACATATCAAAATGTGAGACAAAATAACTGTTAAGGAAATATATTTCAAAACAATTTAAATAAGTTTTCAAAATAATTGGCTTGATCAAAACAATGAGTGTATGATGTTCAAAACAACGATTCAAGAGTTTCAAAAAAGAAAGCATTTCACACGTTTATAAATAAAGTGTCCTTTAAAAAAAACTGCCTGCCTGAGCAGAAGTTATATTCTTAACTTGGAATTGTTTTCAAAATTAAACTGGAGTGTAATATAGTAACATAAGCATGATTAGTATTGGAAGGAAAGAGTGTTTGTGTTTTCCCTACCGTTGAAGAAACTGGCACACCCAGAGGATTGGTTTTATTTTTTATTTTCAAAAATGATTGTATAATTTCAATCCCAGAGACTCGCTTCTTATATCCGACTTCTCTGGGCGGTAGTAACAACAAGTTGGAAAAGGATCGATATATACCCGAATCGGACGTGTAACCACGGTTAATGTAGCGTAAATGATGCGGTTATGGCCCCAGGGTCATAAGCTCCTACGTTACGCGTAACCAAAGTTAAGTTACGCGTACCTTAAGGCTATGTTACACGTAACTTAAGAACATCGTTTCATTGGCTGCTTAAGTTACGCGTAACATACGAACGTTCATTCATTGGTTAGTTATGTTACGCGTAACATAAGAACGTCGTTTCATTGGATGCTTAAGCTACGCGTAGCATAAGAACATCATTCAAATGTTACGCGTAACATAATAATGTCATTTCATTGGATGCTTAAGTTACGCGTAACATAAGAACATCATTCATTGGTTAGTGATGTTACGCGTAACATAAGAACGTCGTTTCATTGGATGCTTAAGCTACGCGTAGCATAAGAACATCATTCAAATGTTACGCGTAACATAATAATGTCATTTCATTGGATGCTTAAGTTACGCGTAACATAAGAACATCATTCATTGGTTAGTGATGTTACGCTTAACTTAAGCCTATATAACGCGTAACTTAAGAACATCATTTCATTGGCTGCTTAAATGACACACTTAAAGGGACATACGGCAATCTTTTGATTTTGCAAAACTCGTGGCATCTCGTTAGGTTTTCTACATACATTTCATTTGTTCAATCATTAATATTATTTATATGAATACTGTAAAGTAAATTGTTTAAATGTTTTATTAACTGTTGATTATATTGAACCAATAATATATTTAAACCTATGGTAGAACAACAAAGACAAATTGAAAACTCAAACTTGTATTTAACTATATGCAAGAATCAAACTTGTATTTAACTATATGCAAGAAGGAGCTTAAAGTTAAAATGATATTGGATTAATAAATCGAAAGGCTAATATTATTGCTTGATAAAAGCTTGAAGATTGCCGTGTGTCCCTTTAACATCGGAACATGGCAAGCACGCCATATCCAACAGCTGTTTTATAGCTTTGAAAAGAAAACGGTCTAAATTACAGGCAACCTGGACCAACACGATCACCGATGCACATGCACAGTGAAAATAACATGGCCAAGTGAAACAGCCAAGGCTAACAGTCAATAATGAAGCAGAACGATATAATAATTACTGATAAAGGTGATCCTTTGAAAGCAACTAACACAATTAAGAGAATAAAGCAGCAGTCTTGGTTTTATTGAGTCTGTTCATGAGAAGTAATGGAAGAAGCAACACTTCTCACGCCCCCTAGCACCGGCTTAAGCAGTATTCTACTTCAAAGCCACTATATTGGGCTCGTTGGTCCCAAAGGACCAGTAAAAAAATAACACTACTGATTCGTAGCACGGGGAGACTTTTAACAGCCGCCACACTGCACTAAACGAACGCTAGTGTGAATGTTAATAAGTACTGATAAAGGTGATCCTTTGAAAGCAACTAACACAATTAAGAGAATAAAGCAGCAGTCTCGGTTTTATTGAGTCTGTTCATGAGAAATAATGGAAGAAGTAACACTTCTCACGCCCCCTAGCACCGGCTTAAGCGGTATTCTACCAATAAATAAGTCCACACGATGTAGAAGTAACACTACTCATAAGCATAAGCAGAGAACGTGTAAAGTAATCGTAGGAGGGTTCGTAAAACGAAGTATTAAAAAATAATTGCCTTACTCGGTTTAATTTCGACTATAAATTAACATTTGTTAATTATCAGAACCAAACATCCCTTCAAACCAAAAGTATTAACAATAAAATCTTTAACTTGGCTCCAAGCTTTATTTCTAATTCTAGTGCCTGCACCACAACAAACATCTCCAAACTTTTAACTTCTTGTCTTACTGCCGTTAAAGATCACTTTAAACTATATTGTGATAAAACTTTTGAAAACTCTGGGATTAATTTATTTGGTCTATAAAAAATTCAGGAGACGTTCTGGTTAAAATTTCAATAAAGGTCAAATTTCATCAATAAGCACTTATGACTTCTCTACTCTATCTGGATGACATACTAAACATTGACAACCCTTTCTTTCCAACTATGGTTGATAATATTTATCCTATAGAACTTCAGCTTAATAAAGAAAATATATCTGATAATAGCGCTTCTTTTCTTGATTTAGATAGATCTCTCGATTGAAAATGGTACAATAATTAGCAAAATCTATGACAAGAGAGATGATTTTAATTTTGACATTGTTAATTATCCCCACTTGGATGAGGATGTTCCCCGAGCAACTTCTTATGGGGTGTATCTGTCTCAACTTCGGGATGGTTAAAAATGTTGTGCTGTTGATTTTATTAATATTGAGTTCTGCTCAACCCGGGGCTAGAGGACGTGAGCGGTAGCTAGCATATTTCACTACCGCTCATGAACAGTCTCAATCAAACCGAGACTGCAATATTTCGTATATGTCGTGCTCGGCCGTTTCCAAAGGTCCATTATCATACTCTTTTTTATTCGTTTTTCTAGAGCTTGTACTCGAGTTGAGGACTTTAATATTCGTAATCTTTGTATAACTAAAAAGCTACTCAGTCAGCGTTACCGTTACCATAAACTTCGTAAAACCTTTGCAAAATTTTATTATCGTAACCCTGATCTTCTTTCCAAATATAAATGTAATTTAAAGACTCTTCTGCGACAAGGACTATCACAACCTGACTTCTATGGTGATGTGATTTATAAACTTCGTAAGATTCTTGGTCATGATCACTTTCATACTGTCTTTGTTAAACTTGTTAAAAAGTTTATCAAAATAGGTTATGACCCTATCATTTTGCAACGTACTGCATGCTTGGTGGTGGACCCTTTTACAGTTCGCCACTATGCTTTCTTCTTTAATTGTACGATGACCGGACAGGCTGTGGACCCTATGATGACGGCTACCTAAAGCCCATTGGGACGGTGGCGTTTGATGTTTGTCCATGATCTTTCTTGTCGTGCCCTTATTGTTTATTCTCTTACTGCTCTGGCTTCTGCCAAGTCAATGAGTACCTTCATTGTGGCTTTCTAGGCTATTGTTTTTTGTATTATATTTACACGAGCATATTTGTGTTTTACTTATATTGCCTATTGATGCTGCGTTGTTGGTTAGAGATTAGATCGTGGCGGGGATTTCTTTATTTACACTGTCCTGTTTTAATGGGATGACAGTAGGGTAAGTGTGATGTTTGGTGCACCCTAGAACCGGTTTAAACCCCCAGTGGCCTACTTTGCTACTGACCGTTCTAAGGCGGTAGCCCTATCGTCAACCCTTTTGTGTTTGTGATGTCGTTTACTTTTATTATTACTTTTGCCTTCTTGTTTGTCTGTTTCCATGTTTGTTTCTGTGTTTTGTGGTTGACTGTCCTCCTTGAATGCTACTTTCCCTGTCCGATATTTTTATATTTCTTTAATTGGTAGAAAGCACCGTAGAAGAGTATAGACCGCACGGCGTAAAGGGAGGTAAGCTAGAATACAGACATTTATTTGTATGCGAGATATGTAATAGATAAAGTCTGGTCTCAACGAGTTGCTTTATTTTAACATCGAGATGGGCATAGCCCATATAGGTTTTTAAATAACCAATGAGATGAAACATATTTTGTAGCAAGGTGTACTTAGTGACCTCGTACGTAGATCTACTCTAAATTCCATTTATCGGATGTAAGAGTATGGTAAAGCGCCGCCCCTTTGTTTATCATGAATTACACCGTTTGTTGCTATGCATCATCAACGGAAATTTCAACAACCGTACTACAAAGGTGATTAATGAATACTGTGTTGTTGTGGGTGGAGTAATGAAGAATGTGTGCATGGAAATTGATTCTTATGTTACGCGTAACTCAAGCAGCCAAAGAAGTGATATTATTATGTTACGCGTAACTTAACTAACCAATGAAGTGATATTATTATGTTATACGCTTAACTTAACTGACCAATGAAGTGATGTTCTTATGTTACGCATTACTTAAGCAGCCAATGAAATGATGTTCTTATGTTATGCGTAACTTAAGCAACCAATGAAATGTTTGTTCTTAAGTTACGCGTAACTTAATTTTGGATACGCGTAACAATGGATATTATGACCCTGACGACCAGAACGGCATCATTTACGCTACATTACCTGTGGTTGCACGTAACTTACGCTTATGTTACGCGTAATATAAGAACGTGATTTCATTGGTTTGTTATAATTTGGTTACGCGTAACATCGTCAGCGTTATGACCCTGATGGCTAACCATAGACGTCAGGCATAGTCTTATCCCTTATCCAAATTATCGCTGTTATAAGGCTTTCTCCTTTGTACCGGACTTTGATTGTTTCCTAATCTCTACGGTATAGTCGGATCCCAAGGACCCCGATTTAATAAAACAATTGTATGCTTAATATACATTTGTGTTAGTTATATACTCTGCCCATTTCTGTCTTAAAGATACTATAGCTCTATATAAGGCCAGTGGGCGTGTACTGAAAGCAAATGGGTGTGGTTTAACACTTGGTTTACAACCAAATTCGAGCTCGTAAAACATGGCTGGAAACCCGTATATAAGGCAGATTTATAGCCACCTATGTAATTTCTTTACCTGCAACGACAAAGTAACATCAAGTGGATACTTACAACACGGCAGAAAATATTGATTGCAAATTCCAACATTGGCAAAGTTTAATTACTATTATTAAATTGAATAATTACGATCGATTGGGTAATAAACGCCGACCTTTACACTTGTACGGATGGAAAAGGGAGTAAATAATTGAAGAAATCTCATTGGTCAATAATCATAAGTACAATATATAAGAAAAAATAATTGCCGCTATTTTCACTTTTGAAATTCCATCGATAGGGACAAGATTGTTTATTTTTGAAATTTCGGCTTCATTTTGATTGGAAAAGCTTTTGCGCTTTGGCGCGTTGTTATTGACAAACTTTTAATTAGATAACAGCTGACTGACGTGCTGTTTGTAAACAAAGAACAACTGATAGCCGGGAGAAATAATTAGCGAATACAGCAGGGCGGCGCATACATGTATTTGTCGAACAATAAAATTAAAGATGGCTGCGAGAAAAAAGGCAGTTAAGGACTACAAAGCGATACACGAAGGTAAAAGCGTCGATCGTACATCTTTATTGTATGAGGGGGAGAAAGAACCGCTCCCAAGTGAAGTGCGACGGAAGAGGATGATTTCAGCGAGAACGAAGAGGCAGACGGCTCGAAATTGTATGATTTAGAGGCAGATGAAGAAGCTCTAAATAAAGAACTAATTGCGTTGGAGGAAGAGGAAAAACGCCTGAAGAAGGAAATGGAAGTAGACGAGTTTCGGCAGAATATGACGCTGAAAAGACAGGACGTGCAGAAATAGAAGAGTAAGAAAAATCCAATTCTGAAAAATCGGACCCAAAGGAAACAAAAGTAAAATCAGAAACATTAGATGATAAGATAACATTAGAAACATTAAGAAAACATGTAAATTGAGAAAACAAGCAAATAAAGTGGTTAAACAAATAGGTTTAGGAGGCTCGGGTTCTGATTCTAGCACAAGTAGTAGTGAGTCGAGTACCGCTAACAAATCAAGTACAGACAGTACAAGCACAGATAGTTCAGATGAGCATATATATAAAAGAAAGAAAAAGAAATCAAAAAAGAAAAAGTCAGGAATTAACGCTAAATCGTCAGATGAGGTAGTGAACAGGTCTTTCAAATCTAAGATTCAATACGTAACTACATATGTGGTATTAAAACCATACATCTATTGCTAGGGCTTAAAGTGGACAACTTAAATACATACTTGATCAATCTTTCTTTTAAAGGAATAGCAAGGTTGAAATCAAATTGTGTAAAACAAGCACAGAAAATGACACCTGAAATATTAACGGATAAATATAAATCTTATGAATTTTCAAATCCGGATGATTATACCTTTTGGTGTTTGTTTCTGTTTGCCTTTGTCTTGGAAGCGAGAAAATCAATTTAAGTTCCATCGACGAGTAAAGATATATTAGAAAAGAAATGTTGATGAGTAAACAAGTAGAACGAATTGGGTCGAATTTGATAGTGAGTATGTTTTGTCAAAATCAATACAAAAAGATGAACTTGTGTTACAAACCCATTTAGTAAAAATGAAACAAATGTTGTTTGTGTCCAGTTAAAGCTTTGACCAAAATGTATAAAGTTATTCTTGCTGAAAATGATTGTCCTGTATTTAGGCTCAAAAGGTGTAGAACACCCATTGCAATACAGGAAATGTCGGCCTGGGGTTGTCGCATAAGGGCATCAATAAATAATTCTCATTTCTTTTTGTAAAAAAAGGCATTTTCACTAATTTAAAGTGCTATTTTTGGTTTATATCACATTGTTGATCTATTTGTTACATTTTTCAAGCATTGCCATGTTGAAATTGTGAGTTTTTAATTTATTTTGCTTATATGGAAATGAGTGTATGAATACAATATTATGGCATCTCAGTGTTTATGTTTTTAAAGGGACCATTCATTCATGAGACAAGTTCTTTCTTTTTTTGGCAGCATATACGTCATTTGTGCTGAGAATGTAAGTTATTCATTTTTAATTTAGGCCCAGATATGAATGACAACATGGCATTTAAATTTTAATTCACACACAACTCAGTGCAACACTCAATGGGTTTGTTACACCAAAAACGGGTATTCTTTAACATATTACCTTTTTTCAAAGAGAGCTCAGGTCCAGAATTCAGTTAATTGGACAAGACCAATTCATTCAGAAATGGGTTTTAAACTTTTGTTTGTCGTTCGTAAATCTCGCCAGATAAAATACAATTAATGGCTGCATGCTTAAAAAAATATATAAGTATGTCTGTTGAAGGCACATTTGAAGTGTCAAAGGAAATATGTGATAAAATAAAACTTAAAGCCAGTATATAAGCTTGCTAAGGGGTAATGGTCAGAGAAGTATTTGCTTACATGTGAGGCAAGTTGATTGTTTTTAGATAGAAAATTGGCTCACTGTATATTGTTTTTAATTGTGACATAAATAATGCATTCAGTTATATGCAAGTACTGTGAACAAACTATCGTCTTTATTGTGTGTGTCAATTTTTTGCAATAAACAGTTTAGATTTATTGGGGAAAAAAACACATAAATCATTAGAAGACAGATCTGACATTGAATTGAATTGGGTTTTAAGGCGTACCAGCACATGAAAGGTTATAGGACAGATCTTGCAGTAAAATGTTTTGATTTGTTGGGATCGTTTTTTCCTTTTGATATAAAAATGTATTGATACTACAGTTTTGGTTTTAATATAATAAAAACAAAGAAAAAATTATTGGTTTTAATATTGTAATACTGGTTAATAATATATATTGAGTATTACAGTCAACATTACAGAAGCACCGGTTTAGTTGATAGACAAGGCATGTGTAAATATATTAAATATTACAATGCATTAGTGAAGGATGTTTATTATATGAATATGGATATATGAATTATTTCAAGACATACATTACATGTTTATTATATGAATATGGATATATGAATTATTTCAAGACATACATTACAGGAGGAGTGTGTACTTGTATTTTAAGGGAAGCGAGCAGGCAATTACGAATACAATGCATATATCGGTAAAACTGCAAATATAGGAGGGATTATGAATGATTTCAATTAAGTACGAGAATGTGTTAATTATTACATGGAATAAGTAAATACTGTTAGATTTACAAACTTACTAAATACAGAAATTGATGTTCCTGTTTGATAATATAACTAAGATTTAATAATAAGGTAAAAAACAATAATTAATAGAAATCCATATATTTTTTAGAAATAAGGAAGGTCATCAGGTTATAATCATTCTATTATTAGATGGATGGAGTGATCCACAGATCCTTTCCAGGAGCAACGATTGGGCGCCTGAACTCGAAACTATCTTCAGGAATTTGGATATTTCTCAGAGAGAATTTATTATTGTACATGTGGGTACCAATAATGTGGCCAATCATGGCACAGTTGATTATATCATCAAAGACTATACATCATTGGTGGCTACTATTAGGAAATTAAATCGAAATATTCAAATGTTATTATCTGCTATTTACCAAGACCTGTGGATTACTCTATCACACACCCTTTCGTCAGAAAAGTTAATGACATCTTAGAAAAGATCATGAACGGGGATTTGTAACCTCCTATAAACCGTTTTTCTAATCAGGATAAGTTAGGGAAATTGTTTGCCAAAATGATGGAGGGTTACATCTTAACAATGAGGGAACAAACAGACTTGGCTTCTTTTTTCTAAGAGTCATTTCAACCCTTGAAAAAAATAGATAAACAGGGACACGTTTTAATCAGTGTAAAATGGATACGCTTTAGTCAGTATAATAAAGAAAGATTATACCACTTTAAAACTTATTGAATGCTTTGACTTGTGTAATTACAGATAAGGCATAAATATTTAAGCGCAGTTAAGTCGCCTTTATGTGTTGTGAAGTTTATCTTTCTATAAATGCATGCAGGAGTTTATTGTTTAAATCTGTTTTTAATTGTGTTTGTTTGTTTTTTGTTTTTGTTTTATATGTGGACTAACTTATTGTCCTGTCTGCTTTGTGTTTGGGCGGTTATTTGGCGAATTAGTTAATATTATATTTATATATAATTATTACTTACATTCAATATTCATTGTGTCCTATTTAAAAAATTCTATGATACAAAATAAATAATAGATTATTTTAGTTGAACTTTTTTTTTCATTTTGTACCAAACAAAATTATTGAACATATACATTTAATGAGAGACGATAATTGGTAAAATATAATTACTATTATTAAACTGAAAAATTACGATCGATTGGGTAATACACTCCGACCTTACACATGTACGTTGGGAAAAGGGAGTAAATAATTAAAGAAATCTCATTGGTCAATAATCATACATACAATATATAAGAAAATAAAATTAAAATAAAATAATTGGCGCTATTTTCACTTTAGAAATGTCATCGATAGGGACAAGATTGTTTAATTTTTCTCACCCATTCCGCATAGAAATCTTAAATGTTTTGTTAGCTTGATAGAACATGTCTTGTAATTCGAAGAGCTTTTTCTAGAAAATAGTAGTCTTTAATTAATAGAATATATTAGGATATATATGTAGATTATTATCAGTGTACACACTTATTATTTGTTTGGTTATATAACTTAGATGAATAGTGACGTTAACATTTTTATCATTAATTGTATTTTGTTTGTTTCCTTGAATTTTGGAATTTTAAGGTTAAGAAATATAAAAAGATCGGACAGGGAAAGTAGCATTCAAGGAGGACATTCAACCACAAAACACAGAAACAAACACGCAAACAGACAAACAAGAAGGCAAAGCAATAATAAATGCAAACGACATCACAAACACAAAAGGGTTGACAATAGGGCTACCGCCTTGGAACGGTCAGTGGCAAAGTAGGCCACTGGGGGTTTAAACCGGTTCTAGGGTGCACCAAACCTCACACTTACCCTACTGTCATCCCATTAAAACAGGACAGTGTAAATAAAGAAATCCCCGCCATGATCTAATCTCTAACCAACAAGGCAGCATCAATAGGCAATATAAGTAAAACACAAATATGCTCGTGTAAATATAATACAAAAAAACTATAGCCTAGAAAGCCACAATGAAGGTACTCAATGACTTGGCAGAAGCCAGAGCAGTAAGAGAATAAACCATTAAGGGCACGACAAGAAAGATCATGGACAAACATGAAACGCCACCGTCCCAATGGGCTTTAGGTAGGCGTCATCATAGGGTTCACAGCCTGTCCGGTCATCGTACAATTAAAGAAGAAAGCATAGTGGCGAACTGTAAAAGGGTCCACCACCAAGCATGCAGTACGTTGCAAAATGATAGGATCATAACCTCTTTTGATAAACTTTTTAACAAGTTTAACAAAGATAGTATGAAAGTGATCATGACGAAGAATCTTACGAAGTTTATAAATCACACCACCATAAAAGTCAGGTTGTGATAGTCCTTGTCGCCGAAGAGTCCTTAAATTACTTTTTTATTTGGAAAGAAGATCAGGGTTACGATAATAAAATATTGCAAATGTTTAACGAAGTTTATGGTAACGGTAACCCTGATTGAGTAACGGTAACCCTGATTGAGTAACTTTTTAGTTATACAAAGATTACGAATATTAAAGTCCTCAACTCGAGTACAAGCTCTAGAAAAACGAATAAGTTGAGACACATACACCCCATAAGAAGTTGCTCGGGGAACATCCCCATCGAAGTGGGGATAATTAACAATTTCAAAATTAAAATCATCTCTCTTGTCATAGATTTTGCTAATTATTGTACCATTTTCAATCGAGAGATCTAAATCAAGAAAAAAAGCGTTATTATCAGATATATTAGCTTTGTTAAGCTGAAGTTCTTTAGGATAAATATAATTAACCATAGTTGGAAAGAAAGGGTTGTCAATGATCAATATGTCATCCAGATACCGAGAGGTGTCATTAAAGGCTTTAAGTAGAGGTACAACATTTATAAAAGGCTCTTCTCATTTTCCAGCCATTATTTATTTTTAAATAATTGTAAGCTATTCATATTGTATATGTTATTATGCAAGTTTAAAGGCTCAGTTTAGAGTCTGTCTCACTAATTCTGGTCAAACAGGATGTCAGAAAAATAAACGTGTATATAGCATGATCCAATGCCGATTAGCGTTTACATAGAGCAGAGTTCCTAACCGAAAACACAAACAAAGCAATGCATATAGGCATTAGACACAACTATAGAGTAAACTAAAATGGAGACACATTTAAAATTGGATGTGTAAGAAACTTTAAACAACACTTTAAACTACTTCAGTTGTATTCAGTACCTTGATATTAATCCCGATCTTTGAGAATGAATTCTTATTCATACCATTATACTCGAACGAGGCGAAGTTTGAGGACGATTGCACTGAAAAGATAACATGTGTTGGATTGGTAAATTGAATTGAATTGAATTGGATTTTATAGTCGCACCAACAGCTAAGGTCATTTGGCGACTTTCCAGCTTCCACTGGTGGAGGAAGACCCCAGGTGCCCCTCCGGGCAATTTTCGTGCACGGGCGGGCACCCGGGTGAAACCACCGACGTTCCGCAAGCCAGCTGGATAGCTTCCTCACATAAAGATTCCTAGGCCCCTGAGGGATCGAACCTACAGCGGAGAGGGGAAAGTGATTGCAAGTCAGAGACTCTAACCACTCGGCCACGGACGCCCCTGGATTGGTAAACACATATCACATGATAGTGTGATGATACAATTTTAATTATTTCGGATTTACAGTTTGTTACTTTAATTAGTGTTAAAAGGACACAATATATCTTGATTTACAAAACAAAAATCATAAGTGATATATATTCAGAAAGTTCATCATACGCAGATAACACACGAAAATAATATTAGTTCTGACGCATCATGATCATCATCGATTTGCCTGTCCATATCACGTGATAGTTTGAATATTTAAAATACCCCCGTATTTGTTGAAAATTTGATATGTATAGGTATTGCTCTTTTTTATACCTGAAATGTATTCCTTCGGTACTTTAGACATATTGTAACAGTAAACGTTGATCTTTGCACCTGACAGTTTCTCTGGATACAGAAAGTATTCCCCGTCACTGTAGGTAGAGTTGCAGTGTTTTACATCCTCATATGAACATGGTTCTGCGTAGAGATGTGTAAAATATAAGAAGACAATAATTAAGAAATTACATATTTACAGCGAGTTTATCTTGTCGTAGATCAATATCTGATAGGTGGGACTTGAAGTTCATCTATACCAAGGGATGTAGACCCATGGTTTTGATTTGTTTCAAGTTCCAAACACAAGGTTTTGTTCAAGCACAATATAAACCGTCGGAAATATTTTATTTCTTATCTGAGATTGACTTTTATATATTAAATTCGCACATTTTTGAGAGACTGAACATAATACAAACAAATTCTCATAACTTAAATTGTATACCCATCTCTCAACAACAAACGAAGACAATATGCAGCTACATCCTATTTTTACCCATTGACAATCGTTATTTAAACGTAAAGAAAGATACAAATATTGGACAGAGAAAGCAGCATTCAAGGAAGACAGTCAACACACGTGTTTAAGGAAAAGCTGGATCCATGAATGTCATACAATCCCTGTGGGATGATTAATAACAATATTGATTGGATGTACGGGGAGACTTTTTACGGTCGCCACACGGCACAAACAACACTATTGTGCATATCGGACAGGGAAAGCAGCATTCAATGACGACAGTCAACGTTGCTTTAAAATACGTTTTATCGTTGTTTTGCGTGTTTCCTGAAGTTTTAAAATCGTTAGAGATAACGTCCTAACAATTGCAGGACTTGACTTCATTGGTCTTGACGAGAAATCTAATACTTTATTTATAACCAAAACAGCACTAGGACTTTTAATAAATCATGTTAGCTTTCCCTGTCAAGTCTTATGTGTTTCAATCATTTCACTTTGTTTAGCACACAAAGACCGATGGTAACTTCATAGTTCCCAAATCGCGTTATTAATTGCTCAGTAAGTTATTTTATATTTCGTATTTCACACGTCTTATTTCTCACTATACAGTTATCATTTCTCACTTCTAACTTCACACATCTTACTTCACACTTTTCATTTCACACTTCTCATTTCACAATTCTTATTTCAGTTTTCTGATTCCCATTTCTCATTTCTCTGCTCGCATTTCTTCAATAAACGAGTAAAATGAAGTCGTCAGAAACATTATTGCGCAAGGATGCAAAATGTGTAAGTTTAAACAATAACCGTTTTTTTTTCGTTCAAGTATCATCACAAATATCGTAAGTTTTACAAATGTGGTATTCTGTTTTTTAATGCATGTGACGTCCAGTAAATAATTAATACTAAACATATAAGAATACTTAATATTAGCATAACGGCGTTATATTATAATCGTTCAAAACAAGCTGTTACGTATACATATGATGAATATTAATATATAGCAACCTCGTACGATTGTTAACTTTGAAGGTCATGTGCATATTTGTGAATAAAACTTGAGTACTTGAGCTCAAGTCTAGTTAAGACTAGTTTGAAGAATGGTTGGTGAATTTCAGGCCTGATGCTGTAAATAAGTCATTGGTAAGGCATTATCTAGTGTGTACAATATGTCTTCTCCATCGTACTTACTGCTTTGTCTATTGTCCAAACAAAGTTGGTTATAACAATGTGCATAATTCTTTGTTATGTTTTAGGTTTGAATGTCATATATAGTAGGAAATGTCTGCATCCAATAAGCCTTGCCTTCTCCCCATTTACAAAAGGCTTTGAATTATGTGTTATCATGTTTTACTTTTCAATCTTTGACGTCAAAAATTGCTTCCAATTATGTGTCATAAAAATAATGCATTTGTTTTACTAAATATTCTTACCGTTATTGTTTAGGAAGATATACTTAAGTAAAACATTTATTAGTTGAAAAGAACCTATTTTATGAGAAGTATTTAAATGTTGAAAATATATCGGACATACTGGTCGAGCAGTCACAGTTTGGTCCCATATAACCAGTGTTGCACGTGCACGTATACGAGTCAGCACCATCCTTGCATGTGGACCTATTCGGGCATGGATTGGAAGCACAGTCATCAATATCTGCAGTATGAGAGATTACAAATTATGTGTATACCCCTCAACATTATTTAAAGACCACGTTTTGATTTTGATCATTTTTAAAAGTGCTGCAAGTAAACATTTTACTGTCTTTTTTAACTAAGCTTGAACATTGCTAAAATATAGTAAATTGTTTTCTTTTACACTTGATACGTTACTTACAAGTATTTACTTCTTATATGAATATGAATGTCATAGCATTAGATATGAAGTAATTATAACTATTATATTGTGTGGTCCTTAAATTATTTTGAGGAGTACAGATGAAGTAATTAAAATAAGGCCTTATTCGACATGCATCGAAATAAAGATTCATTCAGCAGGGGTTTAGGTCTAGAGGTCTAGGTCATCTAAAATAATTGTTTTCTGCTCGATTTAACAATAGGTAATTATTTTGTTCATTCGTCATATCGTCAATTTTGGGCGCTGAAGGAAATGTAATAGCGAGCTAAACTAAGAAATTTAACTCAAAATACCGTAGGAACTGTTTCTGATAGTACTAATAAGAAACACATATTTAAATCCGTATGGAAATGTATACAAAACTGTTATTATTTGCGCCACGTAGCTAAATGTTACTACATGCTTGACCTCACAAGGGAATGATTGCTCAACTATTTGCCAGATAACTGACCAATACAGTGACCTGAACAATACAGTGACCTGACCAATACAGTGACTGGCCAGACAACTGACCAATACATTGACCTGGGGAATTATTTACATGTTCACCGTGCTTGACCTCACAAGGAAATGATAGCTCACTATTTGCAGATAAATGACCAATAAGGTGACCTGCCAGATAACTGACCAACCATGACCTGCCAGATAACTGACCAATACAGTGACCTGCCAGATAACTGACCAATACAGTGAAGAACTGATCAATCCATGACCTGCCATATAACTGACCAATACAGTGACCTGGGGAATTATTTACATGTTCAAACAATTACTTGCCAGATAACTGACCAATACATTGAATGGTAGATAGCTGACCAATACAGCGACCTGCCAGATAAGTGACCAATACAGTGACCTGGCCAGATAAGTGACCTGACATATAACAGACCAATACATCAATCTAGCAAATAACTGACCAATGCAGTGACCAAGAAGATAAATGACAAATACAATAATCTGGCAGATAACTGACCAATGCAGTGACCATGCAGGTAACTGTCCAATACAGTGACCTGGAAGATAACATAACTGACCAATACAGTAACCTGGCAGATAACTAAACAATACAGTGAACTGGCAGATAACTGACCAATACAATGATCAATACAGTGACCCATAAAGTGATCAATACAGTGACCTGCGCAATTTGTACATGTTCAAACTTGTTTGCGTCATTAAATAAAATCGTATTCTCATGTTTCTACAGAAACTGCAATGTGTGAATTGTTCAAAGGTATCGTTGTGTTTTGGAGGGGTACAAATTTAAGTTAACCAGTAGACCGTAGTGTCATAACGATCCTACGGTGTGGTTTCAATATGGGACATTTTTCCCAAAAGGACAATCCAAGCCTGCCTTGATATCACACATAACACCGTTTGATTTCGTAAGGCTTATGGTCAAAATGTCATCTATATGATGACATCGATTAGGTAAAACTGTGGACTACCACCAGGTCATAAATAAATATCCCATATATACACCAACTATGAATGTACATGGTCCAGTTATTTCGTATGTGTGTCCATATTCTTTTTATAAAGTTCAAATGACTCCGCTGGAAAGCCCCCAATGTCCCCGGGTATAAGACGTGTATGATTTCAGTTGTCAAATTCAAGCACTTAAGTTGGTTCCATGCCTAATAGTTAATTATGTTTCAGTTCAAACTCAATTTTGGCGAGATATATTGGTCCAAAAAAAAACATAGAACCTAAACGCAATGCCAGGGTATGTCTGCACTGTACCACATACTAAGAACAACTTAGATATTCAATGAACAGGACAATATACCAAGCAAAAAGAGTGGTGAAGACAGCGTTTATAAATTAATCCCATCAAAAGGACGTGTAACCATAAAATCCACGTCGATAAATAGTAGAAACGATACACGAAAATGCCGCAGTAAATATATATATGAGCTGAAACACGCGAAAACGACACTTCAGACAAAATTTTGACATTTTATGTTTTTTGATGTTTATGAAACACAGTGATTTTCTCTTTAAAAATCTCTTTATTTTATGTTGATATCTTAATTAAAAATGATTTTATCTCAATTTGAAAATTAAAGATTGTACTCACCATTAATTCTAACATTGACGTCGGCGTCTTGGACCACGTCGTTGATTAAATAACAAAAAAAAACATAACAATAACCATTTTATATAGCATCAAATATTTATATTAAGAAAAAATATTTCCTATTATATAATAATTAGGTAAATCACGGAAGTGACGAGAAATTTATTAGTAATTAGTTAATTACAGGCCGACGTCATAAATTGTTACTTATGACGTTGTCGTCTGAACGTCGGAAGGGACGTTTTCGTGTGTTGCGGCTCATAAACAAATCCATTATAGGAAACTCATAAAGCAGCCAAAAAGAAAACAATCCAGTGATACGGCCATTATAAAAGTAGATATAAATGTCGAACAGACGAAATATAACCTTTAGCGAGTAATTAAACGACCTACAGTCAACCCAAAAACACGCACAGAAACAAAAAACTTATTACAGAAGTATAAAAGTAAGATCTGACATCACAGTACATAAAATAGTAGATTGACAATAGGGTCACCGCCTTGGACTGGTCAGATTCTAATGCGATCATAAATAAAAATGTTGCATGTTAAAGTGTATCAATGCATACTGATAAGGAAGATCCTTTGGAAGCAACAAACATACAAAGCAGAATAAAGTAGCAGTAGCTTGGTTATATTGAGTCTGTTCATGAGAGGTAATCTGAAAGCAACATCTCCTCATGTCCCTCTAGCAACGGCTTTCAGCAGGAAATCTACTTTAGCCACATACATTGGTCTCGTTAAGTCCCTAATGACCAATAAAATAACATTACAGTATTTCGTAGATGTGGAGACATTTTACAATCGCCACATTACACTAAAAGAAAGCTAGAGTGAATGTTAAGTAAATGCTGATAACGGAGATTATTTGAAAGCAAAAAACACAACTAAGAGAACAAAGTAGCAAGCGTCGGTTGTATTTTATTGTTCATGAGAGGGTAATGTTAGAAGCAACACCTATCATGCTTTCCAAGCCCCGGCTTAAGCGGTATTCTGCTTCGAATACATTAACATTGGGCTCGTTGATCACAATGACCCGAAAAAAGAACACTACTGATTCGTAACCATAGAAACATACACATGCAACCAACAAAGTATTGTGCCCTTCTTATTTCTTTTCTTTTTTTATTTAATTTGATTGTATAAACTATATCATACAATTACAAGCAATGTGTATTGCCTTTCCTAAAATTCTTAAGAAAAAAACGTTAATTAAAATTCCCTTTGTTACTTCACTACAAAACAAATATAAACAAAAAAAACAAGGTTAAGTTACAAACCGCATAATGGTGGCCATGCTCCACTCCAAGTCCTCATTTTCCTCCCCTTGTTCCTCACTTCTACCAAGGCAACGTGATCAATTTAGTACATATCCCGCACACAGCTTTAACACACACGTGCACCATATGATCTTTCGTTTCCTAAACGTATTGCCTTTTATTAGGACTGGTACAAGCGGGACAATTCATGTTATCAAGGAAAAATATAGATATATAAAATATAAGTCACGTGTATAATATCTGTCTTATTGTTTTATGCATCATACTGTCAGTCTGGATTTAACAGGTTTACATACATATCATCTGCAAAATGATGACCTTAATCAAAGTCGTTATTTTTCATAATATTATAATAAACACACAAACAGTTTGAAAGTAGTCAAATATGTAACTCTAATTTTAGCCGGTGCTAGGAGCTTGAGAGGGTGGTGCTACTTAACATTACCTCTCCATGGACTTTTTATCTCTTGCTTGTTGTCTGTGGCTTCCAAGGGACTCCCCTTTTCTTATTATATCATCGCCCCGTATTCACCTTTCAATTCTGAATAGTTCTTGATCAGCTTTTATCATTTCTAATTCGTAAAAGCTCTCCGTCAATCTTTGAGTGTTTTTATATCCTTTTATTTGTATGTTATAGGATTTGTATTTTAAATTTCTTAATAAAAAACATTTCGTCCCTCAAATTCGGTGTATACCCTTTCTCAAACGTTCTTTTATATATAACCGATTCTAAAACGTGTCTCCTATTTTGAACTTTGCAAGCTTTATTAATTTTCATCGTTGAAATACACTTTCTCTATTTTCACCTAATCACTTGCTTCAGTCGGTGTTAGTATAATACTCCGATGATTTGTGTTATTATTTACTTTATCCAACCATACGCCTGCAGCACGTCTAAATATGTATTTCTATTGCTTGCTATAAAATATTCTACATTCCTCTCTTTTAATGTTCGGTTAAACCGTTCAATTACTACATACTTTTCGAAAATATAACGTGTGATACATTTTAATATTATTATCGTCAACAATTGCTTAAACGTCTTGTTATAAAACTCCGGGCACCCTGGTCATCCCAGAGCGATTTACTCATTGTCTTGCTGTACTTCATTACAGTACTACCAGTTTCATCGGATCTGGAATAACCCAAGAAAATTTCTAAATACATCAATAACAGTAGCTGGTATTTTAACACATTATTATTATTTTGAAAAACGATTGCATATCAACTTAATCAGCCCGACCATTTTTTATCAATTTCATTAACAAATCACGCGCGTTGAGTGAACTTTCTCGTATAGGTTTATGGAGTTCATCGACTAGCTTATTAGTCCTCTCAACGCCTTTTTCTTGTTTTTTGTGCTCCAATCATAGTTTGTGTTTTAGTACTAAATAACCGGCATTGACTATCAAAATCTTGGAGAATTGTTCTCCAAGTAGATTTTGCAATTTGCTCGTTTTTAAACCGGCCAGCATCATTGATTTATTACTAGTACTCTTTGGCATAACATTAATCATGCTCTTTGTAATAGGATCTAATTCATTCAATGGTTTTTCACTGTCAACGGGATAATCCTCGGCCCCAATATTTATAACCAGGAGTGTTAGCCCCTATTTAGGTTACAAAGAAGGAAAGCTTTATGAATATCAATGTTGCCACCTAGTGTACTTTTAGAAAATGCGTTTTAGTAATCCCTCAAGAAGCGCTGTACGCTTTTGACATTCTTCTACCAGTTTTGTGTTAGAATATAATGAGATCGACATTTTCCGTAATCATCTTTTCCTTATAACACAGTACTCAAACATGAACATATGATTAGATAAATTATGATTCTTATGATGTTGTCATTTTTCTATTGGTTTGTAAGGTTTTAGTATTTTATAGAAGAATATCGTACAAACTATTCCCTTCTTGCAAAGACTTTTCCCCAGATACCCAGGCAGATGTTATTAAACTATTAAATGACACCTCTCGGTATCTGGTGACAATACTGAACATTGACAACCCCTTTCTTTCCAACTATGGTTGATAATATTTTATCCCTAAAGAACTTCAGCTAAATAAAGCTAAATATATCTGATAATACGTTTCTTTTCCTTGATTTAGATCTCTCGATTGAAATGGTGAACATATTAGCAAAATCTATGACAAGAGAGATGATTTTTAATTTTGACATTGTTAATATACCCCCCACTTGCATTGGGGATGTCCCCGAGCAACTTCTTTGGGGTGTATGTGTCTCAACTATCGTTTTACAAGAGCCTTGTAACTCGGTTGAGGACTTTAATATTCGTAATCTTGTATAACTAAAAAGCTTACTCAAGTAGGGTTACCGTTACATAAACTTCGTAAACCCTTTGCAATATTTTATAATCGTAACCCTGATCTTCTTTTTTATAATATAAAAGTCATTTAAGGACTCTCTGCGACAAGACTATCACAACTGACTTCTTGGTGATGTGAGTTAAACCTTCGTAAGATTCTTGGTCATGATCACTTTCTACTGTCCTTTGTTAAACTTAGTCTTTTGGCTGTTACTTGTGATACGCAGGCTTCATAACCGCTGCTCCCAACTAAATTCCATTATGTTTATTCGCTCTTCGGGGACATATATTTTATAGATACCACGGAACCATACGCCGTAGCACATGGGAAGCATATGACTCTATTGTCCACCGCGATGCTGCATCTTCGGGATGTTTAAAATTGTGTTCTATTCGATTTTATGAATTTTGAGTTCTGTAAAACCCGGGGCTAGAGGGCGTATGCGGTAGCTTGCATAATACCCTAACCGCTCATTGAACAGTTTCAATCAACCGATACCTGCAATATTTCGTATGTGTTGTGCTCGCGTTTCCAAAGGTCCATTATCATCACTTTGTTAAAAACTATATCAAAAGAGGTTATGTCCGTATCAATTTGCACGTACGACATGCTTGGTGGTGGACCCTTTTACAGTTCGCCACTATGCTTTCCTCTTTAATTGTAATCGATGACCTCTGACATGGCTGTGCACGCCTATGATGACGCCTTCCCTAAAGCCGTTTGATGTTTGTCTATGATCTTTTCCTTGTCCGTGCCCGTTAATGGTGTATCTCTTGTTGCTCTGGCTTTCTGCCAAGTCATTGAGTACCTTCATTGTGACTTTCTAGGTCTATTGTTTTTTGTATTATATATTACACAGCATCGTTTTGTGTTTTACTTATATTGCCTATTGATGCTGCCTTGTTGGTTAGAGATTAGATCATGGCGGGATACACAACTGTCCCTGTTTTAATGGGATGACAGTAGGGTAAGAGTGAGGTTTGTGCACCCTAGAACCGGTTAAACCCTCAGTGCATACTTTGTCACTGATCGTTCCAATAGGCGGTAGCCCTATTGTCAACCTTTTTGGTTTGTGATGTCGTTTGCTTTTATTATTACTTTTTTTTGCTCTTGTTTGTCTGTTTGCATGTATGTTTCTGTGGTTTTATGGTTGACTCTCCTCCTAGAATGACTACTTTCCCTGTCCCGATCTTTTTTATATTTCTTTAGCTAATAGAAGAAAAACTGAAACTTACACATAAGACCCTTGTTTTATCTTGGTACTGAATTGTGTTGTATTTTAAGTTTAGGTCATGATACGTTAAAACTTCTTTTGGTAGACTAAACCAAACGGATCAAAATAATACTCATTACAGTAGCAAGTCGCAGTGTGTACCAGGACCAGTATAATCATCAAGAATAATAATACCGCTTTTTTGTTTATTTTGTTTTTGTCGTAATGTGTTCTTGCTAAACACTCCCCTGCGTTTTTAATGTCTAACTGCTTAACACACCTTTATTATTTTATTATACCTAAGTTAGAGATAGCTCGTTTGAAAAGTAACTTTTTTTACGAACGGGATACTTCTATATGGGTCTAATTTGCAAGTCTAGCTTGTAAACCAATTTTTCCCCACGATCGACTATCAAGCATGCCTTTTCTACTTTTCTACCAACATGCAAACCTTTGTCCCGTCAAGCCGACTAATTAGAGTTTCAATTTAAAGGAAGTCCCTAGTGATGCAAGCAGTCCCCGTCTTCTTGTTGATGCCTTGTCAGTTTAAAGGGCAGCTACGTTAGGACTATGTTATATTTTGTCTTTGTGACGGGTATTAGCTGCTTGTTTTTTATCACTAGGGATACTTACCATTCCATTCCGATAGTTTACCGATTCACAAGTACTTGCAGACCACTAAGTCTTCCTATTGCTGGTTGGTGCTAATACTTTTAGGCTTTAATAATATTTTTAATCTGAGTAGCTGTCAACAACAAAGAAAATCTTCAGTTAGTTGAATATTATTTAGCCTGAGCGTTAATTCACCTTTTGCTTTTCATATGCTTTCGCTAAAACTTCTTTTTTGCCCCTTCTGTTAAATTACTGAATAAGATGTGTAATCATGTATATTATAGTTAGTAAACTGCAGCCGATAGGCTGGAGGATAAGCTTTAGCTAGACTATAACTAATTCATATTCCGAAAGTATCAATAATGACAACTTCATCATACAAGACCAATGCATACGCTTTATAAAGAAAACTCTGGAAGTAATAGTTAGTTGTATTTTATGTAATTGTTTTGGTTCAGTGCTGACTTCAATCACTTTATAGCTCAAATCGAAACATATCATTCCTCGAAAAGAGTTTTAAAATTACTCACGTTTAGTAAAGTTTAAGTGTTTTTATCATTTTGTTTGTAAGAATAATTAATAACTACTCTGAATAAACTTATTATATTATCATAACTTGTATTCTGTATCTCGATAATAAACAACCGTTTCCAACTTCCAGACTTGCTGACTGTAAATAGCAATAGTATTTGCAGCAATTTTACATGAAAAGTATCTAAATATGAGGATTTGTGTTGAGAAGAACTGTCGTCGACCTTTGCAGCAAACAAAACCATGTTTTGGATTTTAACACCAGCGTTAGTCTAATATGGGTTTCTTCAGAACGTCCGCTTTCATGATCATTTCACGAAGATAAGTCAATTGTGTGAGGACATATGATTTGGACAATAACATAAGCTAAACCATCAGAGATATAATATCATTTTAGGTATCCACAAAACTAACTTATTCATAGTTCTCTCCCATCATGAACACATCTGTTTGAAAATTAGCACATCATCAGCCTGCCAGTACAAGTTAATCTGAATTTTACCTGGAGGGCAGAATGTTTGTTTCCAAACTTCAAAGAGGATATGGTGTTTTGTGGATATTATTGGTTAACAATTTTATAGTTATGATAAAGCATGACGAGCCTGCAAATCCTAAATTATTACCAGCTTCGTCATCTCGAGATTCTTGCCACAGCCGTGGTATCTAAATAAAGTATCATTTGTTCGGTTGCTTTTGCATAATCGCCAGTCATTTCAAGCAAACTTTAACGCTAACAAATCTATGGAGATTATTTCCATCAAAACTGTTTTTCTTGCATTTGATCGGTAATGAAGCAGCATCATTAATTAAAGCAATTTTATCAGAAGCGCTAAAAGCAGCCACCCATCAGCAAGCTAGTGACTTGAAAACTTATTTCAAAATGCGTGAATGCCAATCAAAGTAAGAACTTCTATCATTAAGCGTAAATTGGTAGCCACTTTACAGTTGTCTAGTAGATTTACATGTCTAATTGTAGGAGTAGTCTAAATGAATAGTTACATGTCAAATCTAGTATTATATTTATCACTTCGAAATATATATATATTCTATAAGCAAACTTTGAAGAATTTGGCTGAAAAAATTATACCAAGGCTCAAAAGATGAAACTCCCATGAAAAAATAAGAAAACAGGATGTAAAAGAACAAATTATGTGATGAAACAATAAATTAGCAACTAATGGTCCCATAACTAGATTTTTTCATTATCAATACACTATTTTGTTCAAAAAGGGAATTGATATTATATATTTATGCTGGTTAAAATAATTAATATATTATTTTGGGCTAAAGACATATTATCTATATAATAAGTATATAATGAGTGTCAAGAAATTAAAAATCCCCGGGACAATATAGTAAGGTTTACTCTGTGTTTATTGTAGGATAGATCAGATCCATTTGTACAGCTTCGCCGGACGCGAAAAAC